>WOAB01000393.1:0-490460 GCA_027886185.1 Rheum nobile | reverse complement strand
AAAAAAATGAGAAATCTATGAAAATCCCTAAATTTTGGAGAATTTCATGACCTATCTCCTTTGGATTTCGGTGAAAAATATAATATTTCATTTTTATAATCATATGTGACGTTTATATAGAAAAAATGAGAAATCTATGAAAATCACTAAAATTTGGAGAATTTCATGGACTATCCCCCTTTGGATTTCGGTGAAAATAAATATTTTCATTTTTATAATCATATGTGACGTTTATATAGAAAAATGAGAAATCTATGAAAATCACTAAAATTTGGAGAATTTCATTGATTATCCCTTTTGGATTTCGATGAAAAATAAATATCTTTATTTTAAAATCATATGTGACGTTTATATAGAAAAAATGAGAAATCTATGAAAATTACTAAAATTTGGATAATTTCATGGACTATCCCCTTTGGATTTCGGTGAAAAAAATATATTTTCATTTTATTAATCATATGTGACATTTATATAGAAAAAATGAGAAATCTATGAAAATCAATAAAATTTGGAGAATTTCATGAACTATCCTATTTAGATTTCGGTGAAAAATAAATATTTTCATTTTTATAATCATATGTGACGTTTATATAGAAAAAATGAAAAATCTATGAAAATCACTAAAATTTGGATAATTTCATAGACTATGTCCTTTGGATTTCGGTGAAAAATAAATATTTTCATTTTTATAATCATATGTGACATTTATATAGAAAAAATGAGAAATCTATGAAAGTCACTAAATTTTGGAGAATTTCATAGACTATCCTCTTTGGATTTCGGTAAAAAATAAATATTTTCATTTTTTATAATCATATGTGACGTTTATATAGAAAAATGAGAAATCTAGGAAAATCACTAAAATTTGCAGAATTTCATGGACTATCCTCTTTGGATTTCGTTGAAAAATATATGTTTTCATTTTTATAATCATATGTGACGTTTATATAGAAAAAACTGAGAAATCTATGAAAATCACTAAAATTTGGAGAATTTCATGGACTATTATTTCCTTTGAATTTCGGTGAAAAATAAATATTTTCATTTTTATAATCATATGTGACGTTTATATAGAAAAAATGAGAAATCTATGAAAATCACTAAATTTTGGAGAATTTCATTGATTATCCCATTTGGATTTTGGTGAAAAATATATATCTTTATTTTATAATCATATGTGACGTTTATATAGAAAACATGAGAAATCTATGAAAATCACTAAAATTTGTAGAATTTCATGGACTATCCTTTTTGGATTTCGGTGAAAAATAAATATTTGCATTTTTATAATCTCATGTGACGTTTATATAGAAAAAATGAGAAATCTATGAAAATCACTAAATTTTGTAGAATTTCATGGACTATCCGTTTTGGATTTCGGTGAAAAATAAAAAAAATTCATTTTTATATTCATTTGTGACGTTTATATAGAAAAAACGTGTAATCTATGAAAATCACTATCCCCTTTGGATTTTTGTCAAAAATAAATATTTTTATTTTTATAATCATATGTGACGTTTATATAGAACAAATGAGAAATCTATAAAAATCACTAAAATTTGGCGAATTTCATGGACTATCCCTTTGGAATTCGGTGAAAATAAATATTTTCATTTTTATAATCACATGTGACGTTTATATAGAAAATATGAGAAATCTATGAAAATTACTAAAATTTAGAGAATTTCAAGGACTATCCCCTTTGGATTTCGATGAAAAATAAATATTTTCATTTTAAAATCATATGTGACGTTTATATAGAAAAAATGAGAAATCTAGGAAAATCACTAAAATTTGCAGAATTTCATGGACTATCCTCTTTGGATTTCGTTGAAAAATATATGTTTTTATTTTTATAATCATATGTGACGTTTATATAGAAAAAACTCAGAAATCTATGAAAATTACTAAAATTTGGAGAATTTCATGGACTATTCCCTTTGGATTTCGGTGAAAAATAAATATTTTCATTTTTATAATCATATGTGACGTTTTAATAGAAAAAATGAGAAATCTATGAAAATCACTAAATTTTGGAGAATTTCATTGATTATCCCATTTAGATTTCGGTGAAAAATATATATCTTTATTTTATAATTATGTGACGTTTATATAGAAAACATGAGAAATCTATGAAAATCACTAAAATTTGTAGAATTTCATGGACTATCCTCTTTGGATTTCGGTGAAAAATAAATATTTGCATTTTTATAATCTCATGTGACGTTTATATAGAAAAAATGAGAAATCTATGAAAATCACTAAATTTTGTAGAATTTCATGGACTATCCGTTTTGGATTTCGGTGAAAAATAAAAAAAATCATTTTTATATTCGTTTGTGACGTTTATATAGAAAAAATGTGTAATCTATGAAAATCACTAAAATTTGTAGAATTTCATGGAGTATCCCTTTGGATTTCGGTGAAAATAAATATTTTCATCTTTATAATCATATGTGACTTTTATATAGAAAAAACTGAGAAATCTATGAAAATCACTAAAATTTGGAGAATTTCATGGACTATTCCCTTTGGATTTCGGTAAAAAATAAATATTTGCATTTTTATAATCATATGTGACGTTTATATACAAAAAATGAGAAATCTATGAAAATCACTAAATTTTTGATAATTTCATGGACTATTTTCATTTTTATAATCATATGTGACGTTTATATAGAAAAAAATGAGAAATCTATGAAAATCAATAAATTTTGGAAATTTTCATGGACTATCCCTTTGGATTTCGGTGAAAAATAAATATTTTTATTTTTATAATCTTATATGACTTTTATATTAGAAAAAGAGAGAAATCTATGAAAATCAATAAAATTTGGATAATTTCATGGACTATCCCCTTTGGATTTCGGTGAAAAATAAATATTTTTATTTTTATAATGATCGGTGACGTTTATACCAAAAAATGAAAAAATTACAAAAATCAGTAAACATTAGAGAATTTCATGGACTATCCCATTTGGATTTCGGTAAAAAGTAAATATTTTTATTTTTATAATCATATGTGACGTTTATATAGAAAAAAAGAGAAATCTATGAAAATCACAAAAAAATGGAGAATTTCATGGACTATCCTCTTTGGATTTCGGTGAAAAATAAATAATTTCATTTTTATAATCATATTTGACATTTATATAGAAAAAACGAGAAATTTATGAAAATCACTAAATTTTGGAGAATTCATGAACTATCTCATTTAGATTTCGGTGAAAATTTAATATTTTCATTTTTATAATCATATGTGACGTTTATATAGAAAAAATAAAAAATCAATGAAAATCACTAAAATTTGGATAATTTCATGGCCTTTGGATTTCGGTGAAAAATAAATATTTTTATTTTTTAATCTTATGTGACTTTTATATTAGAAAAAATGAGAAATCTATGAAAATCACAAAAAATTGGAGAATTTCATGGACTATCCCCTTTTAAATTCGGTGAAAAATAAATATTTTCATTTTTGGAGAATATCATGGACTATTTCCATTGGATTTCGATGAAAATATAAATTTTCATTTCTATAATCATAAGTGACGTTTATAAAGAAAAAATGAGAAATCTATTAAAATCACAAAAAATTGGAGAATTTCATGGATTATCCCCTTTGGATTTCGGTGAAAAATAAATATTTTCATTTTTATAATGATCGATGACGTTTATACCGAAAAATGAGATAATTTTCAAAATTACTAAAATTTGGAGAATTTCATGTACTATCCAATTTGGATTTCGGTGAAAATAAATATTTTTATAATCATATGTGACGTTTATATAGAAAAAATGACAAATCTATGAAAATCTCTAAAATTTGGAGAATTTCGTGGACTATCTCCTTTGAATTTCGGTGAAAAATAAATATTTTTATTTTTATAATCATATGTAACGTTTATATAGAAATCATGAGAAATCTATTAAAATCACTAAAATTTGTAGAATTTCATAGACTATCCCTTTTGGATTTCGGTGAAAAATAAATATTTTCATTTTTATAATGATCGGTGACGTTTCTATAGAAAAATTGAGAAATATATGAAAATCACTAAAATTTGGAGAATTTCTTGGACTATCCCCTTTGGATTTCGGTGAAAATAAATATTTTCATTTTTATAATCATATGTGACGTTTATATAGAACAAATGAGAAATATATGAAAATCACTAAAATTTAGAGATTTTCATGGACTATCCCCTTTGGATTTCGGTGAAAATTAAACATTTTTATTTTTATAATCACATGTCACGTTTAAATAGAAAAAATGAGAAATCTAAGAAAATCTCTAAAATTTGGAAAATTTCAAGGACTATCCCCTTTGGATTTCGGTGAAAAATAAATATTTTCATTTTTATAATGATCGATGACGTTTATACCGAAAAATGAGATAATTTTCAAAATTACTAAAATTTGGAGAATTTCATGTACTATCCCATTTGGATTTCGGTGAAAATAAATATTTTCATTTTTATAATCATATGTGACGTTTATATAGAACAAATGAGAAATATATGAAAATCACTAAAATTTAGAGATTTTCATGGACTATCCCCTTTGGATTTCGGTGAAAATTAAACATTTTCATTTTTATAATCACATGTCACGTTTAAATAGAAAAAATGAGAAATCTAAGAAAATCTCTAAAATTTGGAAAATTTCAAGGACTATCCCCTTTGGATTTCGGTGAAAAATAAATATTTTCATTTTTATAATGATTGATGACGTTTATATAGAAAAAAATGAGAAATATATGAAAATCACTAAAATTTGGAGAATTTCATGGACTATCCCCTTTGGATTTCTGTCAAAAATAAATATTTTTATTTTTATAATCATATGTGACGTTTATATAGAACAAATGAGAAATCTATGAAAATAACTAAAATTTGGCGAATTTCATGGACTATCCCTTTGGAATTCGGTGAAAATAAATATTTTCATTTTTATAATCATATGTGACGTTTATATAGAAAATATGAGAAATCTGTGAAAATCACTAAATTTTGGAGAATTTCATGGACTATCCCCTTTGAATTTCGGTGAAAATAAATATTTTCATTTTTATAATCATATGTGACGTTTATAGAAAACATGAGAAATCTATGAAAATTACAAAAATTTGGAGAATTTCATGGACTATCCCCTTGGATTTCGGTGAAAAATAAATATTTTCATTTTTATAATCATATGTGACGTTTATAGAAAACATGAGAAATCTATGAAAATTACAAAAAATTGGAGAATTTCATAGACTATCCCATTTGGATTTCGGTGAAAAATAAATATTTTCATTTTTATAATCATATGTGACGTTTATATAGAAAAATTGAGAAATCTCATAAAAGCACTAAAATTTGGACAATTTCATGGACTATCCCCTTTGGATTTCGTTGAATATTAAATATTTGTATTTTTATATTCATATGTGACGTTTATATAGAAAAAATGAGAAATCTATGAAAATCACTAAAATTTGGAGAATTTCACGGACTATCCCCTTTGGATTTCGGTGAAAATAAATATTTTCATTTTTATAATCATATGTGACGTTTATAGAAAACATTAGAAATCTATGAAAATTACAAAAATTTGGAGAATTTCATGGACTATCCCCTTGGATTTCGGTGAAAAATAAATATTTTCATTTTTATAATCATATGTGACGTTTATAGAAAACATGAGAAATCTATGAAAATTACAAAAATTTGGAGAATTTCATAGACTATCCCATTTGGATTTCAATAAACAATAATTATGAAAATCACTTAAATTTTGAGAATTTCATGGACTATATCCCATTTGGATTTCAATAAACAATAATTATTTTCAATTTTGTAATGATTAGTGACGTTCACACAAAAAAATGAGATAATTTTGAAAATACTAAAATTTTGAGAATTTCATAGACTATCCCCTTTATATTTCGATGAAAAATAAATATTTTCATTTTTATAATGATCGGTGACATTTATACAAAAAAATGAGATTATTATGAAATTCACTAAAATTTGGAGAATTTCATGGACTATGTCCTTTTGGATTTCGATGAAAAATAATTATTTTCATTTTTGTAATGATCGGTGACGTATACATAGAAAAAGTGAAATAATTTGGAAAATCACTAAAATTTTGAGAATTTCATGGACTCCCTTGATTTCGATGAAAAATAATTATTTTCATTTTTTGTAATGATCGGTGACGTTTACATAGAAAAAGTGAGATAATTTGGATAATCACTAAAATTTGGAGATCTTCAAGGACTATCCCCTTTCGATTTTGATGATAAATAAATATTTGTTACATTTATACAAAAAAGGAGAAAATTATGAAAATCACTTAAATTTTGAGAATTTCATGGACTATATCTCATTTGGATTTCAATAAACAATAATTATTTTCAATTTTGTAATGATTAGTGACGTTCACACAAAAAATGAGATAATTTTAAAAATCACTAAAATTTTGAGAATTTCATGGACTATTTTTCCTTTAGATTTCGATAAAAAATAAATATTTTCATTTTTATAATGATCGGTGACGTTTATTCAAAAAAATGAGATTATTATGAAATTCACTAAAATTTGGATAATTTCATGGACTATCTCCTTTAGGATTTCGATGAAAAATAATTATTTTCATTTTTATAATGATCGGTGACGTATACATAGAAAAAGTTAAATAATTTGGAAAATCACTAAAATTTTGAGAATTTCAAGGACTATCCCCTTTGGATTTCGATGAAAAATAATTATTTTCATTTTTGTAATGATCGGTGACGTTTACATAGAAAAAGTGAGATAATTTGGAAAATCACTAAAATTTGGAGAATTTCATGGACTATCGCCTTTCGATTTCGATGAAAAATAAATATTTGTAACAATTATACAAAAAAGAGAGAAAATTATGAAAATCACTTAAATTTTGAGAATTTCATGGACTATATCCCATTTGGATTTCAATAAACAATAATTATTTTCAAATTTGTAATGATTAGTGACGTTCACACAGAAAAATGAGATAATTTTGAAAATAACTAAAATTTTGAAAATTTCATAGACTATATCCCTTTTAGATTTCGATGAAAAATAAATATTTTTATTTTTATAATGATCGGTGACGTTTATACAAAAAAATGAGATTATTATGAAATTCACTAAAATTTGGAGAAAATTTCATGGACTATCTCCTTTTGGATTTCGATGAAAAATGATTATTTTCATTTTTGTAATGATCGGTGACGTATACATAGAAAAAGTGAAATAATTAGGAAAATCACTAAAGTTTTGAGAATTTCATGGACATCCCCTTTGGATTTCGATGAAAAATAATTATTTTCATTTTTGTAATGATCGGTGACGTTTACATAGAAAAAATGAGATTATTTGGAAATCACTAAAATTTGGAGAATTTCATGGACTATCCCCTTTTGAAAATCACTAATTTTGTAATGATTAGTGACATTCACACAGAAAAATGAGATAATTTTGAAAATCACTAAAATTTTGAGAATTTCATGTACTAACCCCTTTGGATTTTGATGAAAAATAAATATTTTCATTTTTATAATGATCGGTGACGTTTATACAGAAAAATGAGATTATTATGAAATTCACTAAAATTTTGAGAATTACATGGACTATCCCCTTTGGATTTCGATGAAAAATTATTATTTTCATTTTTGTAATGATCGGTGACGTATACATAGAAAAAGTGAGATAATTTGGAAAATCACTAAAATTTGAAGAATTTCAAGGACTATCCCCTTTCGATTTTGATAAAAAATAAATATTTGTTACATTTATACAAAAAAGGAGAAAATTATGAAAATCACTTAAATTTTGAGAATTTCATGGACTATATCTCATTTGGATTTCAATAAACAATAATTATTTTCAATTTTGTAATGATTAGTGACGTTCACACAAAAAATGAGATAATTTTGAAAATCACTAAAATTTTGAGAATTTCATGGACTATTCCCTTTAGATTTCAATGGAAAATAAATATTTTCATTTTTATAATGATCGGTGACGTTTATACAAAAAAATGAGATTATTATGAAATTCACTAAAATTTGGAAATTTTCATGGACTATCTCCTTTTGGATTTCGATGAAAAATAATTATTTTCATTTTTGTAATGATCGGTGACGTATACATAGAAAAAGTGAAATAATTTGGAAAATCACTAAAATTTTGAGAATTTCATGGACTATCCCCTTTGGATTTCGATGAAAAATAATTATTTTCATTTTTGTAATGATCGGTGACGTTTACATAGAAAAAGTGAGATAATTTGGAAAAATCACTAAAATTTGGAGAATTTCATGGACCCTTTCGATTTCGATGAAAAATAAATATTTGTAATATTTATACAAAAAAGGGAGAAAATCACTTAAATTTCATGGACTATCCCCTTTGGATTTCGGTCAAAAATAAATATTTTCATTTTTATAATCATATGTGACGTTTATATAGAACAAATGAGAAATCTATGAAAATAACTAAAATTTGGCGAATTTCATGGACTATCCCCTTTGGAATTCGGTGAAAATAAATATTTTCATTTTTATAATCATATGTGACGTTTATATAGAAAATATGAGAAATCTATAAAAATCACTAAAATTTGGAGAATTTCAAGGACTATCCCTTTTGGATTTCGATGAAAAATAAATATTTTCATTTTAAAATCATATGTGACGTTTATATAGAAAAAATGAGAAATCTATGAAAATTACTAAAATTTGGATAATTTCATGGACTATCTCCTTTGGATTTCGGTAAAAAATATAAATTTTCATTTTTATAATCATATGTGACATTTATATAGAAAAAATGAGAAATCTATGAAAATTACTAAAATTTGGAGAATTTCATGGACTATCCCCTTTGGATTTCGGTGAAAAATATAAATTTTCATTTTTATAATCATATGTGACGTTTATATAGAAAAATTGTGAAATCTATGAAAATCACTAAAATTTATAGAATTTCATGGACTATTCTCTTTGGATTGCGTTGAAAAATAACTATTTCATTTTTATAATCATATGTGACGTTTATATAGAAAAATGAGAAATCTATGAAAATCACTAAAGTTTTAGACAATTTCATGGACTATCCTCTTTGGATTTCGGTGAAAAGTATATATTTTTATTTTTATAATCATATGTGACATTTATATAAAAAAAACTGAGAAATCTATGAAAATCACTAAAATTTGGAGAATTTCATGGACTCCCTTTGGATTTCGGTGAAAAATAAATATTTTCATTTTTATAATTATATGTGACGTTTATATAGAAAAAATGAAAAATCTATGAAAATCACTAAATTTTGGAGAATATCATAGACTATCCCCTTTGGATTTCGATGAAAAAAAATATTTTCATTTTTATAATCATATGTGACGTTTATATAGAAAAAATGAGAAATCAATGAAAATCACTAAAATTTGTAGAATTTCATGGACTATCCACTTTGGATTTCGGTGAAAAATAAATATTTTACTTTTTATAATCTTTTGTGACTTTTATATTATAAAAAATGAGAAATTTATGAAAATTACAAAAATTTGGAGAATTTCATGGACTATCCATTTTTTATTTCGGTAAAAAATAAATATTTTTATTTTTATATTCATATGTGATGTTTATATAGAAAAAATGAGAAATCTATAAAAATCACTAAAATTTAGAGAATTTCATGGACTATTCTTTTGGATTTCGATGAAAAATATAAAATTTTATTTTTATAATCATAAGTGACGTTTATAAAGAAAAAATGAGAAATCTATTAAACCTAGAATTGTCAACTGGGCCGGGTTGGTCGGGTTCAGGTCATATCGGATTCGGGTCAAATCGGATTCGGATCGATCGGGTTGGTAAAAGTTTTGGGTCGGGCGGGTTCGGGTTGACCCTGCGGGTCGAACATGTCTTTTTTATGAGTATTATTATGATTTTTAACTTTAATAAAGTAATTATAATAATATAATTAATATTATATTATTATTTAATAAAGTATATTAAAATATTTAATATAAATGAAATAAAATATACAAAATAAAGGGGACCCGCGAGCTCGAATTTGCGTTCGGGTCCTTCGAGTCCTTCTGACCCGGTGACGTTCGGGTCGGGTCGGTTTTTGACAGGTCTAATTAAAATCACTAAAATTTGGAGAATTTCATGGACTATCCCCTTTGGATTTCGGTGAAAAATAAATATTTTCATTTTTATAATGATCGGTGACGTTTATATAGAAAAATGAGAAATCTATGAAAATCACTAAATTTTGGAGAATTTCATGGACTATCCCATTTGGATTTTGGTGAAAATATATATCTTTATTTTATAATCATATGTGACGTTTATATAGAAAAAATGAGAAATCTATGAAAATCACTAAAATTTGTATAATTTCATGGACTATCCCCTTTGAATTTCGGTAAAAAATAAATATTTGTATTTTTATAATCTCATGTGACGTTTATATAGAAAAAATGAGAAATCTATGAAATTCAATAAATTTTGTAGAATTTCATGGATTATCCGCTTTGGATTTCGGTGAAAAATAAATATTTTCATTTTTATAATCATATGTGACGTTTATACTGAAAAATGAGATAATTTTCAAAATCACTAAAATTTGGAGAATTTCATGGACTATCCCTTTGGATTTCGATTAAAAATAAATATTTTCATTTTTATAATGATCGATAACGTTTAATAGAAAAAATGAGATAATTCTAAAATTTACTAATATTTTGGAGAATTTCGTGGACTATCCCCTTTGGATTTCGATGAAAAAAATAAATATTTTCATTTTTTTACTGATCGGTGACGTTTACATAGAAAAAGTGAGATAATTTAAAAAATTACTAAAATTTGGAGAATTTTATGGCCTATCCCGTTTGGATTTCGGTGAAAGGAAATATTTTCATTTTTATAATCATATGTGACGTTTATATAGAAAAAATGAGAAATATATGAAAATCACTAAAAATTGGAGAATTTCATGGACTATTCCATTTGGATTTCGATGAAAAACGTTTTTATAATAATCGGTGACGTTTATACAGAAAAAATATAATTTTAAAAATCACTAAAATTTGGAGAATTTCATGGACTATCCCATTTGGAAGCTAGATTCTAGAGTTCTTATTATAGAATTTCCTTATTACGTTTGATATTTCTAGATTTTATGTACATATAAGCTAAGAAAATATTTTATCAGTTAGAGTATCCTAATTGTTGATATGCCTTGAATCTGATCACACGTTGCTTGCGGTAGCACAGAGGTTGATATGGGGTGATATTTGGACTTCAGTTTGGGCTTACGTTTTCTACTTGAGCTTAGACTTGTGGGCCAAGTCAGTTTAAGGTTGATATAGGGTGATATCTATACTCTATTTCTCCCAATCTCTTCATGTAATATGAAATCTGAATTATCTGCCTCTTAATAAAATCGGTTCTCCTTCTGCTCGTGGACATAGCCAACACAACGTTAGTGAATCACGTAAATATGTGTTTTGTTCTTCTCGTTTTTTCTATTTGTTTCCCCGCATCCGTAATAACAATAATTAAATAAGGACGCGGTTCGGGTGCGAAAGGCTGTTAAAATACAAAATACGAAAAATCTTCAGTCGTCCACCGTGGCCAGCGCTATGGAGTGTGTCATTACACCTGCTTTATTATGTTTGCTTGCACTTTGTATTTATTTTCTTGCACTTTGTTTTGTTTTACTTGCACTTTTTTCTTATATGCTTGCACTTTATGTTTCCATTACACATTTGTTTATTCTACTTGCACATTGTGTATATTCGAATGCACCTTATGTTTACTTGCACTTTGTGTTTATTTTTTTGCACTTTATGTTTTCTGATTGCACTTTTATTTATTAGTTTGCACATTGTGTATATTCGAATGCACCTTGTGTTTATTCGCTTGCACTTTGTATTTTTTTGCTTGCACTTTTTTCTTATATGTTTGCACTTTATGTTTTCATTGAACATTTGTTTATTCTGCTTGCACATTGTGTATATTTGAATGCACATTGTATTTGTTTGCACTTTGTGTTTATTTTCTTGCACTTTGTGTTGATTTACTTGCACTTTTTTCTTATATGCTTACACTTTATGTTTTCTGATTGCACTTTTTTCTTATATGCTTGTACTTTAGGTTCAAGAGATTAAATAACAGAAAGTGCAAGCCAATAGGAAGAAAGTGCATGAGAATACGAAGTAAAGTGCAAGTAAGTGAACAGAAAGTGCATCAGAATAATGAATAAGTGCAAGTGAAATAACGAAAGTGCAAGCCAATAGGAAGAAAATACATGGAAATACAGAGTAAAGTGCAAGTAAGTGAACAGAAAGTGCAAGCAAATATGATATTAAAAAATATTTAAAATACAAGTAAGCGAACAGAAAGTGCATCAGAATAATGAATAAGTGCAAGCGAATAGAACGAAAGTGCAAGCTGTTAAACAGAAGTGCAAGTGGTTAAGGAGGAAGTGCAAATGAATAAAAAAAGTGCAAGTTCGTGTAACAATGCAAAAAAAATAATTAGAAAAGCTGAAGCGAAAAAAAGAAGGCTGAAGCGAAAAAATAATAATTGAAAGCGCGTGTAACAATGCAAAAAAATGAAGCAAATCGGACGGTTATAATTCTTTCGTATTTTGTACGTTAATAAACTTTCGCACATGATACTTTTCTTAACACTAATTATATACATTCTCATTAAGATATAATATTTACATATAAATAATACTCTTATTCAACTAGTATGAGTTCTTATATCATATAATGTAGTCGTACTAAAATTAGCCTTTCCCTATGCAATTTTCGTTTTTTCATTGATTTTAAGCTCGACTAATATGAGTTCTTATATCATATAATTTAGGCGCACGTCTTTTTTATTTGTTTTTTAAAAAAGGACAAGTGTGATGTGGAAAAAATTAATATGGTACAAAATAAGAATGAATATAGATTATTGGATTATAAATAAATCAAATGTTATGATTGAACTTTCATTAAAAGTCACGTGCCATGCACATGTCTTTAATTCAAATAGTTGACTATTGGAGCACCACCACCGACCACCGTCGCCGGTCATCGGGCCACCACCGCCGAACCACCACCATCGGTCGTCGGACCACCGCCACCGGTTGCCGGACCACCACCGCCGAACCACCACCATCGGACGTCGGACCACCGCTACCGGTCGCCGGACCACCACCGGACCACCGCCGGACCGCCGCCGTTGGTCGTCGGACCACCGCCGATCGTCAGACCACAGCCGGCCACCGGACCACCGCCGACCACCAGACCACCCTTGGGTGCATGTGAACTCTATTAGAAGTGCAAGCCTTTGAGTGTGCATGCCTTTTGACTTTCTAGTGCATGCTTTATGTGTTATTAGTGCATGCAAGTTTTATTGGAAGTACATGGAAATTCAACTGAAAAGTGCATACGAATTAGAAAATTGGTGCATGTAAATTCTATTGAAGTGCATGTCTTTGAGTGTACTTATATGTCTTTTGACTTTTGAGTGCATGTGAAATCAAGTGCATGCTTTATGTGTTGTGAGTGCATGTAAATTCTACTAAAGTGCATGCCTTTGAGTGTACTTATATGTCTTTTGACTTTTGAGTGCATGTGAAATCAAGTGCATGATTTATGTGTTGTGAGTGCATGCAAGTTCAACTGAGAGTGCATGTAAATTCAACTGAGAGTGCATGCGAGTTATACATGCACAAAAATGTTAAATTCACATGCACATTTAAGTCAACAACTCACTCCAATCCAAAAAAATACATGCACAAAATGTTGAATTTGCATGCACAGAAGTATTGCATTCGCTTGCACTTTTCAAGTCATCGGCTTGCACTTTTAGGCCTTCGGCTTGCACTTTGTCAGTAATGTTCAAAAAACAAAGACATGCACAAAAGAGTCTCTGTGTTGCACTTTTTTTTGAGCTTTTAATCTGATCTAACGGCTATAAGCTATTCTTATTTTGTATTATAAGGACATTTCTCACCAGAATCACACCCTTTAAAAAATACGCACTTTTTCTAAATAAAGTTGTACCGTATTATATTTTCGGAAATATTTTTACTACGCTGACACGTTTTATAGTAATAATAATATTTTTACTTTATTAGTATATCGAGTAATATTTTTTACCGTATTAAAAGATTGCATGGCCATATTAGTATCATTATTATAATAGTTTATAGTGAAAAATATATTTTTAGAATTGAAATTGGAAATATTTTCAGTGCCGCTCCTTTTTGAACAAACAAAAAATAAAATAAGTAATTCATTCATTTTCGTTAAAGTAGATTGCACATTTACACGATTAGATATTACAACGATCTCTCAATATAAAGTTCAAGGGCTGTCTTGATATTTTATATATATATAAGCCTTGGGCGAAAAAGGCAACGAACTTCTCATATATTATAAACCGGCTATTTTATCATCAATTTCAATCAAAAAATTCAAACAATTACATTTTTCGAATAAAAATTGACACACCTAATACACGGCAATAATAAAATATTCATAAATCTTAACGATAGTACCCAATAACAACAATTAACTTGATTATCAACAAGCCGCACTTGTGACTTCTAATTATCAACAAGCCTTAGGAATTGAATTCAATGAAAAATTCTGATATTACCGAAGAACCTATATTCAAGAGAATTTTTCAAACCTAGACCCAAGATAACATATTATAGCCATTTCTCGTTCTTAAAAGCAAATGAATCAAGGTCTATTAAATCTGACTCTCCTAGACAGTTTGTTTTCCGTTTTTTTTTAAAAAAAATTATGATCGTCAATGGATCCCAAAAATTGCATGTATATCTTTCCGATTTGGTCGAATTCCAACCTTTTATATATGGCGTTTTAGCCTTATTAATAAATTTCATCTTTTAAAAAAAGGAAAATCGATGCACAAAACCATAACAATTAAAAAACGTAAAATGGGGATAAACAAATAAAACACGTAAGAAAAGCTTCATCTGCGATCTTGCCAGTTGAGAATGCAGTGAAGGACAAAGGTTTGTGGCACTTGATTACGAAAAGCTTAATTGTAATTTTGAAATTTTTAAGACGAATGAAAGTGTATTGGAATTAATTAAGAACAAGGAAAAAAACAATATATAGTCCCACAAATAGGGTTAATATTCTTCCTCAAAACAAACTGCACTCATGGAAAAAAGAAAAGTGGATGTAAGAGAATATGCCTCTATAGTGAAACATATCAATTGGGTACAAAATTAAACATTTTATAAATACTTTTAAATCAATCCAAAGTAATTTCAACTTTTAACACATAAATAAAAAATGATATAAATGATTTTTTAACTTAAATTCTGCCTAATTTGAAATCTTGTATAAAAGATAATCACTTTCAACATTCTAATAAGAAATGCTTTCTACCTTATTTATCAACTTCTTTTATATATAAAATAAAATTAGATATATCTTAATAGCTCAATTATAATTACATCTGCCTAATCATATGACATATCCCATGCGTGTTAAATGGATCTTCTATTTTTAATTGGTGCGAAATGGATCTTCTAATTGATGTTTCTCTTTGTCTCAAGTTCGTAATTTTACTCGAGTCACATCCTCCACTCAACTGAATCAAGTGGTCTCATATTGAGTGGATGGCGTGGACAATCGGGTCGGGTCGGATTGTCTGCATAGTTAACTTCTGCAGTTCTGCTATCTTCTGTCAAGTGGGTAGATCCGAATTCTGTGGGTTTAATTTTACAGATTCTTCCCTCTTCTGTCTTCCGATTTCGCTTTATTCTCAAACTCACACGCCAACTCTTTCCCTCTATTTTCCTCTCCTTTTCACTTCCTCTCTCGACCTAGTTCAGCAAGAGTCAAATTCAGTTCTTCTGTAGAATTAAACAGATATAAAAACCCTCGATCAGCCTTCGAATTCATGCTGCTTGCTCTTTCTCTTGCTGCCGATTGAAGCATCTCCTCAGGTATCCATTTGCATCTCTGTCCATTTTTATGCATTTGTACTTGTTTGCTCAGTTCTTTGTTCTCTGAGGTTCTGGGTTTTGCTGGGATTCTTTCTTTCACTTTGAATTTGAACTTAAGCGATTGAATTTCAATCGGTGAGTAATTTGGGAGTTTTGCACTTTTTATTTCCCTCCTTCCACATTGCAGATTTCAATCGTCTTAGCATACTGCAGTGAAGTGCAGATTTTGCTACTGCAACTTTGAATATATGAAATTCAGAGATTTTAAAGATCTGCTCATTACAACTTGCTTGGATTTGATGATTTGCGGAGCCACTGGTGGTCACCTTAAACCCTAGAAACCCATTTTTTGGGCCAAACCCACAAAAAGATTGGATCTTTGAATCATGTGTGGGAGATGGAGTAGATTATTATAGCTCAGGGTTTGAACATTGGAGAGGGGAAACAAATTAAACAGTACAAGAAATACCCAAATGGATGATTTGTCAAAGTATGCTCATAGCCCAGCTCATTTGGCTGTTCTTCGTCGGGATTATCCCGGTTTGAAGCAGATTATTGCTTCCCTCCCTAAACAAGCCAAGGCTGGTGAAGTTACCACTGAGGTTGAATCAATAGAAGCCGAGAAACGAGCTGATAAATTCTCATCTGTGATTGATCAACGCGATGTTCCTGGTCGTGAGACTCCCTTACATCTTGCTGTTCATCTTAGGGATCCGGTATCAGCAGAGATTTTAATGGCTGCTGGTGCTGATTGGAGTTTGCAGAATGAAAATGGATGGAATGCTCTCCAAGAAGCAGTTTGCACTAGAGAGGAGCAAATTGCCATGATAATTGCAAGGCATTACCAGCCACATGCTTGGGCTAAATGGTGTCGTAGGCTACCCAGAATAATTGCATCTGCATCTAGAATTCGAGATTTTTACATGGAGATATCGTTTCATTTCGAAAGCTCTGTCATTCCTTTCATTGGTCGAATCGCCCCGTCAGATACGTATCGTATTTGGAAGCGGGGATCTAATCTCCGTGCTGATATGACTCTTGCCGGGTTTGACGGGTTTCGTATTCAGCGATCTGATCAAACGTTTCTGTTCATGGGAGAGGGATATTCGTCAGTGGATGGTACTATCTCTTTGCCTTCGGGTTCTCTTGTGGTCCTTTCTCACAAGGAAAAGGAAATTACAAACGCTTTGGAGGGTGCGGGTGTTCAACCGTCTGATGCTGAGGTTGCCCATGAAGTAGCATTGATGTCTCAGACAAACACTTATAGACCGGGAATCGATGTTACACAGGCTGAGCTAATCCCGCATCTGAATTGGAGGCGGCAGGAGAAAACCGAGATGGTTGGCAGTTGGAAGGCTAAGATTTATGACATGTTGCATGTGATGGTGAGTGTAAAATCAAGGCGGGTTCCCGGTGCAATGACAGATGAAGAGCTTTTTGCAGCTGATGGAGGCGATGATAGGTTTGTAAACGACGTTGAACATGATGATTTGGACGGTGTATTGACTGCTGAGGAAAGAAAACAGTTAGACTCCGCCCTTCGTATGGGGAATTCCGAGGGACTTTGTGAAGGTGACAATACCGAATGCCATGAAAATGGAGACTGCAACAATCCCACAAAAGGTAAGAAAACTTGGTTTGGTTGGAATAAGAAAGGCACAAAGAACGGTCGTACTGAAGTTGCTCACCGTAAATCAGTTGATGGTCAGAGACCGTTGTTTGAAACTCTGAAGGACGATTCAGGTGATGCAAAGAAGGGTAAAGATAAATCCGGTAAAAAGAAAAAGAAGAAAGTAACTTGTACTGAATTTAAGTTGGAGAGTGAGTACAAGAAGGGTTTGAGACCCGTCTTATGGTTGACACCGGATTTTCCTTTGAAAACAGAGGAACTTTTACCTTTGCTTGACATATTAGCAAGTAAAGTTAAGGCCCTCAGAAGACTCCGGGAGCTTTTAACCACTAAGCTTCCTCCAGGCACCTTTCCCATCAAGGTTAGCATAAGATTGATGGATGAATTTGCTAAATATTTCTTTAGGTTTCAGAAAATGAAACACATGAACTAATTACCTTAGATTTTACCTATAATAGCTTAATTGCCCCAGATTTTCAACTGAATTTGAAAATTTTGTTCTTCGTGGAGCAGTTTTACTGTGTTTCTACCTCTCAAAATTGGAGATCATTCTAGACAGGACAGATAGACAAATTGAAGACAATAAAAATGTTGAAGATTTAGTATTGTGATTAGGAAACACATTGCCTCTTATGATTGTGGCCATTTTTTCACCTTGCAGCTGGCAATTCCCTTAGTTCCAACGATTCGGGTCATGGTGACCTTCACTAAATTCGAAGAGCTTCAGCCATCAGAGGAGTTCTCAACTCCTCTTTCGAGCCCCGCTCACTTCCAAGATTCCAAGTCTAAGGAATCCTCAGAGGGTAACCCTTCTTGGATCTCTTGGATGAGAGGAGGCCGAGGTGGGCCATCAAGCGACAGTGACAGCTGTCACCGCTATAGTAAAGATGATGTTGACCCTTTTCACATACCATCAGACTACACTTGGGTTGATGCCAATGAGATGAAGCGTCGAATCAAGGCCAAGAAAACCAAGTCCAAGAAGCACAATAAGGAGGAAATAGGACTGGTAAGTGATCCTTAGCAATTTAACAGTTCTTTGGAGAGTTTTTTTTTTAAAAAAAAAAAACCTGAGTAGTCTTATTCTTGTATTGATGGTGAAAGATCTCCACCACGCCTCTTGATAGTGTTCTTTTTGTTTTGTTTTTCATCCTGAAGCTATTCACAAACTGCATTGCTGTATCTATTAATTTTGTATCTCTTATGATTATTGGAAAATTGTTATACCAACTGATGTTCATTGCTTTCACAGATGCTAAACAAAATAGTTGCAAGTTGTAGTATGTAATTTGAAAATTGAAATAGCCCTAATTGGAAAGATCTGAATTGTCAATCTGCTGGAACTGAAACCTGATTCAGTATGAAAATCTGAAATACCCCCTACATTTTGCAATGCTACACTGGGTAAATTACAGCTACGATTGCAATCGCAATCCAAATCTGTATTCAGGTCCGTTTGTGTGTTGGATCCGGATCTGGATAATTGCAGGTCGCTTAATTGTTTGTTAAGCGAAGCAAAATCATGGGAGGATGGAGGAGTTGCACCCACATGAGAATCATGATTCTCCTCCACCCACAACGTGGTTCCCCAAAAATCATTTGACACCTTCACGCGTGTTCTATTGCTTCATCTAAAAAGTTTCACTTTAATATACGAATTTTTGGCATTACTAATACATAGTACTTGGGTTGTATTGTATGTGTAATGTGTTCATAAACAAAAATTACAAACTCTTATTTTTCATGAAATTTTATCAATTAATGTCATAAAGGCGAATTATTTAGATATATATATATATATATATATTTCCCCCCTAAGAGAATACTCCATTACAATACACTTTGCATTGACAACATAATTAAAAAGGTGCTTAACTTTAAGAGATTTAGATCGAGCCCAAATGAATCGAGCTATAAATTGACAAACCTATAGTATAAAAAAACCTCAAAAAGCCGGCCAAAACAATACAATGAAGCTTGTGCCTTTTTAATTTTTCCAATTAGTGTGTTTTTTATTCTATTGGAAGCATTATTTTTAGTTAATCAAACTATCCATGGCAAAAAAAAAAACAGGTATCGACGGATTAATAACTACATTATAATTACCATCAAAAAAAAAAAAAAACTACATTATAAATTCCCCAATATTTTCTGGTGGAAATACTCAATATTAAACACTACCATTCCACGTCGCCGATTCATTCCACGCGCTTCGTCTCACGTCGCTTATAACCGCCAGAAACCCATTATCCATACTACTGGATCTCGGGTGCTTGATCGGCCGTTCCCAGTTGGCGCGTGAGAATTAAGAGATTCAAACGAGGTCACGTTGGTGGGTCCCACACCGTCAAACAAAATACTGAAGCCGACCGCAACTTTCTGCTTTTTAGCATGGGGGAAGACAGGCAGCTTTGTTTTTCGTTGTAATGTATTTGAAATCCATTTTCATTTGGAAGCAAAGTATTTTTTTAATCTCATCGCTTCGAAAAGCAAATTGATGTTTTCTGTGTGACCACTAGTGCGATTCTCCTCCTCCTATTAGCTATCACAACCTTCTCGGCGTAATCGTATACCGGAGAAAGAAGAGTTCAAAAAAGCAGGAAGCAGAACAGTCGAAGGAGAAGCAATTCGAGATCGGGTCGAATTTGGAATTTCGCTGGACCCGTGAAGGATTTTGTGGGTTTAGGGTCGGATTCAGAGGAGAGGTTGCTTTCAAGCTTTAATCTTTGAGTGTGACTTCTGGTTGATGATTTATTGTGCATTTCAATTCTAAACATTTACTCGCAGATGTATGGTTCCTGTTCAGATCAAGACCACAAGCTTTGTGAGTTTCTTCTCTCTTTCTTTGTTGCTCTGGTGTTGATATATTTGGCTGTTTCTGTTTCCCTCCCAAGTGAAGGGGAGAACACGAGGGTTTTGTTAATTTGTGTTTAATACGGCCGAGTTTGAGCAATTTGTTATAAATGCAGGCATTTGGGTTGCTGGATCTTCATAATCTCTGTCGTTTGTTGCCATTCCTTACTTTGGCATTGGTTGGATTTCAACTATGAGATTAGGTAAGATTTAATTTTTCATTTTCTGACCGGTTTTTCTTTATAATGGGTTATGCCTTTAGTGTGTTTGGTAAAATGTCTCATAGAGAAGTAGTTATTGGTAGGTTCACTGGTCTTTGCGTTTCGAAGGTCAATCTTTTTGTAGTTTCTGGAGGTAGAGAAGTTTATGGTTCATGTCCATGAAATAAATTATGTTGATTGTGGTTGGAATGCATTTGGGCCTGATTTGGGAATTCAGTTCACTATCTTGAATACCTCAAGAGAGGGTTTAAGTGCAAAGCAGAAAATGGTTTAGGTATTCCACCTAGTTCATTTACTAGAATGCTGTTCAATTGGAAAACTAAATTATGTATCTAAATGATGAACATTTTGATATTTGTCTTTCAGCAGATTTCTGATTTTCTGTGCAGATACGAATTTTGTTGTGTCACTTATACATTATATACTCCAGCTTAAAGTCTTGCTTATCCAGATAGTGTCATGTGACACATTACATTTTACTTCCAAGTATTTTTGTTTTAGAAAATCTACAGAGGCGGAAATTTTATGTTATTGAAGTGACATAGTATTCATTCATCACATTGACCTAATGTTGCTGAACCTAACATTTTGCAAACTGCTCTTTTCTCTAATCTATTGCATCTGCTCACATGTCACGGTAGCATGGAACTCTAATCCATGTGATTTTTTTTTGATTTTTTTTTTTCTACCCTGATTACTGAAGCATTTTTTCTCTAATCTATCTGCTCGCTGATCCATTCTATTCATTTTTACAACTTGTTGTGATTTAAGCATGATTTTTTGTGATTAACATTATTCAGGTTTTCAACAGAATGATTACAACTCCACTGGGCTAAGTCTATCTGGAAGTTTCAATAGGGCTGCATTAGGTTTGTATTACCCTAACTTTTTTCATTAGCATCAAATTACCGTATTCCTGCATTGAGGTAATTAAAACTGTACTAGTGATGCCATCCAGCGAGTAATTTTTTTTTATTTCCTTGGATATAAATTAACAGAATTAGTTTCTAGGATTTACTCACCAAGTGATTTCAGCTAGCTGAACTTCTAACCTGGATTTTCCCCTTCATATGTCATTCTTGGAGTATATGTAATGCACTCCAGCTTTGCGTCTTTTGTCTATTACTATATTCTAAGACTACATAGTTTTTCTTCAGGCTTTCTACAAGATGGCTCATATTCCGGGCAAAGTTTTGATGGCAGTTTCAGAATGTCTAAATCTGGTGAGGTTCCATTCCCTCCTTTTAGTTAATCTTTCCTACATGGACTTGCAATTTATCATTTCCCAAATGCTGTCTAAGAATATACCATTGATGTGCCTCAGGTTTTCATCCAGATGATCTGGATGAATCCCCTTCACAAAGTTTTGGACAAAGTTTCAGGAAGCCCAAATCTGGTAATATTACATAACTCTAATAAGTAAAGTTGTGATATATGTCATTTTGATACATTATCATTTTACAAATCTCTTGACTATGGCTAGAGAGAAAAAAACTGATTTTTTTAATGATCTGCAGGAGTATATAAAGGAGCTTCAGAATTCCAAGCTCCTAAGAAGTCTGCTCCCATCTCCAAACGACTCTACACAACTCTTAAACACTGTTCAAGGAATCTTATTGACCTTGAACTCTTCACACAAGGCCTTGAAGATTGGGTACTCGAGAACTCATTAGGAGATTCATCCAATGACGAGCAACTGTTCAACTCCCCCTTCCAGATTGATGAGCTAAGGCAGCTTGATTTTGCATTGGAGGGTGTTCTATTTCAACAGCTCTTCCGCATGCCTTGCTCGTTCCATGCCGCAGATGATGACCTAAAAGAAGAAGAATACTCGGCCTTAGAGGACTTCCTTCACACTGTTGCAGACGGATTGTGGCGCACGTTTTGGCACAAGAACACACCGCTTCCATTATTTGTGTCTTGTTCCTGCCACCCTCGGTCTAAGTTCTACACTGTAGAAAAAGCAGTTTCAAGAGGAAGGCTAGGGGATCTCTCAGGTGCAGCTTTGTTATCAAATGCTGGGGATGATTCGCGTGTTCGTTGGGATCAAGTGGTGCAGTTTGCGTTGTTTAAGCCGGATATAATGTTGGGAAATAAGTTGGGTCTTTCTTCAACAGCTCTCTGTGAAGCTCTCTTCTACGCTTTCCACATCCTCCTTTCTAGAAAGCTGAGCAAGTATTGCACCACCGATGATGATTTCGTCTACATTCTTGTTTTGGATTCTAAATTCGGCGCAGTTATTAAATTCAGCGGCGACCTCAACCAACTTGAGGTCAGCTCAGATGATCCCTATATCACAGTGGTGGAGTGGATCAAGTCCCATGCCGAAATCAGCGTCTCTCCCGTTGACAGAATATGGAACAAGCTGGGGAATGTGAACTGGGGCGACCTCGGTACCCTGCAACTGCTCTTGTCAACTTTCTACTCCATGGTCCAGTTTTATGGCCCGCCAAGGAAATCAATCGCCTCCTTAGCCTCAAATCACAGCCTCCGCCTTCAGAAAAGGAGAATAGAGTGCCATGCCATTGAGAATGAAAATGGCCTTGGCCTTATCCACTCCCAACACCATCTCCATACGAGCCAATATCGAGGAGAAATTGCAGAGCTTGAGAATGACGATGACCACCATTTATCCCAGAGAAGTCAAGGCTCACATTTGAACCTCCAAGAAGGAGACATGATACAGGTAGATGATCAGCAGCAGGGTTCAATAACCTTACAGATTCAGGACTTTCTCGTGGAAGGGAGACCGTACTGTTACAGAGCTATCATCCTAGAAAACCCGTCCCAGTTACTGACTCTGTACATCGGTGCTCATCCATCCAGGCTCGAACCATCATGGGAGGACATGAGTTTGTGGTACCAAGTACAAAGGCAAACCAAAGTCTTGAACCTCTTCAAGCAAGCCGCGGTTTCAAGCCAGCATTTGCCTCGGCTTGTAGCGTCTGGTAAAATCTTGCACGACGGTCCTTGCCAGAAACAGGGTCCCACAGAGAGATGTGATCACCCGTGGTGTGGAACACCCGTACTCGTTGTATCCCCTGTTGGGGACTCGCTTTCTTCAATAGTCTCCCAAGACGGCCCGCTATCATGTGAGGAGACTCTCAGGTGCTGCAGAGACTGTCTTGCAGCATTAAAAAGCGCAAAATCTGCCAACATTCAGCATGGAGACGTCTCTCCTGAGAACGTAATCCGTGTTGCTGGTGCTGACTCATACGCCATTGTGTTATGGGGAAGAGCAGTGTTAGAAGAGAGAGATGGACCCTCACTCAACCTGTTGTTCTCATCCTCGTACTCTCTCCAACACGGGAAGCTTTGCCCTTCGTCTGACGTGGAAAGCCTTGTTTACCTCCTCTACTTCCTTTCAGGTGGAAGCATGCACCAACAGGACTCTATAGAGTCTGCTTTAGAGTGGAGACAGAAAAGCTGGTCAAAGAGACAGATCCAGAGGCATCTGGGTGAGGTCTCAGCTATCTTGAAGGCCTTTGCTGACTATGTTGACAGCCTCTGTGGGACCCCGTACCCAGTTGACTACGACGGCTGGCTGAAGAGACTAGATGTGGCGGTGAACGAGTGGAACGAGAGAGGTAAGATTCTAGAACAAGGGGCAATGAGCATGAGGATTGTAGAGGACGTAGTCGGGTCGTCTTCTGGGGTGTCGGAACGTGGCGGTACTTGATCTCCTGCTTCAGAAATCATTCATTTTGTTGCTGTTTCATTCATAGTCAATTGGGTTCAGCATTGCTGTTTTCAGTATTAATGGAAATGGGAAATCATGCAGAAGTTGGAAGGGTGATTTCTGATTAGGGTGTTCTGGCATTTGGAGTTTTGAAGAAGTTTGTATCTTTTTGTGGTGTGTAAAAAAAAAAAAAGATCTGAAATTTATGAGAATCAAATTCTTCTGATTCCTATGGAACTGATATGTTTGATTTTTGTAAATTTCCAATTGTTTTGTACTTGACTTTGGCTGCAGTTTAGCAGGGTTTCACTGGTTTAGTGTTCATTCATCATTCTTGTGATCAAATTTCATTTCACTTTAAATTCAGAATTGAAACAAGTTCAACAACACACCAGATACCATATGCACAAAATAAAGGTGAAGCCAAGATTTATGAGCAGTTAAACATGGAATTCTCCACTTGCATGAACCTGCTTTACTGTCTTGTCGTACTCATCCTCGTCGTCTTCCTCCTCTTCAACATATTCCTCATCATCACCATCATCAAACTCCTCTCCTTCAAAGCTGGGAACAAGTTTGGATGTTGATGCAGGGTTTCTAGCTTCAGTGACAATCTTCATGATCTCCTCCACGCTCTGAACAGAAAAGCTTGGATCATCGCTCTTGTAGTAGACCGCCTGAGCTGACTCCGTCAGATATTTGGGCAGGTTCTTCAGGAACCATGGATGGTTCTTGATTTCCTTGATTGTGATCCTCTGCAAAAACAAAAGCAACTCAAATCTTGAAAAGTTGAATCAAAGTATTA
This sequence comes from Rheum nobile, assembly GCA_027886185.1. Classification (NCBI taxonomy): domain Eukaryota; kingdom Viridiplantae; phylum Streptophyta; class Magnoliopsida; order Caryophyllales; family Polygonaceae; genus Rheum; species Rheum nobile. Next base: position 465,253 of record WOAB01000393.1, on the reverse strand, counting down.
CCAACAGTTATCATTAAGCATGAAGCTAATTTTAGTGCATACCCTAGATGCATTAGGAACAAAGATTCTTGATAGCAAATGTCTGCACTCTTTTGAGAGGTGAACATAATCCGGAATTTTGTACTGAACAGACATAATTCGCTGCAAAACAGGATGCAGATTAAGATTTAGTACCTTACTGTAATAACTGAAAAGTCAAGTAGGATTTTTTGGAATTAGATGAGATAAGTGAAGTTACAGTGATTGTTTTCCGGAAATTTTTAGGGTCCTCTGGGTCTTCAAAGGGATATGCTCCCACCAGCATGACATATAGGGTCACGCCACACGACCACACGTCTGCTGACTGAATACCGACAAAAAAAGAAGTGAAAACTCGTTACACATATCAACGGTCATCACAATCCGCAATCCTTCCTCTATCCTAAACAAGAATTTGTTACTGGACCATGTTTTAAGAAAGAATTCTTGGAAGTGTACAGATTGTAACTATAGCTTGCTTTTCAAAGAAGCAAATCATAGGGATAATGTAAAGCTAAAGCTTTTTCAGATGAAAGCAACTGAAAATTGAAGCAATAGGCAAAAGCTGAGCGATTCCATGTAGTTTTTAGTCTTAGGTGTCAATTTCATAGACAAGAATACAATAAGATGCAAAATGAGGCCATTTCCCAGCTCCATACACATTCTTGGTCATGCTTTGCATAATTGCATTAGCCAAATTGGATTTTAATACAGAATAAAATGATTGAATAAAAAATCAGAGTTCTAAGTACATCTGAATGACAAATTGGACACTCATATATTGTTGAAACGGGCTCACCTTGCCATCATATTCTCTCCTAGAAAGCACTTCTGGAGCAATGTATGCTGGAGTACCCACAGTTGACTTCGGCCTTGAATGCAGGACAGATGACTATTCACCATGGAAACAATGATCAATTGCAGCAAATTTTATGCATAGCTTATGGGATCAAATTTGAAGAATGCAGAGTACACGCATTAATAAGTACTGTGAATAGCTACAATTGCAAATTGTTGTCTACAAATTGTTTCAGACCTTGGAGTAACCAAAGTCACAAATCTTCAAGCGCGGGGCAGGGCTGCCATCCAACAAGGTGTTCTCCAACTTCAAATCTCTATGACAAATTTGCTGTAACAAAAGCACAATATCATACTACATCACGAAAAACTAAAGTATACGTGTAACTAAAGCACGTTGAGACTTGAATCCCTCACCTTGGTATGACAGAAGCTGACACCGGAAATTAGTTGCTGAAAGAAATACCTAGCCTGGAAAAATCAAGGGAAGGTAAGTAAACTTTTATTTGTTCAAAACCAGTGATCTAGCCGCAATCTAAAGGACCAAATGTACAGAATTATGGAGTTTGGATTGCTTCAAAAAAAAATCTCTATTATCTCTGTGTTGTTTTCTTCCCTTTGTGATCAGACAAATTCTCATGGATTAGAGTCTCTCAATAGGTTTAAAATAACTAAACCTTTCTAGTTTTAGTATGTGCTTGATTACCCGCCAACTCTTATTGAAATCCAAATTCAGTAAGCCTTTTTTCAATGAATCCCTGATTGAAAGGGGAAGAGCAACTTAGCACAAAGCAAGGATTTTTAAAGCATTAAGAACTTCTGATCAATTCAATTAGAGAAGTACAAAATTGTAGACTTTGATATCCAGTAATGCTGAGAGAATCCCACGCTCACCATACAGAAAAAGGGAAATTTGAAAACAAAGGGACAATTTAAGAGGATTACCTCAGCTTCATTAAACCGGCCAGCGGTGCAGATGCGCTCAAAAAGCTCGCCGCCGGCAGCATATTCCATGACAATTCCGAGATGAGTTGGTGTCAATAAAACCTGCTTCCCAAGCAAACCCACGATCCCCATTCAAAATTCACAGAAACCCCAACTTCCAAATTCAAACACTTGAACATGTTGGAGGGGAAAAGAGATTAAAACTTGCCTCTTTGAAACGGATGATGTTGGGGTGCCGAAGAGACCGGTGATTGATGATCTCCCTCGCCACGTTCTCATCAATCTGCAACATTTTCTTACAGCTTGATTAATTAGAAAAGAAAGAGAAGGGGGGTAAAAACAAAACAGCAAAAAAAAAGTGCCATTGGGGCATTTTATCAGTAACCTTGCGACCACACGCTCAATGTGTTTCATGGCGACGAGCTCTTTGGTGTGCTTGTTGCGCATCAGCCTCGCAACTCCGAAATTCCCAGCTCCAAGGTCCTTCACAACCTCGTACTTGTCCATAATTGTGTCCTCTTCTTTTCTTTGTTTGAGCAGAGATTACACAGCAAACGACGACGAATAAGATTTGTGGGTGCCCCCAATTTTATACGTTTTTCAGAAAGCAACCATTTTTACATAAGAGGAAGCACATGGGATGGGTAATGGAGAAGCATGCTAACCAGGCACCGGCCAATTACCTCCAAAGGCGTTGAATTTAATGCTCTTCGAATTCACTAAACCCAGAGGAATTATTAAAATAATGTTGATGATCAGAGTTTTGATGGGCATCATCCATTTCCATAAGCGTCGGTGGTGGATCTCCAAAGCCGCCATTTCCAGGTTGACTTTTTTGAAATTATGCTCGGATAACGACTTTTCCTCAATGCGAAGCCAGGGAATGAATCGAGAGATTCATACACATCTTACACGTGATCCATGAATCTCAGGTATCCACGTTACGTTCTAGGTGGATTTTCTAACCCATGTTCTTATATACGATTAAGCATACTCTACACTAATTAGTTTTATTCTATCCGAGTCATCTTCTTAAAAAAGAATGTGTTTTCTTGTAAAGAACATCATCTTGTAGCCTTTTTGGGTGCATCTATCCCTCATCTGTGATTAAAAGTTACGGCTTGATACAACTTATAATGTACGTTTTTATGTATTTTTAGGCATGTAATACAAAAACTACACTTCAAATTACAAATAATATAGAATAAATAAGATTTAACAGAGATTTTTAACATTTGAATACTAAATGAGAACAATATCGATAAAATAAGGTTTAAATTTGAATGATATACAGTTGGGTATATATATTTCGGGTGTATCGGGTCGGATGACGATTAAAAGGGTTTCATCTGTCACCCGTCCATCACTCTACTTTATTCAGGTTTTCTCCCAATTATCTGGATCGGGTTAATCTGGTATCCATTGGATTTGTGTGAGATTGTCATCCCTAGGTACAATGTACAATGAAGTAAGCAAGACTCCTTCCAAATTTTATAGAATTTGCTTAACTAAATGAGTTTTAGAGCTAAGACATAGAATGTGTTTTTTACTCGTGTAAACTAACTAGAAGTACATAGATGATGATGAGATCAATGGGGAAGAAAAATAAGAAAATAGGTCAAAGTTCAGTCAAACTGCTTGCCCTCAAAAGTTTGTCCGAAACCCCAAGTCTTAGGAGCAACGTTGTAAGATATGAGTGTTTCGCCATCACTACAGCTAACCTCAAACGAAAGAGGCTGATTCATCAGATTTGCACTTATAATCCAGTTCTGGCCCCAGTTTCTTCCCATGGGTAACCAACCGGTTTGTGATCCCTTGATCTTGACGCCCACGATATCGCCTGCTCCTGCGACGTTGCTGATCAGCACCGATATGAAGAAGCCAGTACCATCTATGGCAAACCGAATCCCCCCTTCTCTTCTGCACTTGATCCTGCAAAGACAAGCCCATTTCAGAAGACATTTCTCCAGTTATACTATGATCAAGAAACTGATTCCAAGGGAATGAGGAATTGGAATCGGAATAGTTATTTCAGTATTTGTGTTTGGTTAGAAAAAAAATTGAATGGTTCATTCCAACCCACAAGAACAATTTGATTCCAATGGCGAGGTATGGGTCATTCCAAAATGAACTACACTCATCTCTCTCGTCGCATACCAAACAATAAGACATTCTTGATTCCGATTTCAACCCGATTCCTGGGTCATACCAAACGAGCCCTAACTTGGAAGTAAGTTTAAGAAAGTTATTGCCTGGTTACATTGCTACCAATAGAAAAGCCAAGATGCGAAATCAAGTAACAAAATTGGCATATGGTTCTTCACATTCCTAATATCTATGAGCTAAGTACATGAAGTCATGAATAAACCATATTTTCTTATAACATCTAGCAACTGAAATTAATAGTCTTTTGACTTTATACATGCTAAGTTTGAACAAGAACCATCAGCAGAAGTTCAAAATGTCAAAGTAGTTTATTAGTGATGGAATTACTAGACCTAAAATATCAATAGCACAGTATCTAGTTTGAGATAAAATTCGCCTAATTTAGGCTCTCAATAATTAGCTCTGATATGAGAAACAACAAAAGGGTGACGACAAAAGAGAGGCTGACATTCGAATTTGAAATTCAACCGCGAATTTGAAAAAAGATTCAAACTTTGGGGAAGCTGACCTGCGGAATTGAACGGCCATGTTAGCAGCTTTCCAGAGGGCGATCTTCTCGAAGGCTTCGATTGGAAGAACGAAGTGCTTGTTGGGGGGGTTACATCTGCCGCCGGCGTCGGCGGAGAATCCGAAATTGGGGGCGCAGAAATTGGTGGCGGTGACGATAATCGACGTCCCGGGGATGCAGTTGCGGAGGTCGTCGACGCAGCGGAGCTCGAAGCAGGCGCCGCAGATCTGGCCCCTTTCGAACAGCGCGGTGCTGAGCCCCACCGTCGCCTTGCCGTATCCGGCCTTGTCGAGGTCGCCGTAGCCGCAGGCGCCGCCGACGGTGTCGCGGGGGTCGGCGGGTGCGTAGTAGGTGGCCCTGGCGGGTTGCCACTCGGTGATGAGGCCGGAGGAGGAGGGCGGCGGTGGGTGGTAGTGGGCGGCGGAGGCGGAGGAGGAGAGAAGGGTGAAGATTGTGGCGGAGAGTGAGAGAGATGGAAGCAGGAATTGCATCTCTCGAGTCTCGAATCTCGAATCTCGATTTTCTGCAGTTGGTGTGAATTCGGGGATTGAAGTTTTCTTGGTTGTGTCACACTCTGCTGTTGGAGACAACAAAAGACAACCGAGTGGAAGACTAAAGTGGTTCTCAGTTTTACCTTCTTTTTTATTTGTGTTATTTCAAAATGGACCATAAAATATGAGTTTATGAATAGATTCTGATTAGGAGGTTATTTTATTTTTATTATACTAAAAATTCGATGCTTAATTTTTTGCACTCAAATGAAAATAGTCTAAATTTTATTTTATTTTATTTTATTTTTATTAAATATAAGGATAAAATTGAAAGATTTGCCCAAATATAATAAAATGTTTTATAAACAAGATTGAAAGACTGAAATAACAAATGAAGTATAAGAGGGGAAAGAAAGTAATGAAAAATAAAAGAGGTAAAAATTGATTTTTTTCTTATTATTGGGTGCCTTAAAGGGGAGGGTTGATGTTTGGATTGTTTTACATTTTGTTTAACGAAAGATCTTTACCGGGTTTCTCTAGTATAAAATTTTTGGGGCAATGAGAGTCCCATACTACGAACAAGGTCATTATGTACAAGAAGAAGAAAATGGAGAAGTGTTTTTTTTCAACAACTTAAAAAAGTTCTAATTGTTTCATACCAAGGTGTGCATTATATACAGAAACCGAATCTTAAATGTAAAAAAAAAAAAAAGTCTTATGAGGACATTTCATCGTCAACTGTTTTATCATTATGTGCATGTCTAATTTATTGTTAATCTTTGGTGTAAGCATTTTAGTTGCAGGTGATTGATGGACAAATCAAGCAATAATTAAATTAACAATTGTTCTATTCTATGCCCAAAAAGTATATGATAAGAATCCGAATTATAAATTATAAAGCCTAAAATAGAAATGATAAACTTATCACAAAAGTCTATAATTTTTTTCTAAACATGGATGTTTAAGGCATAGGTAAGAAAAATCCATATTTTTTTTACCTATTTCATTGTCCTAGATATTTGAGGTTTCCAACTACAATTATTTAAATTAAATTATTACTATATATAGGATGAAGTTCGAGTAAGAATAAGTGTGTATCTGAGAACGTGCATTCTAATGAACACGGAATACAAAGTTTATGTGCATATAAAAGATTTTGATGAACATGCAATACAATATTTATGAATACATAATACTAAATTTATGAACACGGGTTTTCAAGAAATTGATGTGCATATCGTACAGTATACGCATACATAGTACAAAGTTATGAATACACATTTTCAATACGTTGATGAACACTCAGTGTAAGTTTTATAAACATGATATGCATAATATTTGTATTGTGTGTTCATGAAATGACCATTCTCACGGTTCTCTTATAATTGACCTTTTTATTTGATTTGTCCCCATATATATTTTTATTGTTATAATCTATATATTTATATCTATATTCTTATTATTATTTATTTTTAAACACTAAGACAAAGTATAAATCATACGTGTCGGCCTCATATTTAATTCACTTACGTGTTGGCTTTTGATATATGCCACCTCATCTGTCATAGAAAAAAGTAGGCGTGTCACCTCATCTACCATTTTCAATTGATTTGTTTAATTTATCGTTCTTCATCAAAATGTATGTTCTAATTACATTCAATTGATTTTTTATTTTTTTTTATCAATCTTCATCAAAATTTATCTTCTAATTACTAATTTATTTAATATGTTTTATATATATTTGATCGATTGTAATATAATTTAATGCAATATGTAACGGTGATACAATTTGCAATGCAATCTTTTAGGTAGTCGTAGCCTAGGGCTGTTCAAATCTGGACCGGACCGGAAAATCGGACCACACTGGTGAAAATACGGTCCGGTCTCCGGTCCAGATAATTTCCTTAATCCGGTTCCGGTCCGGTCTAAATCCGGAAAAAAACTGGTCCGGACTGGTGGACCGGATTTTTAATTTTAATTTCTTTTAATTTATATGTTTTTTTTAGATTTATATGTATTTTTTTATAGATATTTTTCTTAATTTAATAAGTTAGGAGTCTATATGTTTTTTAGATATTTTTTTTAGATTTTAAATAAGAATTTAAATATATTTTTTTTAAAATAAAATCTGGTCTAAACCGGTCCAGGACCGGAACTGGACCGAATAGGTCTGGTCCGGACTTTTGGAAAAATCCGGTCCATCGGATCGGATGAACACCCATATCGTAGCCTCGCTAATAAATACTCCCTCTGTCTCCTTTTGTTTGTCCCATGGGGGAGGGTCACAATTGTCGATGCGAGTTTTGTATCGTTAATATCTCTAATTACATAACCCTAAAAATTATAATTTTTTGATATTATCAAAGTACTCGTTGAGACGAATCAAACAAGACCCCACATGACTATGTTTTTTTCTTATATATTGGAAGAAATCTTAAAGATTTTCTTTAACTGTAAATAGTGTCAAAATTGACCATGTGAAAAACATTTAGGGACGGATGGAGTATTATTTTAGGATATACTAATTAAATAAGTATTATTTATATGTAACCATTGGGATATAGGCTCATGAAAGTGTAAGGGTACTCTAGCTTATGCAATATTTTCTTAGTGCTCGTTTGGTTAAACACGGGAAGTATAATTCTTATGAAGTTAATTCCCATGAATTGTATTTTCATGGTATTGTATTTTCTAAGATTTTGAGAAATGTGTTTGGTTAAAATTTAATTCTCATCAATTAAATTACTACATTTTCTTTGGTTAAAAGTCAAAATTTATGGGAATTTATATAAAATTACTCTTATAACCCTTGTCTATTAAATTTAATAATTTGAGTCATGGATAAATAAGAGATTTGTAATAAAAAAGAAAAAAGAAAAAAAATATTTGAAATAAAAAATGGTGAAAGTGTATCTTACTCACCCCTATCATGGTAAGTGTAATTCTCCCATTTTGAAGGAATTACAAATCCTGAAAATTTAATTTTGTGAGTTTTTCTAATATAAAAAACACAATCAAACACATATATTAAAACAAACTTCCTAGTATTTTCAATTTTTTTATTACAACCAAACATGCACTTAAGACATATATGATCTACAATGATGAAGCGTAATAATTAAGGAATTTCTATAATAAGAACTCTAGATCTGATGTGGCATAGTTTTAATAAAAAATAATGAAAAAGGCTATCCCCGTGTAACAAACAAATCAATTCTCGATCCTTCCCTGACTAACCCGATAAATTTAATTAATCCAAGTTGAATTCCTTAAAATATATTGTTACTATATATTGCTATTCCTATAATAGTAATAAAATTGGCAAGTAATCTTTAAGATCATATATCGATCGTAACTTAACCATTAAGATAGAAACTCATGAGACTATATATATATATATGATTAAGCCTCTCTCAAACAAACTCATGAACCCTACCATCATCGTGTCTTGTGTTAGATGTTAGAATGCCTTGAATGATATTGACTTCCTCTTGACGCATTCACGGTTTATATGAATACGTCAAGAAGAAGTCGATACCGTTCAAAGTAATCTAATATTTAATGCAAGTCATTCTCAATATCGGCCACTGCAGCGGCGCTAGATCCTCGGGTTAAAATCAATGAAGAACAATATATACCGTGATCGGTCTGAATATTTTTACCATGGAAACCACCGCATACATTAGGTATGTGCTCTAGTTTCTATCTATCGTGCAATTAATCTTGCAAAGGCTTTTCAATCAACAAGATTGATTTGGCTGTTTCAAGAAGATTGATCCGTCCTAACTATATATATAGGATCCGGTTCTGATGAGAACCAAATTCTAGGAGAGAACTGAAAACGTACGTATAGCGTTTCCTTTCTCGCGCGCGTGTCTGTTCCCAGTTAACACGGATGTTCACTGTTTTATTTGTATATGTTCATCGTAGTATACAACGATGTTCACCACTTTACACTAAAAAATATTGAATTTTCTAGTATTTTTATTCTTTTTTTTTCCTTTCTAAACTCTCAAATCTTTATAAAAATAATTATTTAATGTTCACTGCATGTTTATATGACGCAATATTAGTAATCTTTAATATAAAATCAAGTTTAAAGTAAATAAAATGTACTTTTTTCTTGTATGTATTTTGTGATGCACATGTAGGCATAGTTGTTCACATGTTTGTGTAAAACAAATGATGGATATCAAAAAAATATTCACAACCCCTCAGTGAGCACAAATGTTCGTTATTTTATTCGTAAATGTTCATCACAATATAGTGAGCATCTAGAATGAAAGTGGTGAAAAATTATGGACAAAGTGATGAACACAAATTTATTCACAACCCTTCAGTGAACATAGATGTTCACTGTTTTGCTCGTAGATGTTCATCACAATATACTAGTATAAAACATCTGGATTAAAAGTGGTGAACATTAAAAATATGTTCACAACGAGTGAAAGCGTTTTTCCAAAAATAATGCGCTTAATAAAAATTTGGGTAAAATTGGGGGAAAATACGGGTAAAATTCGACTGAAACGGTGAACATATTGTATGAAAGTGGTGAACATTTATGGAAAAAGTGATGAACATCGAAAATATGTGCACAACGAGTGAAAAATATTTCCCCCCCAAAACGCGTATAATACGGAAAAACTTCGGTCAAACTTGGGGGGAAATACGGGTAAAATTCGGCTAGAATATTGAACATCTTGTATGAAAGTGATGAACATTTATGAGAACAGCGATGAACATCAAAAATATGTTCAAGGCGTTGTTCAATGACAGCGAACAAAAAAAGTACCCAACAAAAAAATAAACAAAATCACAAATGTTCAAGGCTTGAAACATCAATGTCCATGGTCCTGGATACAAGTATTCAAGGCGTTGAACATAATTGTTCAATGCCAGCGAACAAAAAAAGTACCCAGCAAAAAAAAAGCCAAAATCAATATTATTCGCCAATAAAACGCGAATAATACGGCCAAAAAATTCGGCACGCCCGAATTATACGGCTTTTAATGAAATTTTAATCTGGAGCGTTGATTCCACTCTGATCCGACGACCTTCTTTTATTCTCATTTCTCTCCTATTTTACTATTCTCATTTGATGCTTCTCCTATATATATATAGATAGATAGGTCGATAGCTAATTTGAATTTGACGATTATTTTTTTTCGTTTTGAACTCTAACTATGAATGATAAGAATTATAAAATAACACTTTTGCATATGGAAATATGGATATAGCAGAAGTTGGCGTGTGAGTTTGAGAATAAAGCGAAATCGGGAGACAGAAGAGGGAAGAATTTGTAAAACCCACACAATTCGGATCTACCTACTTGCCCCAGACGATCCGGCCCGACCCGATTGTCCACGCCATCCACTCAATATGAGACCACTTGATTGAGTTGAGTGGTGGATGTGACTCGAGTAAAATTACCAAGTGAACTCGATCACTAACCATGAGACAAAGAGAAACATCGGTTACAAGATCCATTTAACACGCATGGGATATATATATGTCATATGATTAGGTACATGTAATTATAATTGAGCTATTAAAATATATCTAGTTTTGTTTTATATATATAAAAAAGTTGATAAACAAGGTAGAATATTTTATAAATAAAAATCAATTTTCTTTGTACAAGATCGATCTCTTATATATTAGACGTAATATTGTCATGGAAATAGTCAGAATTTGAACCGAAAAATCATTTGTATTATTTTTGGTTCATGGGTGAATGTTGGGATTGCTTTTGGTAGTTTTTCCTATAATATATAATACTATACCGTAGTGCTAAAAAAAGACTATATATAGAAATATTGAATAAGAATTTTACTTTTCAAAAATGTACCGTTGTTTTGTATTAATTACTTTTTAATGGATAAATCAATAATCAATTCCATTTTTTAAATATAATAATTGTAATTGTATCTATTTTTTTGTATGAATACATATTTTAGTAATTTTTTAAACGTTTAACTAATTATTCAACGGTTTTTCTAGTTTGTGCTCAAGGACACATGCTAAGAGTTTAAATTTGAAAATCATTTTCAAACTATTTCCTAAAGTATACGAGATAAACCCTTAGAAAATAAAATAAAATAAAATTAGTGACTAAAAAGGATTATTGCCAAACATGAAACGTCTCTTAGCACTAGAAAAAACCATTATCTAATCTATCTATCTATATTCTATATACTATTACTAAAGCCGCAATTATCTCTCCTACGTATCTTTCATCTAAGTATGACACGTCATCAAATAATTATGTACATTTACCTATCTATCTATATACTACTACTAAAGCAATTTTCTCAACGTGTTGGGAGATATATATATATATATATATCTCTGCCAATTAAATATTAGATATGTAATCTAGAGGAAGCAACATACAAACTTACAAAGGGCAGCTTTGCCAATTGAATGGGAGTTAGCAAGCAAATATATATTTTCATTCTCGTCAACATATATATTGTATAAATTAGGTTAACCTATATATGTATATGCATGCACATATGTTATGCTCTCATAAGCACTCTCTGAAGCTCTTTAGCAATACCCTGCAACACTATAGGTTTTCTTATCAAACCATTCATCCCCATCTCAGAGCACCTCTCCCATACATTATCCTCAGCGCTAGCTGTTAGCGCTATGATTGGAGGCCAACTCCGGTTATGAAATTTTCTTACCCTCATGGCTACCTCAAAACCGTCCATCTCTGGCATGTGAAGGTCTAGCAAGATCACCTGAAACGAAACAGCTGTTGGCCCAAGGGTGGTTAGGCACTCGAACCCTGATGAAACCGCTGACACTCGGCAGCCCAACTTCTCCAGCAGCCTTGTTGTCACGATTCTGTTGACGTTGTCGTCTTCCACAAGCATGATCTTTAGTCCTTGGAATGAAGGGTCGTTCAAATCCATCTTCTCTATCGAGTTGTCTGAATCCGATAAGGGTTGGCTTTTGAAACGTAGTAGAAGATTTATGTTCTCGGGTTGTCCAGATGATATCCATATATCTCCTTGCATCATCTGTGTAAAGTACATATATAGTAATCAAGTTTACGACTTCCAATAACATACTTTTTAATAATTCATTATCTAAAACTCTAAAATTAATACCTGCACCAACATCTTGCACATGTTGAAGCTTAACATCTCCTTGTTGTCATCATTGTACCGTCTCTTATTACTAATTTGTAAAGAAGACACCCTACCATCCACCTTAAATTCGAGCTTAACATTCACGTAGTCAGGAAATACAGTTGATCTCCTTAAACCATGCTTATCATTCTTAGCATCATAAGCACCACTATCCGATGAAACTAGAAACACAACTGAATCACCACCATTCAACGCATCCAAGAGGTAGCCAACCATATGTAGTATAACTTGAAACGTCCTTCTCTTATCTCCAATCACTTTATCAGGCAAACCCTTCTGAACATCAAGTGAAAAGTCAATCCCTTCGAATACAAACAAGCTATTGACCAAGCAAGTCGCTTCCCTCAATAGGGAAAGCAAGCTAAAGGGCCTCATTTCCAAAGGGAAGCTCCCATCTTCCTTCATTGGGAGCTCCATCACGTCGTTAATCAACGTTGAGAGGACGTGGCTAGTCCTAACCATAGCTTCTACAACAACCCTTTGCTCAAGGCTTGTGTTATTGTCATGAAACATTGACAAAAGCCCTAAAATGGAATGCATTGGTCGCCTCATCCCGTTACTCATAACCTTTTGGAACGCGTTTCTTGCTTGGCTTGCCATCAACGCGCTCTTCCTAGCTAGTTGCAAAGCGCGGTTCTGCTCTGCAAGCTTCTTCCTCATCATCTGAGACTCAGCAAGGATATCAGCATGAGACAAAGCCACTGCAACCTGATCAGCAACCGCTTCTACTATCTCTAACTCATTGTAGCTCCACATACTAGCTTTTGAGCTATGATAAACCAAGACCAAGATTGCATAGCTTGCTTGGACCAACTCTGGAGTGCCGCCTTTGAAATTTGAAACCCTAAGCATAGGCATTCGTATAGCACTAGCCATAGATCCTGGCTCACCAAGAGGTGAATTAGGGCTAAGAGTCTTCACTCCCTTGCTTCCTTTGATCTCCACAACTTCAGGATCATTCATGGATACATGAACCGGGTGTTTTCGGGAAGGACTCGGTCTCAACTCGTGGGTCAAGCTCATCTCCTTGCCATCATCATTTGGCATCCAAACCGCGCAGTTTTGCAAGTGGAGTGTCTTGGAAAGCTCTACCAAAGTGGAGTAGAGTATAGTGTGTTTGTCAAGGGACTTTCTTATCTCTTGGGTGAGCATACGAACGTGCAAGCTTGCTTCCTTCTTCTTCTTCATCATTCCCACTTCTTGACCCAACTCCAACACGTTTTGCCTCAAGAAGACCTCCCTCACCTTCACCTTGAGGAGGAGAGGGAACAAGGTCAAAAGGGTAATTGTGGTGGCACACGACACAAGGGCGGTTAAGAACTTGAGAATGGTAAGAGACATCATCAATTGGAACGAGTGTGGACCGTAGTAAGTCCATGCGTTGAGCAAATGGGTGAGTCCACAAAGCACAATGAAGGCGATGAATTGGATGAATACCCATTTGAAAGGGAAGTTGGAGCAGCTTACAAAGTAGAGCAACTCGATTGGGATCGAAAAGTAAGCAATCGCTATAAAGAAATCGCTCACTCGTTGACACTCCAAGATTCTATTTGTGGTCCAAAACCCCTCATCATCGCAATTGCATTGAGAGTAACCTTTGCAAATTGCAGCAAAGGATAGTAAAATTGCACATGTTAACATCTCAACATTTCCCCCTTTAGACATTGAAATCAACCCACAAGCTAAATTTCCAATCAAGAGGAAGATAGTGATCACTAACCTTTAATGGCTGATTTGCAGAGAATGAAATCAACCCATAAATCTTATGTTACCGTAGATGTTAGATCCAATATTTATGTTTAACACAAACCACGAATTAAGAAGAGATTTGGCTTGCAAGTGAATTTAAGGTTTCAAGGAGGGAAGACGAGGCACAAAGACAGAGGAAGAGACAAGGTTATTGGACTTTGAAAAGTGGGCCCCACCTCTTTGAAGTTAACGGAACCTAGTCGTTTTTCCTAGCTGTTCATCGGATGCGTTAAACCCCAGATAATATTTTTAGAGATTACAATCTCTTGAAGATTTGGTAACAATTGAAAAATCCTAATCGACCGCTTCAAACGGATTATGGAGTTTGATTTGGTGTTGTCTTTATTTAATTATTATTATTACCAAGGAGTTTGGTGGCATAAGTCCTGACCGAGTAGTAACCCACTAGTGATTATCTTATAATTTGATTAAGTGTAGATTAAGCTTTGTTTATGAGTGAATAAAAAACATAAAAGATAATTTATTTTGGGATTGGGCCAGAGTTTTTAATTTGGGCCTGAGTCCACAATTTGGTCCAACTCAAGAGTTATTGGGCCAAACAATTTCCTCCTCGCTAGGCCGTTTGTATGTTCAAGCTTCGTTGACTAGGATTACCTCCGACTTCTCACTGCGCGCGTTTGACTGTTGACCCAAACAAAGTCAACATCAACTTATTCAAAGATTCTAACATTGAAATGTCATCTTGGTACGTAGACTGCGACGTATTACGTGTATTCGAGCTTCTAATTAAGCTACGTTTAATTAGTGTTGATTTATTAATTTAGAAATATAAAGTACTCAAATTAGGCTTTTTAAACTAGATCTAGGCCAAGAATTAAGCTTTTCACAACAACAAGAAATCAGTTTAAAAATATGAAATAGTTTGAATGAAACACAACCTACGAATTACAGTTCCATGAAACTAAACCTATAGGATACTTGAGAAGAGAATACTTCATCCTTTTATTTTTAATTGTGTTTTTAGAATTTTTAACATATTTTAATAAAGTCATTGAATGTGATTTGAAAATTTAATATTTTTCTTAATTTAATAACTCATTACCCTGTATAACCAATAAATAGAGAGAAAAACATCAATATAATCAAATTGCAATATAAAATTTATAACCTATATGTGATAAATTGTTTTAAAATTTTATAAGGACAAATATTTATGAATATAATTTGAAGGTTAAAAGGACAATAGATGGGAGTATATAGTATAGTAGATACTAATTAATTTTATGTTGTAAGACATATAATTTTTTTAAATATAGTATAGTAAGATCGATTAGTAAACTTGTGTGTTACACGGATGCATAAATTTACATAACATATACAAATTGTCTACGTACATACGTACAAAGCTAAAACTAAACCAAGGAAATTAAAAAAGAAAAAGAATCCTCCAAAAAAATATACTTCGGACTAACAATTAATGAATAAATTAATATCTCTAATTCAATTTGGCGGTGTGAATACTCAGCGGCGGAGCCAGCTGTATTCACCACCAGTTTCAGCGTCGGTTGTGCATGCAGTTCCGCTTTCCGGGGGTGGGAACGAAAGTGCACGGCGACGCCTTCGACGACGGAGTCAGACTCCGGGGGAGTGACTGCCGGAATCCAGGCGGATCCGCACTTGTAACTGCACGCGCCGCCGAAGGCTGTACCGGAAGGTCTGACTCTATTGGCCTACCTGCCTCCGCCACTCCAACCTGCTGCGAGATTATTATTATTATTGCAACAACTATAACACATGGAATTTTAATGCATTTTGCCACCATATTTTTATAAGTAGATTGTATAAAGAGGGAATATTAAAAAGGTATCGGAGAGGAATGATTTGAGGTGAAATGGCTTAATTGAATAAGGGGGTGTATATATACAATCATAAAATTATACATATATAAAGGTGTTAAGAAGTGTGTTTTTAAATTGCTACGATTTTCCTGGTGATTGACTTTTAAGGAATTAAAAGGAAAGATCATGGAGGGTGGAATTAAATTTTCAAGAAAGCATCAAGAAATTGAATTGAAGCGGTCGTTCAATGGAAAACTTCTATGTTGTTGTTTGCTCAATATATCGTAAATCAATCTACAATAACTTGGTTTGGATTAATCTATATGATAGTTTTTTTTGTAATAAGAAAGTGATCTAATGTTTAGGGGGGACGTGAAACATAGAGAATGGAAAGCTAGTCTTGATTATGATTCTTAATATTAATTACTAACCTTTTTTTTTAATATATGTCACTAGCTAATTTGAAAGTTTAGTTATAGTATTCAGAGTCCGTTTCGGGTGCGAAATATGTTTATCGTACGAAGTGCGAAACGGTCGCGTTCATAAATTGACACCACATGTTCATTATCTGAGCAGTAATGTTCATTATCTGGGGGTAATATTCAAGGGACGATACTGTTAAAAAAAAGGGGGGAAAGAGTGAATAGTGACGCGGTGGCATAACCGTAAATATGACGAATTTTTTTTATTATATTTTTTCGGTCAACAATTTTATTTTATTTTATTTATTGTCTCTAATCGTTCTCGAATAGACAATTATTGACGTTCACATATAAGTACTACATGTTCATTTTATGTGCCGTAAAAGATCACATATAACATGATCATGTTCCAACACATGTCTTTGAACATTCAGTGCTTATTTGTGAACGTGAATGTATAAATAAATGAACATTTAGTGTTTATTTGTGAACCTTCTATATATGCTATTCCAGAATGATTAGGAGACGAAAATGAAATAAAAATAAAAATTGTTGACAAAAAAAAAATGTACGACCGAGATCGCTTCGCATTTCGCACGGGAATCCAAATTATAATACTCAAGGGAAAGGGTCTTATGAAGTCTCATGAAAGTTTACAAATTATGTAAGGCCCAACTAATTTCCTGCCTTTTACCCGGAAATTAGTACTGTAAATTGAAAGTCAATAGTACTTGAAGATATATACGCGTGTCTTTGGGCCAAAATCGAACACAACAAAATCGAAACTGAATTTCAGAATTTTGTGGACTGAAAACCGAACCGAACATACTCAATTCGATTCGGGTTTAGTTCGGTTTTATTCGATTTTGGTTCGAAATAACCGAATATTTTGAAATTATGTTAATTTAAGTTATTGAAGTAGGTTTTAGTGTACAAAATCGAATTAGACCAAACCGAATTTGGACTGAACTGAACCGAACTTGGACCGAACCGAATAAAATTGGACTAATTTATCTAAAAATCTAGATTTTTTTAATTATTTTTAAAAATAAACGATTTTGAGCAAATCAAACCGAATATTATTTTTAGAAGAACCGAAAACCGATCTAAAAAATCGAACCCGATGAACACCGACTCTTTCTCTTCTTCTTTTTTCGGTCCATTATACGTGTGTCTTTCTTTGATTTTAAAAAAGCTCGAATTATGATAATACTACATCGGCGTAAATAATTACAACATGCCAAAGGTGTAAATTATATTGACAGTCGGTACATTAAGGTTATGAATATGTTCTAAAGTGTATTGAGTAGGTGATCAGCAGAACTGATGGGTGACAAATGACAAATGACAATTGACAACAATAAAAACGTACAAGTTCGGAATAAAATAATTAAATACAAATCTAAACTCTTTCTCTTTTCGTAATCCAAACTTACAAACCTCATATGTACAATTTCAACATATATAATCAAACTCTAAACTATAAGTTAAAATTTAAATCCAGGACAAACGCATACTTTTAACAATTTAATAATTAATAATTTCAAGACAGCCAAATCTCGCCCCCTCTCTTTCTATCCTCTACGGTAAAAGAGAAGACAAGGCGCTAATTGCACCTGCACTGGTGCTGCAGACACCACTGCAGGGTCGTCTGATCAAACGGTGTCAAACACCGTTTGAGGATTTCTTTTTTTTTTTTTTTTTTTTTTGTAGTTTAGAACGGTGTTTGACACCGTTTTGTTTATGTTTTTTTTTCCCTGAATTTAAAACGGTGATTAGCACTATTTTTTTTTTCTTTTGTTATAACGGGGACTATCGCCGTTTGATTTTATTTTTTTAATTTTATTGGGTTAAAACGGGAATTATCACCGTTTGAATTTTATTTGACTGCAACTGCGAAATGCTCCTAGGGGAGATGCTCGTAGGGATGCAAAATGGACAATCGGGTAAGGGGGATGCAGGGTAAGGGGGATGCAGAATGGAATGCTCCTAGGGGAGATGCTCGTAGGGATGCATAATGGACAATCGGGTAAGGGGGATGCAGGGTAAGGGGGATGCAGAATGGATTGGGTAAAAAAAAAATTTTTTTTAGCTTTCTATAAATGGATTCGGAGGAGAAGAGGGGGTATGGTAAAAATTTTGAAATTGTTAGTTGAGTTTCAAAGAAAGAATTAGGTGCTTAAAAAGAAGAAGAAGAAATCAAAGGTGGATTAGGAGATATTATCCTAATGTCGTGGTCAAATGAAGATGTCGGAGAATCCATTCAAGAGGTATGTAAATTAAATTGGATTAATTATTATTTATTTAATGTCATATAAATTAAACTTTTGTAAATTGCATGATTAATTTATCAGATGCTTAATTTATCAAATCGTTCAAAACTCCACTCTTATTTAGGGTAAATTGCATGCACATGATTAATCATACACCAAAACTCCACTCTCATTAACTGTAAATTGCATATAAATTGATTTAATTATGTTAGTTTATTTAATTATTTAACTATGTTAATTTCACTCTCATTTACTGTAATTAATCATATAGCAAAATTCCACTCTCATTTATTTAACTATGATAGTTGATTTAATTATGTTGTCATTGCTTAATTTATATGTTTACTTAAGACATATAATATCTTTAATTTATAGATTAAATAACAAGAGTAATAACTTGTAGATTTTAATTTACGTAAATATGATTGTTATTCCTAATGTGAATGAGGCATGTTTGGTTGGAACGAACGATTGGTCTGTAATTGGATTTTAAAATGAATTTTACCATGGTAGGTTGTTTTATCATTTGAATTTTAAAAGGAATTTTACCATGGTATTATTGTAATGTAAATATATTATGTTACTTTTTACTGTAATTATATATATTATGTAAATATATTATGTTATTATGTAATTACTATAATATATTAATTTATATGTTTGCTTAATTTATATTTTTTACTGTAATTTATATGTTTCCTTAAGGCATATAAACTCCACTCTCATTTACTGTAATTATATATTATGTTACTTTTTTAATGTCATTGATTCAAGTGTATATATTTTAGATTCAAGTTAATATCACATATATAATTTGTAAAAGTTAAAGTCATAAACAATTGTATTTTTTAAATAATGTTTGTTTTGCATATAATTTCCACGATTTTATAGATTAGATTCAAGTGTATACATTATTTTAATGTAAATAGTTTGAAACTTGTTATAGTGTATGTACATTTATTCAAATAAAAGTTAATATCACATATATAATTTGTAAAAGTTAAAGTCATAAACAATTGTATTTTTTAAATAATGTTTGTTTTGCATATAATTTCCACTATTTTATTATACATGTTTATTTTATTTGTAAAATTAATATATATGTTATTGGAAAGTTAGAATTGGACAAAAAAAGCATGAATATTTAAAATACTTTGAATTATAAATATTATATTTTATACATCATTGAAAAGTTATTGTGTTGGATGTTTATTATACTAAACCAATACATGTTAAAATATCTGGAATTAATGGCAGGATTTTACCTCGTACTTCCAAACGAGCTACAAGTGGTCGGATCGTGAGTCCATGTTAGCTTGGGCACGCGAACAAGGAACTAGACTTAACATGGTGTTGACTATTCAGAAATCCTGGGAGCGAAAAGTCATACTGACATGCGAGAAGTCGGAAAGCTATCGGCCGTTCAAGTATGTATTGATAAAAAAGACGCGTACAAAGAAGAGCAATTGTCCATTCGTGCTGAACGGGGTGATGCATAAGGATGGGTCATGGATGTTGTATGTGGAATGTGGTACACATGATCATGATCTTGCGACGAGCTTGGAGGGTCATGCCTATGTCGGACGCCTGACTGAGCATCGAAAAAGCGTTGTCAAGACATTGACGCAAGCGTCCGCAAAGCCGAAGATGATTATGACCTTCTTACGACAGACGTATAACAAGGTCTTTACGTCGAGGAAGCAAATCTACATACACCATTCGAAGATGTCAAGACATTATCAAGACATTGAATCTCAAGTACAAGGGGATGGATAGTGCACTCATTTCAGCTTTCGTGGAGCGGTGGCACCCGGAAACAAACAGTTTTCACTTTTCATGGGGTGAAATGACCATTACACTCCACGATGTCTTTCAGATCCTGAATATGCCAATCAAAGGCAGTGCTGTACATACACCATTTGAAGATGTCGAATTAATTATGGATATCAACTCGAAGATGGGCATTCTAATACAAGCATTAAAAGCGGCAAAGACGAAATCTGGTTTTAATTGCAAATGGCTCAATGAATTTTTGACGACGACGGGGAAATCCGACAGTCTTATAGCCTCTGGATTTTTGGCCGTTTTGCTTGGTAGCACATTGTTTCCCGACAAGTCGGGGAACAAAATCAAGCTATCTTTATTTCAGCTGCTATGGGAACACAATGAGACAAGGCAATACCCATGGGGTGCTGCTACGCTTGCCTACTTGTATAGACAGCTTGGTATGGCAAGTCGTGCAGAAGCCGCTCAAATTTCTGGTTGCCTTTTGCTCTTTCATGTAAGGATCCAAAACTCTTTCTTTTATTGTCATCTCAAATAATTATTTCTCAAACTTTACTTGCCTAAAGTTTGCTTATTTTCGTGCAGGACTGGATTTGGAGCTATTTTCCTAAGTTTAGGGGCCACTTAAATTTGTCTCAAAACGACCCAAGAAATGAAGGCCCACGGGCGGCCCACATCGATCCTCGATCGCTAAAAGAAGATTATAGCATCAGGGTCAAGGAAATGAGGCTTTCACTGGACTTATTACGACCCGACGAGGTACTACAATTTCATTATTCATTTTACATTAATTAATTTTCATTTAAATTTATGCAATACATGCTCAAACTCTTATGTGTATAGGTCGTATGGATGCCGTGGGACAATGTTCAACCTCAACACTACCGCATATCGATGTACAGAGGAACTCTGAAGTGCATGAAATTCAGTGAACCTTACATGCCTGATCGAGTGACTCGTCAATTCGGTAAGGTTCAACCGATTCTCATTGACCTGATTCGCCCCAAGAGTAGAACCAGACACGTGACGCTATATAATTACGAGGCAGTGTTCTTTTCCACGGACGACCATTGGGATGAACTGCCCAACTACCAATCCCCGATTCTGAGGCTATCCAATTGTATCACAAGCACGCAGACGGTGGATGGCTACGTTTCATGGTTGCAACGTCTTTCTCATCCTTACATGTATGCGGATTCCAAGAGTGTGATGGAAAACGAACGTCCCATGCCCGCATACATAGAATCTGTTATCAAAATTAATCATATACAAGGGATAGTCAACGAGACCCTTCGCCAGTTGGATACAATGTCAGACTTGCAAATCGCAAAAGCGACGCTTCAACGGATCCATGCGCTTGTGAATGTACAACTGGTTGAAGCTCCAATTGCAGAGGCTGCTGAACCAGAAGGATATGTACCAGTTCGGGAAACACAATACGAGGAGCACGGGACACAATATGGGTCATCCACATGTCCAAGTACAGGGCAAGGGTATCAAGGTCCATACTTCGACCAAGGATACCAAGTCACACCGTCGGCTGGAGGTCCAAGCTTTGGGCAAGCATTCCAAGGCCCACCGTTCCCACCGGCAACAGGAGGTCCAAGCTATGGGCAAGCATTCCAAGGGCCACCGTTCGGAGTGTCGACAGGGTTCGGGGAGCAAGCATTCCAAGGCCCACCGTTCGCACAAGCTACAGGACGTCCAAGCTATGGGCAAGGGCAACCGTTCGAAGTGCCGACAGGGTTCGGGGGGCAGTACAGGGAAACGAGTGGATTCATGAATTTACTTGGATCTGTCCAAGAGTACCGACAATACGGAGAAGAGTATCATTCACCGTACGGGACAGGTTATGGACAAGGGTATGAGAGAAGAAATGAGGGAAACAATTAAATAAATCTTTTGTAATACCTTAATCTAAATTTTATTGACTTTAGTTCATTAATATTTTATTTTTTATGATTTGAATTTATTTGATATGTTAATATAAATTTGTTAATTTTTTTTTAAAAAAAAAATACATAAATTTTATTATATTTTTAAATAAATTACATAAACCCCATAAAAATAATATCCAAATATTCCATAAACCCCCATTAAAATCCCCAAAATTCGCTCTTTTATTTTTTTTTTAAAGAAAAATTCGTAAACGGTGGTTAACACAGTTTATATTTACAAAACAAAATTTGCAAACGGTGGTTAACACCGTTTATATTTAAAAAACTGGATTAATTTTTTTTTTACAACAAAAATTGGAATTTACAAAAAATAAAATAAATCCAAACGGTGGTTAATACCGTTTTAAAAAAAAAAAAAAAAAAATTTCCAAACGGTGGTTAACACCGTTTTAAAATTTAATATTTTTTTTTTCAACAGAAATTGGAATTTACAAAAAAAAAAAAAAAAAAAAAAAAAAAAAAATTTGCCAAACGGTAGTTAACACCATTTTAAAATTTAGAAAAATAAAAGTTCAATTTTTTGCCAAACTGTGGTGGAAGTAGTAATCCCCTAAATATAGCAACACCACTTTTCCTCCTACAGAGGGAGACCGAGCTCGGAGAAGAGGCTTCAGAGCAACAAGTTCAATTTTTCTCAGGGGCTTCTAACCGGATCTGACTTCGAAACCGTATGTAAGCTTCCAATCTCCGTTTGATTTACACTTTCGAAGCTTTTTCCCACCACATTGTGTGTTTGTGTAATTTGATTGATTCTTTGCTTCGTTTCGATGTCTACCTGGCAATGCCGCTTGATTATTCAAGTTTGAGATGAGGAATCGCTCCACCGTTCTTTCGTCCGTCTTAATCAGGCTTCGCTGCGCCGAATTTTCTGCATTGATTTTCGCTTTTGGTCGATTTTCGGAGAAATTTCAGGGGTTGTGAAAAAATATTTCTGGCGCTCCCTGTTCTTCAGATTTGCTGCATTATCCTATAGGCGTGGTTGTTTCTCAGCGATTCTCTTGACCTTCTAGGTTTTCTCATTTGTCTTTTCCCTTCCCCCGATCTTGTAGCTGTGTTAGAACGGATTTTGTTTCGTTCGTCGACTGAAAAAGCTAAATTGTATTGTGGATTAGCTGCGCTTTAGTTCAGAAAGCGTTCGGTGCCGAGATTTGATCGCCGTGTCTTCAATTTCTAGGGTTTACTATTCTCTTCATTATTGCCTGTAATTACCTTAGGAGTATAGCGCTGCTAATTTTGGATTTGATATGTTGAAAAGAAGAGTTTTTTTATTTCCTTTATCCACCTTTGGACTTGCTTAATTTTTTTGTGGTAATTTCTCACCATCTTGACTTCTTTTTCTTCCTGTTGGACCTTACTTTTACCGCGTCAATAGCTGAGAAAATTAAAAAGGGGAGATAAATTTGTAAACAACTGGAGTACCTTGCATTGTCTGGATTAGATGGAGGTTGATCTTGTTGTTAAATCTGGATTTCGCATTATGGCGATAGAACGAATCATGCTCAATTGAGTGATTTTAGGTGGGGTTGGTGATTGCATAAGTTCCATCTTATTGTGACTTAGGTGGGGTTGGTAATTAATTGCATAATTTCCCTTTTATTGTGACTTAGGTGGGGTTGGTAATTGCATAAATCTCCTCATTAAAAAGTGTACTTTACTCAAAGCATTTATTTGCTTGCAGAGTAATGGGACGAGATGTTAAAGGCTTAAGTCCATCTTCTGTGAAAACGAAGCCTAATGGTGCTTCCACCGAGGACGGTTCAACTGAGGCTGCACTTGAAAATGTGAAGAATGATCTCAATTCATCTAGAGTTGAAGAATCAAAGTCAAGCTCTCCTGATAAATCTGGATTGGAGATGACTCCTGTTGAGAATGTGGATACGAAGCACATTGTTCAAAATTCATTGAATGTATCTGATCAGCCTGCAGAGACCCCAGCTAAACCTCCAAGCATAACCAGCTCTTCCAAGAAATCACAGGTATTTGAATAGATGTTAAGCAGCTTGATTTTTAAAACATATATAGATCTCATTTTGACAATAGCTCTGGCAGTGGTGAGCATAATAAATTCCCAGTGATCTAGGATATTCCTGCTCTCATCATGTTAGAATATGTTTTTACATTCTTTAGGTTACTTGACGTA
This sequence comes from Rheum nobile, assembly GCA_027886185.1. Classification (NCBI taxonomy): domain Eukaryota; kingdom Viridiplantae; phylum Streptophyta; class Magnoliopsida; order Caryophyllales; family Polygonaceae; genus Rheum; species Rheum nobile. The sequence goes on along the minus strand of WOAB01000393.1, from coordinate 441,041 downwards.
ACTCTAGTTCTAAGCTGTAGTCTCATGTGACATGCCTTGCTAGCTAATTAGGGTGGAAACTGTGGCCTTAAGGTCACTACTGATTCCCCTCCCGAGGATATAAAAAAGTTGAAATCTCATGTGGCAAAAAGCTTTTATGTATTCTGAAGCAACCCTAATCATCTAAAATCAGCTAATTTACATCCTGCATCTTTAAGTCATCTTTTTTTTGCTTACTGTAATCTGGCATCTACTTATCTTTTTTACATTTGCAAAACTATTTGCAGTCAAACTCTTCATGTGTATCAAGGAAGCACTTGGATGATGAAGATAATTGGTCGACATCTTCTTCGTATCCTTTCATTTTGCAACTAAGCGATATACGTTTGTGACAATAGTCACGCTTTACAGACCTAAATGTTCAAGGATATGCTGCTAATCCCCTTGATTAATTTTCATTTCAATTCATATGGTAATGGCTGGAGTAATAACTAAGCTGTTTAGTATGGTTTGCCTGGGGGAGCACGGTGCTTATATTCTTAAATGCTAGAAAGAGATTTGCCTGGTGATAAAGATTTTGATTTCCTAAGCTGTTATGCATAGAACAACTGCATCAGTGAGGGCAGCAAGAACCAGGACGACTATGCCAGTAGCTCCCAAATTCAGTGTCACCGAACGTCTAGAGAAACGAAAGGAGGTAATATTTTAGTAAAGAGATATAATGGGTTGCATTACATAAGTAAACTAAAAGGCATCCTTCACAGACGACAGCCTCTTAACTTTCTTAGGCTTAGCCGCCGCCTTCTTCACCGGAACAGCGACCTTCTTCGTCACCTTCGCCGGAGCCTTCTTCGACGACGGTGATGCCGCCGCCGATTTCTTCGCAACCTTCGCCGGCTTTGCCTTCGGCTTCACATCCTTGCGCTTCGCTGCAACCGCCTTGGGCTTTGACGCCGCCGATTTTGGTTTAACCGCGGTTTTAGCCTTGGCCACGGTCTTAGGCTTGGTTACAGCCTTAGAAACCGCCTTCTTCGCAGTCGATTTGTTAGCGGCGGCGGTAGGTTTCGGCTTGGTGGCGACAAATGACTTCTTGGTCGCCGGCTTGGGAACAGCGGTTGCCTTGGTTGTAGCAGGGAGCTTGTAGGAGTTCTTGACCTTGACGAGCTTTCCAGAAGCCGCGAATTTCTTCAGCTGAGTTAGCAACAGCTTCCTGAAATTCTGAGGCAGTTGTTTGTGTTTCTCCTCGGTGAATTTCTGGATCGCGTATTGGCTCGATCCACTCTTCTCCTTCAGCGTCACAATCGCATCGCTCACCATCTAATTACACAGAACAGAACTTCACATCAGAAATCAATTAATCAGTTAAACACATAAACCAATCCATTTTCACAATAAACCAGATCCATACCTCGTAGAAAGATGGATGAGTTGATGCCTTTTTAACTATCGCTTTCTTCGGCTTGGCATCGCCGGCGGCAGATTTCGCCGGCTTGTTCTTCGTCGCCGGCTGATCGACGGCGATGGCAGCGGCCTCAACTTCTATCGTCGCCATTACCAAATACTTCGAGATACAGAGAGGATTGATCGATTGAGAGAATCGGAATATCGAATTGATTTTCCAACAAGTGAAAGGCGGAGTTTATATATGAAATGGAGAGAAAAAAGCATAAGAAATGCTGTATTCTGATTGGTTGGAACTTTTCGACACGGATTGTAAGGATCCGATAAGTTTGAATATAGGTCGTTAGATTGAGTCGTTATCGACGGCCACGAGTCAAAGTCCTTTTTTGAGGAGGATATAGAGAGTGGATGGGATTGGAAAGGTTCAAAAGATTAGGGTTTAGAGTTGTGTTTTCCACTTGATTTGAATTGGATGTAACATAAGATCTGTTGGGTACATTATCACAAGAGTTTGATGGACATGAAGATAAGGACTTTAGCTTTCTAATGAATATTTACTTGCACCATAACTTTGACAAACGCAAGAGAAATTCGATTGTAAGTTGTAACTAGTCAAAAATCATAGTGATAATGTGTTTGTGAAATTAAACAAGAGTTTTGTTGAAAACCTTTAACCAGAAAATTATGCTATTGCTTCTATGTGAATATGAGATTATGAAGGTGTTCATAGGTACAAGAAAATAACCATATTTTTAATGAGAATGATGAATATTATTAAATGACGATAAGATAAACGTTTACACTATCGATAAAAAGCGTAAACCATTTCCTTTAGTTGCTAATAGAGATATTGTAATGGTTTTACAGGTATGTATATGAATTTAAGATACGTCGTTGATGCATGGTTCATAAATTTTATGTTAATAAGATTTTTGTGATTTTTTCCTGTTAAAATTTCTTTACAAGTATGGACGACAGTGCTTATTTCTTAAACGCTTTTTAATGTTGTTCACTAATGTTACTTAATTTAATGCTTGCTTCAACTTATTTATTTCTAAGAACTTTTGTCATATTTATAATGTGACGTCACTAAAAGATGCGTTTGGATCGCCTTCAATAATACATTAAATTGTGTTTGGATCGCCTCCATTTTGTTCACATTTACAATATTTGCAAACTTATTCATTAGGGATTTTGCTAGTTCCATACTACTCCGTATGTCCTGATTAGATTATTTTGTCGGGTTAATCTCAATTGACATGGATGGAAACAAAGATGATCTTCTTTCTAGGAGGTTTTTAAACTGTTTCTCATATTCTCGTTTATTTTCTCCCTCCTAAACCACGAAGTGGGGATTTTTCGCGGGAATTAGAATGTCTACCTTATTGCGACCCCTAATATAGGTATAGAAACTCGAATGAATGTATAACCTCGTAAATATATGTTCACAATAAATCTAGATCGAGTATCGATGTGTAATACGGCTTAGGATGTGTTCGATTACACACGATAGTACATTATAATACATTACATTGCAATATGATATGATATATTGTGTATCCAAACTCAACACTTACACAAAATCAACCATGCTAAAGCTAGTAAAACAATTTCGACTCACATTGCAATATAATATAATCAATTTCGTGCGGTCAACCTTGTAGAGATAAATAAAATTTCCAGAAAATAGTTACGATGAAATTAAGATAAAATTCCCCCGGTTGTGATTGCCTCTTGTATGATTAATCCTACATGCTATGAAATATTTCGAAAGGCAAACAAATTCAATTGCATCAATATTTAGCTACTTGGCGTGTGAATTCCAGTTCCAATTCCATTCAAATTTCAAACTGTTGTTCCTCTTGGTGTCCTGTTCTTAAAGTTAATTGGAAATTTTGGATTACATGTTAAGTGCTAGTTTGATTGAATGTGAAAAATTAAGTTTATGAGAATTTAGTTATTTCTAGGAATTATAAATCAATGGAAATTGCAAAATTATGTTTGGTTCAAAATTGTTATTTTTATATTAAAATAAAAAGTAATAATATTTTTGTTTAAAAACGCACAAAATAGATCTTACCTACCCTTTAAGATAAGTACAATTCCTTTAATTGGAGGAATTGCAACTTCCTGAAAAGTAAATTCTCACATTTTATTTTTGAATCAAACACAAAAAATAAATATATTTTATGAAAAAGTTTAACTTCCTAAAAAATATAGCACGAATCAAACGAAGGCTAAGTTTGACTTTACTTATCTACACAATGCTTATGGTCAAATCTCCATGCCTAATATACTTACATAAGAAACGTTGGGCCCAAAAGCCCAAGCTACATCTATAAAGGCCAAGCATGGATATCAAAAGCAATTCAACACAAGTCATGAAACAAGCCTGCATATATATGATCAAATATTATAAAAAACTATATAAAATAAAATGTGATCCTGCATACATACCATGTAGCAGTCAATAACTACTTTTATTCATTACTTATCAAACAAGCCTGCATATATATGATCAAATATTATAAAAAACTATATAAAATTGTTTGTGATCCTGCAATTTGCAAAGGACCACATTGATGAAAGTCCGTATATATGTGGAGTTTCCACATATCACCAAGACTTATTCTTAAATTTGGGTAAATAAGGGAAATTTTTAAACCATTGAGAAAGACTTCTCAATGTGTTTATTCTGTAAACTGCATGAAAGGGAAAGTTGTAAAGACTTCTCTTCTTCTTCTTCTTCTTCTTCTTCTTCTAGTTGTTGTGCTTAATTGAGTAAGTCAGCGGCATCACATATTCCTCAGAGGAGTCGCCCATCTTTGTCTTGATGAAGCCTGATGGAGCTCCAGATGTAGTCCACTTGTCGACCACGTCACACAGCAGAGTGTTGGGGAGTAAAGCTTCATTTTGGAACTTGATTTCTACCTAAAACAACCATATACACATACAAGGCAAGACATAAATTAAGCTAAATCCCATGTCTCGTGATTCATTAAGTATATATATATATATATATATATATATATATATATATATATATATACCAAAAACATAGGTTACAAATATCCTATAATGTGCATAACCAATAGTACAACTAATATATAGATGCAGCCTGGCCTTCATGTTAAATGAGAGCCACTAATTAAGATTGATTTGGGTAATGTTGAAATGCACATATGCAATATTAAGATTTATTATGTTGAATGTTTGATCGACGTACAGAAATGAAGCGAGAGATAAGAACGTAACGACCAAATTAAACTTACCTCATCCTCTTTGGCAAGTTCAAATTTCTTTGCAATATACTTTTGAATGTAGGACACATGCATCTCACCATTCCTGTTAAGGGAAAAGAGTTATTTTCTCCAATATGTGCAGGCCAATTATTATATTTATGAGGAAGAAAAGTGGCAAAACATTCAAGATTGACATAAACATTCTCATCAATCAACTTGACCAGTCTCTTTAATATACTATTAAGCTACAATTATTGTGTATATCAAGACAAGACCCTATATATGTGAATGCAAAAACCAATCTTACTTGAGTCTCAAGAAACGAGAAGGTAGATGAGGCAGGCGAGCAACTTTGTCCCTAAATCATACGTTGAAATTATGAATTAAGGAACACAAGAAATAAACAGAAACTCCAACAAGTGACATTAGTACTTAAAAATGGACTTACTCATCTTTAGAAGCAACCAAAGAGAACCAAACCGGCATATTAGTCCGGTCACGTCTCACGACGTGAGATGAATCCCCTGATGCAGGAGCAAATACAACATTTTTCTCCAATTCAACTTTTGTGACATCATTATCTCCAGTAGAGGATGTCACTGATTTGCCTATTGAACTCGACTTTGAAGTATCGGATCCTTTCACAACTTCAGCAAGAGATTTCAACGGCTTCTTTGTGTCTTCATTAGGACTCTGATTATCCGAAGACTTGGTTGGTTTAAAAACCTGCACAAAAACATCATTGAAGACCAACAATATATCAACCTAGTACTACAACAACCAACCGAGTTTCATGCAGGGTCTGGGGGGTCAAGATGTACGCGTTACTCCCTTTTTTATTACCAGTTTCTTTTTTGGTATAGTTTTGTTGATGGACTCAGGCGAGCTCGGGGCCTTGACAACATCTTCCACCTTATCCTTGTCCTTCTTGAGGGGCCCGGTAAGGGAGGAATTTGAACCTCTTGAAGTGGAGGACTTTTTCGACCCGGATTTTGATTTCCATTCAGGCTTATTCGAGCCCTCTGACACTTTTGGCGTACTAATAGCCAATGACAACGTTGAATTCTCCTTCGGTGTAGGAGGTGATGTCCCTGATTGTGCAGATTCAGGGTCCTCGCCCGTTCTTTTCCTTGGGAAAAGCTGTTCTCGAAGAGCTTGCAGATTGTGGTCAGGCCTACAACATTTCAAAGAGTTACTATGTAAGTAATTCTCATGAAGAAACTAATAAATTGACTAATACCAAACTTTAACATAGTCATAAGCATTTATAGTTCATTAAATCAGAAGAACAAGAGTTAAAAAGGAGCCTAAATCTACTTAACAATATAGGATATACCTGAGCTTATTCTCAGGTATGGTGCCAAGATAGACATCACAGATGGGGCAGGTATCACAATCTTCATCAGAAAACTTCGCATGTATGCACTTCTTGCAGACTGTCCAAGTACAATTCATTAATCAGACTTATAATTTCATTTGATTAAGTACACTATCAATGGTACTCATGAAAATTGTTGCATTTTTAGATCAAAATCCAAAGGGAACAGATTCTGATTTACAAAGTGTAATATTCAATCAAGGAGATTTTGATCAATATGATTTAGACAAAAGATACTCATGGCTGATTTATTGCCTAATTTAATGTACATTTTCTTGGACCTACTTAAAGTCATTGTGCGAGTTAATGCGACATATATTGCTCATAACGGTATTTATGTAAGTGTAACGAACTATTTCCTTACATACCGTTAGAGGTAATACGACAAAAGTTCGTTATTCTTTCATAAGTAGACATTTTTGTTGTTAGATGTACTTGATGTCGTATGTGTCATTTTATGTGACAAATGCAATACAAAATCTCTATGGAAAACATGTCACAACGGTCTCAATATGTAGGTGCAACGGATTATTTTCCTTACCTACCCTCAAAGGTGTTAGCGAAGGATAATGAGGGTTCGTTATCTTTCATTAACACCTTTTCGTTATGTTCGTTATCTTCCGTTAACACATTTGAGGGTAACTTATCCGAAAAACGGTTTAGTTAACCAACATGGAAACCTAAATCTATCTGATATACATTTTTGCTGAAACCCTAAAACACAAATAAAAAGACTCCAAGTTAGAAAGGTATCTAAATCATACAAAGCTTAAACTGCATTACAATTATATATACATCATTTAAGCAGATTGATCATTAATTTGATCTTCAATTTTCTTTCTTATTAACTGCAAAGAACCCATCTTTAGATCAAAATCTCATCCAAAAGCACAAAGATTAACATCAAATCTGTATGAGGACATCAAAAAACACTTTTGCAGACATAAGATTCACACAAGATTGCATCTACTAAGGCTATAATTAATCAATAATTCCTACTGTAAATGAACTCAAAATTACACAATCATGAAAAGATAAAACTGAAATACTATTGTAGATCATTAAGCAGATTGATAATTAAGTCGATCTTCAATTTTCTTTCTTATTAACTGCAAAGAACCAATCTTTAGATCAAATTAAACCTCATCCAAAAGCACCAAAATTAACATCAAATCAATGAGAGGACTCGTAAATGATAAAATTAAAAAACACTTTCGCAGACATAAGATTCACACAAGATTGCATCTACTAAGGCTAAAATTAATCAACAATGCCTGCTGTAAATGAACTCAAAATTACGCATGCAATCAACCAAGAATTAGATCTAGCTAGTATCTATACAAACCTGAGTCCTAACCCTAAAACAATCAAATTTTATGATCTCCTTGGACCAGAATTCACCATATCCACAATCCGCAGAAATTAAACAAAGTATGTAGTATCAAACGAACAATTGAAATCTCGCTAAAAAAAACCACTTCACAACTGAATAAAAATCGGCCAAATCGTAATTAACCCAAAATTAACCATTGAAAGGTCATCAAACCCACAATTAATTGAACATCAAATATTACAAAACCCGACCCATTTCGCAGATTGTAAAAAAAAAAAAAAAAATTAAATCAAGCACCCAGATTGAAACACCATAGAAATAAATTCATATTAGTGTGTGGATTAGTTGATTAAGTAGAAGAATCGGATGAAAGAGAGTTACACGTATGCAGGCAAAGGGAAATGGTAGTAGCCTCCTCGAAAAGCCCCTCACAAAGCGGACACGTCATGCATGCAGCTATCGGCGCTCGCGGCAGCTTCGATAGCCGATTCGACATGTTTTCCGACCACCACCAACTCGCTAAATTAAACACCACCATCGTAATTAATCAAGTTAATTACACAAAAATTAATAAATCATTCAAGAAAGAGGTTAGAATCTGTAATTTTTACTGTAAGAACTCAATCTACAAACACAGAAATGTTCACTGACCTCTTAGTAGAGAGAAATTGCAGAGATTTGCGAGTGGAAATGGAGGATTTGTGGGCGAGGGTTTAAATAGTCCAGGTAGGAGGAGAGTGTGGGACCCACTTTTATACCTCCGGGACCCACACATTTGCCTGATTTCGCAAAGAATGGCTGTCAGTTGGATACTGTTCAACGTTGTCTGACAATCTGTGGGACCCATCCCCCAATTCCCCTTGATGTCGAACGTTGGACTTGTTTAATCGTCTAACAAAGATTCAGATTTTGGAGCCTAATCTAGTAATAAGTTCATGATACATTTTGGTATGAGTTCATAATTTGGAGCCTCAAATGGTATGTAATCTTGTAAATCTTTTTAGGGTGAATTTCTTTTTAGGCTATCACTTAAGAATAATACATTACCTTTTAAATTGTTGTTGATGAATACAAAATAATGCATCTCAATAACAAACTTTAAACTTTAGTTGCTTGCCAGGATTGAACTCTCTTGTTAAAGCTGTCACTCAACGATTCACATGTTCTATCGATGTAAGTATATATATTATAATATTGAAGTGTATTACTTTTACTCTAATTTCCCCCCTTAAAATCTTCTTACAAAATAATATTTTTTCCCCTTAAATTACGACACCGTTTCTCACAGGAGAATACGTTTAATTTCATATAAAGTTTTTCTCGTGTAGGATATCAAAATTATAATTATTCAATCAAATAATCAGCAATTAATGCTTAAGATTACATTTCAAAAAATTGTGAAATAATAGATAACAATTCGATATGATAAATCAAATTTAGGAGAACATAAAATAAAATAAGTTTTTACCATGAATTGCAATTTTCTTTTGGTAAGAAAACTTTCGGTATCATATTTTGTTACAAGCTCCTATTTTGCCAAAAGATTATTTTTAGCCAATTTTGGTTTCTTTGCAATGACTTCAAACCATATATAGACATCAAAATTTTACATTCAGTTGTCTAAACATAACATTCAAAAAAAAATCACACTCCCACGACACAATTCATGAAGGTAAAACTCGCACACATTTACAAAAGAGATACATGAGCTAATATAGCACATTGCTAAATTTAATAAATAAAACGGCACTCGATCAGTGAATCGACCAACAGTCACGACTCACGTTAAGATAATGTTAGGATTCAAACGAAATAATGAGAGAAATTGAAAACAAGGAATACGAGAATTGTTAACCCAGTCCGTTAAGAAATTGACTATATCTGGGGGCGCTATCAAGCCAGGTTTTTTCCACTGTTTTGTGATAACATTTACAATAATCAAGCGGGTATTTAACCTAATTAGCGAAAACCTAATCAGGCCCAAAAGACCCTTGTACGGACGAACCCAAAACAAATCCTAGACTTGCGTCCCAGACCCGCTGTTGAGTTAGCCGGAGGTACGGGGGCAGGAGCCCCCGTACTGAGTTGAATCGCTGGAGTTGGACTTTCAGTGTATAGTCCATCAGACCCATAACCCAATATATCAAACTAAGTTATATTTGGGCCTTCCTTCATATTGGGCCTGAGCTCTGTTGGGCCTATTAAATCAGTGAATAATAACTAATTGGTAAATAGCCAGGCCCGTTATATGATACAGCCCAACTCCTATAATAGACAATGGTGCAATTTACCAACCAAGGCCCGATTAAGAACATCGAGACACAAACTTTAGCAAGAGAGAATAAAAGTTACCTTACTCTAATACATTATTATTTGTTTTCCTTTCTTTCTTTATAATATTGTCAATGTCTCTCTCGTTAACCATAACCTAATCATTGGTTGTCATTTGCCAACTGAATAATACCCCGAGATTGATGGGAAATTCACATTTAATTATTGCCAAGAATAAATGGCATGAGAAAAATGATTTTAGGGGGTTGAGAGGACTCAACAAGACATAGGCAGGCACCAAACGGTGGAGCCCACACGGGAGAAAATTTGCGGGCCCCGCGAGTCCCCCTCCACTTTAGCACTCCATAACAAGAGGCGCCCACAGCAAGATGGGACCCACCTACCGGAACAGTCAAGTCCAAGAGCAAACCATGTTCTCAGAATCTGAGATACAGTTTGTGGAAGTGGAGGGCCCGGCTAATGCCGAGTGGGCCCGTGTCCTCTGGAATGCCAACATGGCATTATTAACATGGCCATCTAGATTTCCATACACAAGATCGATATTTTGCTCATCACGAATAAAATTGATTTAGGCAGCAAAATCCTCCATATATTACGTAAGGAAACAAAACCTGCATTAACACAGACAGCAAGTATATTGATAGAGTTCAGGGCCTCATCTTTATAATACAACTTTTTTAGTACAAAGGTATAAAATAAAGGTTATTTTTTATCCGTGTGACGTATGGTTACTCCTACATGGGGCCCACTTTCCAAATGCCGTTTGGGCCAGCTTTGTCTCGGAGCAGAACCATAGAGCCCATAAATCTGGTGTTTCTTACGCATTTATGGGCCAGGGCCCATTCGGCCCATCTCATTTATTTGTTTGCCACGCGTGTGGATGTTCACCGTGTAACAGTCGTTTATTTTTTACTTTGATCAAGTGCTATTATTATCTTATTCTTTCGACAATGGGGATGATATCGATATGGGTTTAGCTCGATGGACGAAGCTCAACCCAAAAAGACGCGTGGGCCCATATTTACAGTATGGAAGTGGGCCCAAAACAATCAATAGTCGGTGCCTTAGCTCTTAAAAGTGCCTCCCGCCACAACCGGTTCACACCAACACCAACGCGGTGGATTGGAATCCGGCAGGAAGGATCTAAGTCGGAGCCTCCGAAGTTTTTGGGGTGTTTTGTAAATGACATTGGAGTGAGAAAATTATTGACTTTTTCTAATAAGCATCTCCAATATTCGGCTCAATAAGGGAAACTAGCTTTTGGAGTATATAATAATAATATACGTCGACATCAAAAGTAACAAGTTGTTATAATTCCTATGGCCAGATTAAAGTAGTAAAGTTTATCTTAATTAGTTAACTAGCTAGTAAGAAAATGACAAGTGGTGAGATGAGCACACCCACATGCACACTGTTCCCATTGCCCACGCCATGTCAAAGAAGGAACAGCCCATGTGGGTGCCACCTACCTCAACTGAGTGACGAGCCACTGAACCCATGGATCCAACGGCCAAGGCTAACCCTCCACATAATGATCAAATGCATCTACACCGTACCCTCCATTTTGAGGGCTTAATTACTTTCAACTTTAACTTCAGTTGAGCAGTTTGTAGGGACAGATTTGCCTCAAATTCTCTGTTCATGTGACCCTACACAAAACCCTAAAAGCTCTACCACTCAAATACATGCATGCATCTAACTCATGCTAGCTTTAATTTTGCTTTTGAACACAAGAAAGAAAATACACAAATTAAGAACAAATATCAACTACCACGATCCATTAGACATCACAGCTATTATTTAACTGGCACTGTCGACCAATTCAACTGGCCTAAGTGGGGAATCTTTAGGTGTGAACCCACATCATTTCTCATCTATATAATCATATGTGGTTATCGTTCATATTATAAGTCTCTATATATAACATTTTTAGTCATACCCTTTTTGCAAAACAAGCTAATTAAGCTTTACAAGTTTGGAGAGATTAAGAAACCAAACTATCAACAAGAGATTTCAGATCAAGAAACCATATACTAGCTAGCTAGCTGCTGCATTTCGAGTTGAGTTAAGCCAATGGAGACTATCAGAATAACAGAAGTGCTTCTTAACCATGACGACACCGAGCTCAGGCTAGGATTACCGGGCACCATTGATGGAATTTCAGAGAAGCAAACACCTCAAGGAAGCAAAAAGAGAGCTTCTCCTGACTCTTCCATGGACTCCAACGACTCCGATCTTGCATCCAACCCTCCACCCAAGTAAGCATCTATTCTAGCCAACTTATATATTATCAATCGGTCGGTCAAGTGAAACTCAGATTAATCACATACATTTAGGTTAGATCAAGTCCACCTTATTTTATATAATGGTACAGAATAAGTTGACCTTAATTTTTAGCCCAACCAAATTTGAGTAACTTAGATTTTGTTTGAGTATATGTATACTATCGAATCAGATCGAGTCATGTTTTGACAAATCTAATCTGTACGACAATCAAATTTGAGTAACTAATATTCTTAAGCCGGATTCTAGTGTCAGTCGTGTTTTGACAACTCTAAATATTTGTTATGTAGGGCACAAGTGGTGGGTTGGCCTCCGATTAGGTCATATCGGAGGAACTGCCTCCCGGCGGAGGTGGCAAAGAAATCTGAGGAAGGGATGTACGTGAAGGTTAGTATGGATGGAGCTCCATATCTCAGGAAGATTGATATCAAGCTTTATAGAGGATATCAACAACTTCTAACGGCATTGGAGGAGATGTTTGAGTTCAAAGCAGGTAGTTATTCGGAAAAGGAAGGATATGTCAGAGGTTTCGAGTTTGAGCCTGCTTATGAAGACAAGGACGGAGATTGGATGCTCGTTGGAGATGTCCCATGGGAGTAAGTTACATTAAATAATTTCTTGAGTATACTTATAACAATTTTGTGATATATTGTTATTTTTCTCAAAAACTTATATGATTTTGTGTTGCGTTAATAGGATGTTCATGGGTTCATGCAAGAGACTAAGAATCATGAAAGGATCAGCAATTTAAGGAGCAAAGTCTTGGGTTGTTGTGGCTTGTCTAGTTTCTATGTTGATGTATATAGAGTGCCTACGTTTCCAAATTGGTTTTTCTTTACCACATTTTTTCATATTTCTTGTTCTATATCGAAGTCGATCGATATGACTATTGATCTATGGGTACAGATATCAGTCATATTTGATAGATACTGGAAATAGAGAAGATCCTTAATTTGGTGTTTGCTTAGCTTATGGGAATTGTTTTTGCAAGCACGTACAACTTTAGTTATCTTGTACCGTACACTCTACTCTGTACATGACATTGCACTTGGGACATATACTTATTTTGGAAAGGCAAATTGAACTGCCTTCTTATGTTTCTTAATTTTCATTCCGCATTGGTGAATTTTTTTTAATGTCATTTATATTTTCCGGATTTATTTTCAGTGTGATGTTATTAATTTGTCATTTGAATTGATTTGCCAAAGTCATATGTTGTACGATCAACTTTTTGCTAATAAAATTTTCCTCTAATTGATATAACCCGGCCTATAATTTGGCTACATTCCTTTTTGGGTTTGCAATTACATGTATAAATATTATAATCGACATCCTAGCTGGATGATTTATATATGTGCCAAATTGAAAACCAGGGTGTGCATGTTCCCTTAAACAGACAACTTTCATGAGAAAACAATTTGCGTTACTTTTATTTTGTTTGATGCCCCCTTTTGAATTATTGATCATATTATTCCTTTTTGGATTATGAATTGTACATCCAATTATTTTAATCATTTTCCTTAAATAATTCTAGCTAACTAGATGGCGTTAAATTTTGACACATCTTCACAAATTATGTAGTGAACATGGAAAACTAGTAAATAAATTAGTGGTTAAATTTGTTGATTGGAAACTTGTTCAAAATTATTTGGAGTGTTTGAGGTCTTTACCATCAAATTTCTCAAATTTATCCATAAATACAGGATGAGTTTGATAAATGACCCATGTGCGACGTTTTTATTAAAAAACTAACCTCCTAGAAAACTAACTCTCTCCCCCTAAACCCTATACCCTAAATCCTATATCATAAATCCTAAATCTCAAAAAGTAGTATTTTAAAGAGAGAGAAAACAAAGAAGAGGGAATGAAAAAATAATAAAATAAGTTAGTAGAGATATGAAAAATATATAAAAATTAATAAAAAACAGTTTTTTTAATTAAAAACTCTTAAAAAGTCAATGAATCCAAAAAACCTCTACTGAAATATCTTCGCTTGGGCCTAGGAGTATGTAATAATAGTGGGTTGCAGACAATTTAAAAGCATCAAAATCCAGTCTCGCTATGGTGAAGTTGCGAAGCCCATGACCAATGTCTTTCCTTTTTAAAGTGGCCATATCTTATTTTGTGATTGATGTTTTTTTAATACTATCTTTTTCAATAAACTAAAAATCGAAGTCAGTGCTTCACACAAGCCTTTTGTGTATATATAGTGTCACGGTTTAAATTTGAATTTCTAATATATGGATTGTTGTTTCATATTTTATCTTAGACGATATATTTTTTGATATGGATTTAAATGTAATATATAAGTCTTGACAAAAGAAATGTAATATCTAAGTATTTTAGGTATAAAATACTATGATTGTACGAAGTACAATTTTAATTTTTTTATTTTGGGCAGAAGTTTAATCTAAATAATTGGTGATTAAAATGCTATGACAAATATCATTTTAATTAATAAATATTAGTCATTACTTCATATTCTTATTAAATACGGAGTAATATAAATAATTGGTGACTCTGCATATTCTTAAACCTTATTACATTTTATATAAAAGTACATTAGTTATTTTATCGGTACATGTTTACTCTTCTTAGCGAAATTATAATTCATAACTTCTTCCTTGTACATTTCATATGTGAGAGTGAGTACATGTCTATTATTTCGGCTTTCATCCTTGATTAATTCCTCTAGACTAACACAAATGAGGTCAGCTTTAGTATATATACATGATGAGTGTAAAATGAATATGTATAAAATAGAACAATAAAAATCATCTTTAACCAAAATAACAACACACCTACCTAAAACGATTTAGTACAAAAAAGGAACTAAAAATACAAACCTAATTGAATTTATTCTACCAATAGTTGAAGGGTTTACATCGTTCATAAAATAGTTTGCTTTATTCGTTACTAACAATCAGTCATCCTAAATCGATTGTCTTTGTCATCCTTCTAGTAAAAGCTATCGGTACATGATATAAACAATCGATGCCTCAATAGTGATATTAGATTATCTAATTCTCTGACATCTTCACATAAAATTAACATATCTCGATCAAAATACAATTATATTAATAAATTTAAACCGATATATGTAAATATTGTATACTACAAAAGAGATCCAAATACATATAATCAAGGATAGTTTACCGTGAGGTGGATATATACTTGCATCATCGACAATCAGAAATCTTCATTCACATCTTTAACTTAATAATTATGCTTACTTCAGTGACCATGTCTTTTTAAGGTGTTGCCCACTATCTCCCAAACTTCACTATATGGCTTTCTAAAGGTAATTTTCATGTAGAAGAATTAGATGATGGATGTCCAGAGCAAATGAACGGAATACCACCGTTTTCGCCCTTTTAGAGATGAAAAATGTTACTTGGAAAGTGAAGCCATTTTGACATATAACCGTTTAGACATCTTGACTATAATTTGTTTTCAACCATTCACAGTGTACTAAATACGGGAGTTACATGTAGTAATTGGATAATATTAAAATAGGAGTAAATGAGAGCAAAATATAACGTATACAGTATGTAGTAACTATGACTAATTGAGATTTAGGTTAAAAAATGAGTCATAACCTAAAGAGTAGTCCGTACGTAGAAGCAATATTTAACTGAAAAAATAGTGTGTGGGGAGGGAATAATTACTTACAAATAGTGCTCATTTTTATATATACACATAATTATGTTATGGTATATTAAAATAAACAAAGAAAAATTAATTACTTAGATTACAAAGTAGCCTATAATTATACTTATGTATTTTATATTATTTTATAAACCCTATAGTAAAAACCGATCGGAAAATCTAAAATATTATATACATATTATATACTAAGGGTGATAAACTAACCTTACATACAAACTATACCTTTAGGCCTATTTAAGCCTTTGATTTTGTCTTTAAAAATTAACATTCAATGACCTAGAATGCTAACTTTTATATATAGATGGTTGTTTTTCATGCTTAATAGAAATATAAATTGAACTATGTTGAGAATTTAACGTGAAGATATAAGAGTTATACAACGATATGAAAATGAGGACTTTTTAATTGATTAATATGTAGTAATTGTATATAATTGTAAATCAAAAACTTTGTATATTATATAGACGATTATAGATTAAATATAATTGTTAATATATGAAATTGTCACTTTAGTACTTTTTGGATTTGAGAAATTGTTTAAATTCTGTACTAAATAAATAAGGCATGAAATGAAAATAAAAACTAATTCATCTTTAAAAGTTAGCATTCAATGACCTAGAATGCTAATTTTTAAATATATATAGATGATTGTTTTTCATGCTTAATAGAAATATAAATTGAACTATGTTGAGAATTTAACGTGAAGATATAAGAGTTATAAAATGATATGAAAATGAGGACTTTTTAATTGATTAATATGTAGTAATTGTATATAATTGTGAATCAAAAACTTTGTATATTATATAGACGATTATAGATTAAATATAATTGTTAATATATGAAATTGTCACTTTAGTACTTTTTGGATTTGAGAAATTGTTTAAATTTTGTGCTAAATAAATAAGGCATGAAATGAAAATAAAAACTAATTCATCTTTAAAAGTTAGCATTCAATGACCTAGAATGCTAACTTTTAAATATATATAGACACGATTACTATTCGGCGCATAGGCAAAATTGCCTTTCAGCGCATAGAGTCGCCACGTTATGTGTGGAGTGGCTCCACACGTAACGTGGGGTAATTTTTTTTTTTTTTAATCCACACGTTACGTGTGGTATTTTTTTTTAAAAAAAATAAAATAAAATTGAAACATCACGTAAAAAAATGTCTAAAACTTATATTTTTTTTTATCAATGTTAAAATGTTAGGAAATTAGTCCTAACTGGATGGAGGATGCTGGTTTGAGAACGTGAGCTGATTTTTTTTGTCTCCATGAAGGTTCAAGCTAGCGTACTTTTTTATCTGACATTTGATCATTTCAAGGCTTAATACATCATTGCTTATACGCCCTGCTTATTGCTGTGCACATCTTAAGCATTCATTTTTTATTCATGTATGTAGTATTGGATAAGTCTGACACTGGTCAAGCTTGGAGTATTAAAAATTTGAGGTTATAGGAAGAAAACTTCTTAGTAAAATATATATATTTTTGTTTAGAATTGACTCTTAATTTTCCAGCTAAGATACTTCATATTACAATCATTGCTCATACCACTTTTTGTCTTTTTTGGGGTCCTGTGACACCCTAAATCCCATGCCCTAGAAAACCCTAGGGTAAGTAGGGTTTCGGATTTAGGGTTTTCAAAACTATATTATTTTCATACCCTATCATGCTTGTAGCACATAGGGAGTTCATACCACATTTTGTCTTTTTTGGAGTCCTGTGACACCTTAAATCCCATGCCCTAGAAAACCCTAGGATAAGTAGGGTTTCGGATTTAGGGTTTTTAAAACCATATTATTTTCATACCCTATCATGCTTGTAGCACATAGGGAGTTCATACCACATTTTGTCTTTTTTGGGGTCCTGTGACACCCTAAATCCCATGCCCTAGAAAACCCTAGGGTAAGTAGGGTTTCGGATTTAGGGTTTTCAAAACCATATTATTTTCATACCCTATCATGCTTATAGCACATAGGGAGTTCATACCACTTTTTGTCTTTTTTGGGATCCTGTGACACCCTAAATCCCATGCCCTAGAAAACCCTAGGGTAAGTAGGGTTTCGGATTTAGGGTGTCACAAGACCGCAAAACAAGACAAAAAGTGGTATGAACTCCATATGTGCTACAAGCGTGATAGGGTATGAAAATAATATGGTTTTGAAAACCCTAAATCTGAAACCCTACTTACCCTAGGGTTTTCTAGGGCATGGGATTTAGGGTGTCACAAGACCCCAAAAAAGGCAAAACGTGGTATGAACAATGATTGTAATATGAAGTATCTTAGCTGAAAAATTAAGAGTCAATTCTAAACAAAAATATATATATTTTACTAAGAAGTTTTCTTTCTATAACCTCAAATTTTTAATACTACAAGCTTGACCAGTGTCAGACTTACCCAATACTACATACATGAACAAAAAATGAATGCTTAAGATGTGCACATCAATAAGCAGGGCGTATAAGCAATGATGTATTAAGCCTTGAAATGATCAAATGTCAGATAAAAAAGTACGCTAGCTTGAACCTTCATGGACACAAAAAAAATCAGCTCACGTTCTCAAACCAGCATCCTCCATCCAGTTAGGACTAATTTCCTAACATTTTAACATTGATAAAAAAAATATAAGTTTTAGACATTTTTTTACGTGATGTTTAAAAAAAAAAATTTTAATTTTTTTTATTCGGAAATTAGTCCTAACTGGATGGAGGATGCTGGTTTTTTAATTCGGAAATTAGTCCTGTGACACCCTAAATCCGAAACCCTACTTACCCTAGGGTTTTCTAGGGCATGGGATTTAGGGTGTCACAGGATCCCAAAAAAGACAAAAAGTGGTATGAACTCCCTATGTGCTACAAGCATGATAGGGTATGAAAATAATATGGTTTTAAAAACCCTAAATCCGAAACCCTACTTATCCTAGGGTTTTCTAGGACATGGGATTTAGGGTGTCACAGGACCCCAAAAAAGACAAAATGTGATATGAACTCCCTATGTGATACAAGAATGATAGGGTATGAAAATAATATGGTTTTGAAAACCCTAAATCTGAAACCCTACTTACCCTAGGGTTTTCTAGGGCATGAGATTTAGGGTGTCACAGGACCCCAAAAAAGACAAAAAGTGGTATGAGCAATGATTGTAATATGAAGTATCTTAGCTGAAAAATTAAAAGTCAATTCTAAACAAAAATATATATATTTTACTAAGAAGTTTTCTTTCTATAATCTCAAATTTTTAATACTCCAAGCTTGACCAGTGTCAGACTTACCCAATACTACATACATGAACAAAAAATGAATGCTTAAGATGTGCACAGCAATAAGCAGGGCGTATAAGCAATGATGTATTAAGCCTTGAAATGATCAAATGTCAGATAAAAAAGTACGCTAGCTTGAACCTTCATGGAGACAAAAAAAATCAGCTTACGTTCTCAAACCAGCATCCTCCATCCAGTTAGGACTAATTTCCTAACATTTTAACATTGATAAAACAAATATAAGTTTTAGACATTTTTTTACGTGATGTTTCATTTTTTTTTTTATTATTTATTTTTTTTTATAAAAAAAAATACCACACGTAACGTGTGGATTAAAAAAAAAATGTACCCCACGTTACGTGTGGAGCCACTCTACACGTAACGTGGCGACCCTATGCGCTGAAAGGCAATTTTGCCTATGCGCCGAATAGTAAGGCCTTATATAGATGATTGTTTTTCATGCTTAATAGAAATATAAATTGAACTATGTTGAGAATTTAACGTGAAGATATAAGAGTTATACAACGATATGAAAATGGAGACTTTTTAATTGATTAATATGTAGTAATTGTATATAATTGTGAATCAAAAACTTTGTATATTATATAGACGATTATAGATTAAATATAATTGTTAATATATGAAATTGTCATTTTAGTACTTTTTGGATCTGAGAAATTGTTTAAATTTTGTGCTAAATAAATAAGACATGAAATAAAAATAAAAATTAATTCATCTTTAAAAGTTAGCATTCAATGACCTAGAATGCTAACTTTTAAATATATATATGGTTGTTTTTCATGCTTAATAGAAATATAAATTGAACTATGTTGAAAATTTAACGTGAAGATATAAGAGTTATACAATGATATAAAAATGATGACTTTTTAATTGATTAATATGTAGTAATTGTATATAATTGTGAATCAAAAACTTTGTATATTATATAGACGATTATAGATTAAATATAATTGTTAATATATGAAATTGTCATTTTAGTACTTTTTGAATTTGAGAAATTGTTTAAATTTTGTGCTAAATAAATAAGGCATGAAATGAAAATAAAAACTAATTCATCTTTAAAAGTTAGCATTCAATGACCTAGAATGCTAACTTTTAAATATATATAGATGATTGTTTTTCATGCTTAATAGAAATATAAATTGAACTATGTTGAGAATTTAACGTGAAGATATAAGAGTTATACAACGATATGAAAATGAAGACTTTTTAATTGATTAATATGTAGTAATTGTATATAATTGTGAATCAAAAACTTTATATATTATATAGACGATTATAGATTAAATATAATTGTTAATATATGAAATTGTCATTTTAGTACTTTTTGGATCTGAGAAATTGTTTAAATTTTGTGCTAAATAAATAAGACATGAAATAAAAATAAAAACTAATTCATCTTTAAAAGTTAGCATTCAATGACCTAGAATGCTAACTTTTAAATATATATAGATGATTGTTTTTCATGCTTAATAGAAATATAAATTGAACTATGTTGAGAATTTAACGTGAAGATATAAGAGTTATACAACGATATGAAAATGAAGACTTTTTAATTGATTAATATGTAGTAATTGTATATAATTGTGAATCAAAAACTTTATATATTATATAGACGATTATAGATTAAATATAATTGTTAATATATGAAATTGTCATTTTAGTACTTTTTGGATCTGAGAAATTGTTTAAATTTTGTGCTAAATAAATAAGACATGAAATAAAAATAAAAACTAATTCATCTTTAAAAGTTAGCATTCAATGACCTAGAATGCTAACTTTTAAATATATATATATATGGTTATTTTTCATGCTTAATAGAAATATAAATTGAACTATGTTGAAAATTTAACGTGAAGATATAAGAGTTATACAATGATATAAAAATGATGACTTTTTAATTGATTAATATGTAGTAATTGTATATAATTGTGAATCAAAAACTTTGTATATTATATAGACGATTATAGATTAAATATAATTGTTAATATATGAAATTGTCATTTTAATACTTTTTGAATTTGAGAAATTATTTAAATTTTATGCTAAATAAATAAGACATGAAATAAAAACAAAAAATAATTCATCTTTAAAAATTAACATTCAATAACTTAGAATAACTTTTAAATATATAGATACACATGTTCTTGTTAGTTTACATACGGTTGTTTCCTTAAGGTAATGTTAATTGTACATAAGTCTATTGATGAAATTTCGAGATTTCAGTAAAAACAAAATTTAGGACATTTAAAGTTATTAATATCGCAACGAATGAAATGTCTCGCATGCGTAAAATATTGTAGCAATGTGCAAAATCCTTTGTATTAGACTTTTCATTGTAATTATAATATTGATTAGAATTTGCTAACATATATATAAACTGTTTTTAAAAATTACTATCGACTAGATAGGAAGTTCACATAATTTCTTTAACCGCTAAATGGAAACCCAAATTAAAAATTTAAATGTATCAATCAATTCATTTAGTATTCGAATAATTTCTTATACTAGTTCACATAATTTCTTATTTGTTATCTTTCTTGCCAAAGCGACGTCGTTTTGTGTATCTGTAATTTTGTGGAGAAGGAAGCAAGCTGAATAGCCTCCCTCGCAAACAATTGGAACGGTGAACTGAACTGGAACGCCTCAGGCCCTCAGCCTCACCAAGCCGTCGCTTCCAGCCGCCGCAGACCATCGTCCACCTTCCGTCCGCCGGTATCCCCGCCGCGTAACTGCCCCTGAGCGGCTGCGCCCCGCCGCCCCTGCCCCCCTGCGCACTGTATGTTACATGTTTGATGTTTTTGAATTTGTTTGTTTGAAATAAAGTTGAGATTGAAATTGTTATGAATTAGCAACATCAACCAACAATAGCAAGAATCTAGCTAGTTTAGTAAGATTGGATTTGGTTAATTTGTTGAATTGATTTTTCTAGGGTTTCGAATTTGAACTGGCTAAATTGGGTGATTTAATGGTTTTAGATTAGTTTCTTGGTTGTATATGGTTAATACTTGGTTCCGTATTGTAATGAGTTGTAGGTACATCAGAAAGATAGATTCTTCCAAAAACTTGGGAGTATGTCTAAAGTTTATTAGATAAATTCTCAATATTTTTTCCTGTTTTTAGAGAGAAGATGTTTTGTGGATGATAAATTAGTGATGCTACTGTTCAAATTAAGATCAGATTATCTGTTACTCCATGCTTGGTAATGGTGGCTAAATTAGTGATTTTCTTTGTTTTCAGTATGATCTCTGTCCAGAATAATTGTTGGCCTGTTGTTGTGAATAGTTGTTGCCTTTGTCTGTCCGTTTTGTTTGTGTTCATCTTCCTTCTGACTTCATATGTGCAGATTGCATATCCTAATTGTAGACGTGGCTAAATTGTTCCATTGACGTGGCAGACTCTGCAAATTTAAAGGAGCACAATGAAGGTGTTTAAGATTGATGAAAGCACCACTCTTTCTGTTTCTCTTTACACAGACGTCACTAATTCCAAGTATTTTCTTTCTCTCTATTTCTTGAGATTTATTATTCCAAATTCGTTTCTTTGCTGTCTACTGCAGTACTTTGAAATAGGTTCTCTTGTTGAGCCCACTGTATTTCATTATGCTTACTAGTTGTTACAATTTGCTCTTTGGCATTTTTTTCAAGTTTGGGTTTGTGTAGTTTTGGGGATTTGCAACATATTTTTACGCTCATGCCTATAAATATACACTAACCAAATTTTCCTTCTCGAGTGTTTGTAGCATAATAATATATGGAGTTATCAAATCTGTCTTCTCCTTCTTGATCTTAAGACACAAACATTACAGATCTGATATTCCAATCAAAATTTATCTTTTTGGTACGAAAGATTTAGCTTTTGAATATCAAATTCTAGTGGGCTGGCTTAGGAAGTTGCAACTTTGTAGACTCTCTAATTACACAAGTGATAGTTACTGTTCTACATACCAAGTCATTTTCACATTGTTCTATTGTCTTGTTGACTTATATATACCCAGTTCCAGTCCATTGAACCAATATCTCAATTTAACTCAGCTTTTACTATTTCCTCTAGAGGCATCGTTTTCTGACCTCACCTTAACTGCCAAGTCATCTCTAACATCCCGCAGAAATTTCTTGCTGGACCTTATACACTTACATTTCTATACCGTCTCAGTTTGTATCCTGTGACATCTTTCCAATGGATGTCATTTTTCCTTATAAAAGGCAGATTTTTGCAATTTTTCTTTAATTTTTTGAAGCTGTTTGACGTCGTTGCTTGCATGCAGGGAGCTTTTAGACTTGATGCAAGCTGGAACCCTCCAGCCAGAAGTCGCATTTCTGAATGCATCACTTGTAAGACTGCTCGCTCTCGTGTGTTTTATTAACCTTATTGTTGTTGTTGTTGTTGTTGTTTTGCTGTTGTTTATAACATGTCATCTTCTGTTAAAACAAAAACAGATCCCGGACATTTTCCCTGTTTTAGCTGCAGCACATAAGGCGCTTGTAGCAAAGGCACGGGATTCTTTGACCACTCGTACTCTCCATTCTGAACTCGTATACAACTATTCAGGCTCCAAGCATGTAATATCATCCATATATCCTCACTCTTTTTCTCTCATTTAAGCTATGGAGTCAACTATTATAATCCTCCTCATCCGTTGAAGGAATTTCTGTGCAGATAACCGAGTCCTTGAAAAGGTGCGGGATCTCTGACAGCACTACCTATATCCTCTCAGCTCGGTTGAATGCTTCTCCTGATGAGGTCAGCTCTTGGTTCCTCTTTCATGCACGTTTACGTGTTGTTCAAAAAACGGTACCTGATATCTAATTAAAACTGTAAATCACTCCCAGGTGGAAGCCATGGGCAAACTTGTCAACGGGAAGGAGGTTAGCCTTGATGAAATTGGGAGTAGGGCAAACAATGCGCAGATACAAAAGGTAAGTAGTAGATTCATATAGCTCTAATTCTATGGTAGTTGTTTATTTTCATTTTGAATAAAAAATTTTGTGGTTTTTTAATTTCCATGGCATATTTTGTAATGCTGCCATGGAAATTACAATTCAATAATTACTAACATCATTTTGTTTACTTCAAACTTACTTATTGATATGATCTATGCAAATTCTCTTTATTCATTAGTTAAAAATGATGTTAGTAATTATTGAATTGTAATTTCCATGACAGCACTACAAAATATCTGGCCCCGAATTGAGTGTAGGCTCATTTGCAGATGCAATTTTATGTCGGATTGCTGCGCGTGATGCGCTGTGAAGAAGCTGATGTGCTTCAGCTAGGTTGCTTAGACTTTGGTCTGTTGTGTGTGATTTTGACTTTCTCCTTGTGTTGGCCGTTTTCAGTTAGAATTGTAAGGGAAAAACTGTTGTTTATTATTATGAAGATAACTACCATAAGTATGTGCTTAAGTGCATGTACATATGGGATGACCTGCATTTCCTTGGTTCAGTCCTCAATGAATTTTGCATGTAACAATTGTAAGGTTGTCACATTCCATTTGAATATGATTAATGCCAAGTTCGTTTGCTTTGATTAATGTATTTTTAACCGCTATGATTTCTGTTTTTAAAAGTGTTGATATACCACATTATTCACCAAAAATAAGGATGGAGTCACCATTAATATTACGAAAATGAATCCATAACTAGATTCACCAGTCATCTTCGTAGATTCATCGGTGTTAATTTTTGTTATGTTTTTCGGTAGTTTTTTCCATTTTTTCGTTGTCCGTCTTCTTTTGGTATGTTTTATACTCTTTGGTAGATTAAAGATACTTATTACACTGAAATTCAAGAAAATGGAAGTTGGAACCAATGAATAAAAAATCTCCTTCTCGCCGTGTAAAACTTATTATATTTAAAAAAATCATAGCATATATCAAGTTCCAGGAAAATGTAAATTTTCCTAATATTTACATCCAATAACGAAACTCGCATCATAAGGGGTGTGTTCGGTTGGTTGGTAGTAAGGATGATTTGAAGTTTAAACATTTTATTTAATGTTAAGGTTAATGTTACCCCTTAACATGAAAAAAAATGGAGTTGAAAATTAAAGTATTCCCTTTTACTTCAACTCATTTTAAACAGAACATGTCCGTAATTCTAAAAATTGATAATTTATCGGTGTAAACTCATACGGATATCCTGATTAGCAATTCATTCACACAAAATTGGCCAAGAAGTTAGTAAATCAATAAATGCATGTACTGACTCTTCTAAAAACGCGTAAAGACTAAAGGATAAATATTTTTTGGTGAATTTTATTATCTCTGAGGTAAAAGTAAATAAAAAGAAAGACGGTGAGATTTACTCATCCCAAACCATAAAATCAAGATCAAAGCACACTGAAATTTCCTAGTCCCGAATTTCTATACCTATCTTAGATCACACCAAATATTTGATCAACACAAAATAATTTGGCCTTTATTTGTATTCTGTTAAAGGCTCCATTTTTAGCTTCACACAAATCTTCCTTTCCACTTTTCTGTTGAAGGCTCCTTCACACCGAAACCATGACGCTTATCCAGCGTAAACTCAGCACCATCGCCACAACAACGCTGCATCCAGAAAAAGACGG
This sequence comes from Rheum nobile, assembly GCA_027886185.1. Lineage (NCBI taxonomy): Eukaryota > Viridiplantae > Streptophyta > Magnoliopsida > Caryophyllales > Polygonaceae > Rheum > Rheum nobile. The sequence goes on along the minus strand of WOAB01000393.1, from coordinate 415,608 downwards.
CTTCACAGCGTCGTCGAAACCCTACCGCCGATGCAAGCAAGCCTTCACCGCCGTTTACTTCACCAGGATCCTCACTTCCTTGGGTCAAAAAGTCCTTCATGAACGGACCCGGATCCTAAACCGGTTACCCGCCCGAACCCCTTCCTACATTGCCCTCAACATGGACCCAACCGACTTCGCAATTGACCAAAATGCCCTCACCGTAATCGTCAGGGACAAGAATCTCGAACTCCTCACCACCATTGGAGGACCAAAGCAGCTCGCTTTGGCCCTCGCCAGTAACGCCGAATCCGGCATCAGCTCCGACTTGACCCGGATCAAGAACCGGGTCGAGGTTTTCGGCGCCAACACCTACCCGAAGCCTCCGAGGAAGACCTTTCTCAGCTTCGTTGGAGAGGCCTTTAAAGACGTCACTGTTTTGATACTCCTGGCTTGCGCAGCGCTCTCTCTAGGGTTCGGAATCAAGCAACACGGCGTCAGAGACGGGTGGTACGACGGCGGAAGCATCGTCATCGCCGTCGTCCTCGTTGTCGCCGTCTCTGGTTTCAGTAACTTCAATCAAAGCCGCCAATTCGAGCGGCTTTCTGATCAGAGCGGAGACATCGACGTGGAGGCGGTTCGTGACGGTCGACGACAGCGCGTCTCGATCTTTAATGTTGTTGTCGGCGACGTCGTGTGCTTGAAGATCGGCGATCAGGTTCCGGCGGACGGTGTTTTCTTAAACGGGCACTCGTTGAAGCTCGACGAGTCGAGCATGACCGGCGAGAGCGACCACGTGGACGTGAATCTGACCGTTAACCCGTTCTTGATTTCCGGAACGAAGGTAATAGACGGTTACGGTACAATGCTTGTGACTGCAGTTGGTATGAAGACTTCTTGGGGCGAAATGATGAGCTCGTTAACCCACGAATTAAACGAGGAGACGCCATTGCAAGCGAGGCTAAACAAGCTGACAACCCAGATCGGGAAACTCGGGTTGCTCGTCGCTTTCCTCGTACTCGTGGTGATGCTGGTTCGGTACTTTACGGGTCACACGAAAAACGGGTTTCATAACAAGGAGACGAAAACAGAGGACATGATCAACTCTGTTCTCAACATTGTCTCTGCTGCTGTAACAATCGTTGTTGTCGCCATCCCAGAAGGTCTGCCACTCGCTGTGACGCTCACGCTGGCTTACTCCATGAAGAGGATGATGTCAGACAACGCAATGGTGAGGAATTTGTCGGCTTGTGAGACGATGGGGTCCGCAACAACCATATGTACTGATAAAACAGGGACGCTGACGCTGAATCAGATGAAAGTGACGGAGTCATGGTTTGTGGTACAGAGACTGGTACAGGAAGGCGCTGGTCTGAACACGACAGGTGGCGTTTTCCGGGAGGGTTGTGGGTCGGTTTTGGAGGTCTCCGGGAGCCCCACGGAGAAAGCGATACTGTTATGGGCGGTTTCGGATCTGGGTTTGGATATGGAGGAGGTGAAGCTAGGGTTTGAGGTTTTACACGTGGAGGCGTTCAATTCTGAGAAGAAGAGGAGTGGTGTTGTTGTGAGGAGAAAGGGAGATCGAAATTGCAGAGTTGAGGTTCATTGGAAGGGCGCTGCTGAGATGATTGTAGAGATGTGCTCAAGATTCTATGATCACAATGGGATGATGAAATCCATTGATGATGATCAGAGGAATCAATTCAATAAAATTATCAATGATATGGCGGGTAAAAGTCTTAGGTGCATTGCTTTTGCACATAAGAATTTGTCTGAGAATCAGAATTTTGAGTGTGAGACTACGCTGATTGGGATAGTGGGTTTGAAAGACACGTGTCGCCCTGGTGTGAGAGAAGCAGTTGAGTCTTGCAGGATTGCAGGAGTCAACGTGAAGATGGTGACAGGAGACAATGTAATTACAGCAAAAGCCATTGCAATAGAGTGCGGAATACTGAATCCTGATGACGATGATGATGAGTTAAGTACAGCAGTTGTGGAAGGCAAGGATTTCAGAAGCTACTCAGATGAGGAAAGGATGGATAGAGTTGAGAGTATACGTGTCATGGCCAGATCGTCACCGTTCGACAAGCTTCTGATGGTCCAGTGCCTGAAACAGAGAGGACACGTGGTGGCTGTAACAGGAGACGGTACAAACGACGCGCCAGCACTCAAAGAAGCAGATATCGGCTTGTCAATGGGGATTCAAGGAACAGAGGTTGCAAAACAGAGCTCTGATATAGTGATATTAGATGACAATTTCGCGTCCGTTGTGACCGTTTCGAGGTGGGGCCGGTGCGTTTACAACAACATACAGAAGTTCATACAGTTTCAGTTGACGGTCAACGCTGCCGCGTTGACCGTCAACTTCGTGGCCGCGGTTTCTTCGGGCGAGATTCCGCTTACTGCAGTGCAGCTGCTGTGGATGAATCTGATCATGGACACGTTAGGGGCGTTGGCTTTGGCCACCGAGCAGCCAACTAATGACTTGATGAAGAAGCCGCCAGCTGGCAGGTTTGATCCACTACTGACGAAAGTGATGTGGAGGAATCTGACTGTGCAGGCTGTTTACCAGGTGGCGGTGCTGCTGACGCTACAATTCAAGGGTGGGCCCGTCTTTGGAGTGGATGATGGAGTCAAGAAAACACTGATTTTCAACTGCTTTGTGCTGTGCCAGGTGTTCAATGAGTTTAACGCGAGGGAGCTGGAGAAGAAGAATATTTTTAGGGGAGTGCTGAAGAATAGGCTGTTTTTGGGGATTGTTGGAGTGACGGTGGTTTTGCAGGTGGTCATGGTGGAGTTTTTAAAGCGGTTTGCGAATACTGAGAGGTTGAATTGGGGCCAATGGGGCGCCTGCGTTGGGATCGGTGTTGTGTCATGGCCTATTGGTTGGCTGGCTAAATGTGTTCCAGTTTCGTAGCTTTAACAGGATGTTTTTACTTTGATTATTATGCAGGCTTTTCTAGGTTACCTAAGATGTAAATTTAGGTGTTTCTGAATGCAATTTGGTATGCAAAGACATTATTCATGCTTTTAGGAAGTGCAGAACAATTGAGTTTATGATACATAAGGAATACAAGCTAAGTGTAGACAAATGCGGGTTGGCCCGCCCGACCCGGCCCGCCTGTCAAATAGTACGGGCTTGGACAATGATTCTAGTCCGAACGGGCTGTTTGGCTCGGTCCGGACGGATAAGCGAGTCAGGCCCGTTACAGGTTCAGGCCCGTACAGGCCGCTCAGCCCAACCCACAACCCGCATATAATATATTTAAAAATACATTAAAAAGAAAGTTGTCATGTTACTTATTTAGCATGCATGATATGGACTTGTAAAATGTATTAAGCAGGGTTTTGAAATGTTTTTTTACTAAACATGTTATTTAAAACATGTATTTATTGTCGCAAATGACTATTCGGGTTGCTCGCGGGCCGTTCAATGGGCCTGGTCCGGACCCAGCCCGCAAAAAACGGACTGAAAAAATGGGTTCGGCCCGGACCCGTGTTTGATAAGATCTAGCCAAGTGTAAAAATTGAAGTGGAAAACTTAACAAAGTGGTTGCGCAAATGTATAATTAGAGTTTCATAATTACAGATCAGCTCAATTAAGCAGTTTGATCATTAATGAAACTAGTCTTGAACAGGACTCTGTGAAATTGGGACCAGAAAAATGACACTTGATGTTGTTTATAAATAGATATTCAGTAACATGAATGACGATGGAGAAAAAAAATCTAGCAACAGAAAGCATATTGAAAGGGATATACGATATATTCTATTTCAGAAATGATTAGGACGTATGTAGTTGATGGTAATATTACTACAGTGGGTTGAAAATGACTTTTATTTATCACAATGAAAAACAGTAGTTGAGTTAATAATCACTTCACTTCCATAAGCTGAGAATTTAAACTTAGCTGCTTAATGTAAGAAAGAGAGCAGTTTACAATACAATATACTTGAACATGCACAACAAAATAGACAAAATGCAGTGCAATTTGCGGATAAATGAAATTTGGGGTCACATACGCAAGCTACTAAACGTTAGTTTGTGTTGAACTTTACGCTTGAGAGGGAAAATATAGAGAAATTTAGGCACATCAAAAGCAGATAAAGTTGAAATTTAGCAATAATCCAAGTTCGCTCGGTGAAAAACGATGGTGGACCCAATTCCACGTGAAATCGAAACCCTAGTTTTTTTAGTTTTTTTTAATACACATAAATAAAAAGTATGCTTACAAACACGAAGACATACCTAAATCATTACAATGGATGATTTTTATAAATATTTTACAAGTTGATGAAACGGTAGAGCTTGAATCTAAAAACCGAAGACGAGATCGATGCAGTTGTGTATACCCATGGTACGGCGAAAGGTAATCAATAATGGCATTACGTAGAAGAGTGGATGAGATGTTAGAAACAATCTGTGACTTTGTTGGAATCTCGATAGCAGTGATGAACCTCAAAATAATCCAGACCACGTAACAAGGATCGAATTTACGTAATTATTGGAGATATTTTTCAAGGAATTTTCATAAACCCATTTTTGTCCGTACAATACAACCACTATAACGGTAAGTCAACAAGATGCACACTCATTGCTATCTTTGCAATTATGGACTTTTTACACCATTTCATTTGATTGCAAATTTAGAGAGTTGGGCCGGCCCATTTTGATTTAGTGTAACCAGACTCGGCCCGTATCTCATATTGCATTCTGGTTTAAGCCCAAATTTCATATATTCATTCATTGTTTGCCGTCTTCTGTTTTTTCTTTCACAAAAGAGTTGATTCCATACTTTAAAGAGTCACAATAACTTGTAATAGGATCCACTGATCGAGTGTTGTATGCTGTTTGTGGAGCAAGTGATGTTTGGGATATGTTTGATATAGATATATCATATATACATTTATAAGGCGCACTAAACATTCAATTATAAGAGTTAGTTTATGTGGAAAAGGACATTAATCCTTTGATGTTCGAAAAGACCCAAAAAAATAAAAGCGCCATTTTAGAGTTTGTCATGAATATGTTGCATTTTTTTGCATGTACAAACGACCATAATAGCTTTTTGTGATTTTAAATGACTATCTTTTTATCACCATTTATATATTCAAACATATGTCCTTATTTAATAAGTTTTTTTTTAAAATGCCCTTTAAATAAAATAACACACAAATTCAAAAATCACAACTATTATATATATTTGTCTGATGTAAATATTTTATTGGCATATTTAATTTGTTTTTTTATCAACACTCGACAATATAGCTATCAAATATATCACTATATGCTTAGCATGACTATAAGGAAATGGGGTGTATAAGTCATGAATCTACGACTTATGGGTAACAAGGAAAAGTCTTTTTCATCATACCAAACTCTTTACATGAAATTTAACACTAAAAATATTCAATATAGGGTTCAAATTAAATTTCAAAAACCCTGTTTCATTAGGTCTAATGACAAATGTTGTTTCGTGTATGGCTCAAGTTCCACCTATAAAAAAGTCAATAATTTCGAATATATTCAATCATCTTCCCCTTTCCATTATGCAATTTACTGAGCAATTTTCATTTTTTTTTTCCTTGAGCCCACAATATACTAAGATTTTTTCTAATGTATTCTAATATTTTAAAAATAAATTTTCTATTTATATTTGTTAATATGTATTCATGGATACACTAAAAAAATCGATATACTAATATAAAATGGACTATACATGCACACATAATAAAGGGTACACTTTTTATATGTGCATGCGCCCGCAGAATATGATCGCAGTAACTTCCAAACTAAAGCAAGTAAAGCTACCAAGCAACCAAATTAAAGGCAAAAGGCGAAAAGCGTAAAAGCAAATAAAAGGAAAGAATTGAAGAGTGACAAAATATTAAACTACATAAACCACAAAAAAAAAAAAATTATAATAAAAATCCGATCCAAATCTCCTGTCCTATTTTATAGTATCTTGTATTCCAATTAATTTGATCGGTAGAAAGATAATAAATAATAATTAAAATATATATTTATTTGTTTGATAAAAAAATAAAATCATTATAGACCAATCAAAATAAATAGAACATCAAAATAGGATAAACTATTTGCACTGACAAAAACCACAACGAATTTAAACACGGCTTATCTATATTGTTAACAAATTAACATTTACGGACATTAATTGTACCCTATTTAAAATGTCAAAAAGACCATAGATGTTCAATATTTTGCTTACATATTAAATGTTGGGTTTTTTTTAATTATGTAATTAATGCATATGTTAAAAACCTTATTTTAGAAAATTATGGTTAGATGGATTTAAGACTTTAAGCATTCTCTTTTAGGAAATAGTTTTCAAAATAAAAATGATTAACCTATATCTTTAGAACATAAGATAGAAAAACCGTTAAATGTTTATACTAACTTTAAAAAGTGGTATATCAACGGGAAACTTAATACCTTTCCTGGCCTTAATTTAATAAAAATGGTAGAAGGATGTGAATTGAAGGTCCAATTTATGGCATTTTATTTTACCATATATAACAAGCAAACACTACGTAAACCCAGTTGGGATGTGAAGTTTCTTGATCGATCGAGTGAGGAGTGGGATGGATTCATTAAATTGATTCAAGACAAAAACCAAATCTTCTCTCCTGCAAGGCTACAGCAACTGAGAATCAAAATTAGTTGCGAGTACTGCTCCTTATACTTGCTTGTTGGGCATTGATTCAATTATTGGTAGCATTTAATTTTGTTTGCTACCATATACTATAGTAGTACGTACTATATCAAAAAGTTATGTACGTAGCCTTGCGCATTTGAACTTCCAAGCTAACAATCTGTGGAGTGTAAACGTTAATAACGTACCCATAGTATGTTTTTAATTTTGTTTGCTACCATATTCGGTAAGACCAAAAAATAACGATTGAGGTAGAATTTAGCATATTGAAAAAAAGAGAGTGTTCGACAAGTAGAGATATATATAGCTTTTAACATTTAATAGTGTTTCTAATACTATTTTTTTAAGTGTTATTCTCATTAGCATTTTTATTTAAGCTAGTTGCTATCTCGCTCTATCACTTGACATGTCAAACAAGACCTTGGAAGATTCAATGCATGCTTAATTACAAAGATTAGGTCTAAAAAGGATTAAACCAAGTCAATGCGCGACCATGGTGAACCACTTTTAGCTAGCTATTTGAACTTGCAATGTTCCTTCTTTGCCATAAGTTTAATTGGCGTACAAAAGGTTACATACTAATTAATCCTATTTAATTTACCTCCAAACCCAGCAACAAAAGTTCATCTAGCTGCAATCATTAAGAAAACTGTTGCATTGATTCTACTTGAACAAGTTAATGAAAGGAAAATCCATAAGTACTGAACTAAACAACCCGTTTAAACCTCATCTCAAAAATCAGCTAGAACAAAACCCTGAGATAAACGACCCGTTTAAACCTAATTTCAAATTTTATAATCATCACAATTCATATATAACAGATTTTATAAATCTCGATACTTAATATAACCATCAATTGAGCTCATCTGAGCTCTTCATACGAAGAAGGGCAAGGCAAAAACAATAATTTGTCAACATTTTTACCATTTAGAAGAGTACTAGAGGAAATCTCAAGTGACAAGACAAAAATTTATGATATGATTTTGGATCAATTAGTAGCACACTAGAATGACAAGGAAAATAATGAGTTGAACACTCGGAGCTGATGTTTGATTAATTAATTAAAGAGATAAGAATTCAATGTTTTGCCCAAAGCACGAGGAGGAGATTGGGATCTCCTCAAAAACACATACTTTATAGGCAGAATTGAAACCCTAATTTAATTATTTGTCTCTCGTTCTAACAATAATAGCAATAACTTCAAAATTACAAGCGCGCTGTATCAGAATCAGCTGTTCAAATCATTTAAAACAATCAAAATTAGGGCACCTGAGCGAAGAAGTAGGTAATTAGGGTTTGAGAGTTAATTTAGAGTGTGCGCCATGAGCGGGTGAAGCTGCCACACATGATCTAATCCTTCGAATCCCCAAGATCGAGAGATAAATGAGAAGGAAAGCGCAGATCATGCTGGCAGCTTAACTGCTACTGGTGCACAGAAAACGTACGGCTGGTGGCGCCCGCCGCGGCGGCGGCGATCTTTTCTCCCTCTTTTTTTAATTGATTTTAATAAACTGTGAGATTTAAGTGTAGCGGTGTAGAAGATGAGGAAACGGGGTGGGTATATATAGAGAGTAGGAGTTGAGGAGCTGAGGAACCCGCAGAACTATTTTTTAGTAATTAAATTTGTGCCATTTTTCTCCTCTATTTGTTTTTCTATCTCTATATATTTTTCTCTTGATGATTAATTGTACAATTAATGTCAAGTGGGTAGGGATTCATTATGTTGTGTTAGGCAAAATTTGGATCTATATGCTTAATTACTTGTTTTTGTTTCTTGGGTATTTTTATGACGTGTTCTTTATTTTTTTTAATAACACAATTTTGTCTCACTTTTGTAGTGTAATTAAGTTCGGATTACCTCTTGGAATAAGAGTTTGCTAATGCTCATTCGTCGAAATTAGTTGAAAGTAACACAATTCTAATTCATGTTCTATATTATAAGTTTGAGATTAACCTTCTAATATAAGTTGAAGACGACCTGTCAATTGGGTCGGGTTCGGGTCAAATCGGGTTCGGATCGATCGCGTTGGTAAAATTTGCGGGTCGGACGGGTTTGGGTTGACCCGACGGGTCGAACATGTCCTTTTTTTATGATTATTATTATAATTTTTAAGTTTAATAAAATAATTATAATAATATAATTAATATTATATTATTATTTAATAAAGTATATTAAAATATTTAATATAAATGAAATAAAATATACAAAATAAAGGGGACCCGCGAGCTCAAATTTGCGTTCGGATCGAGTCGGAATCGGGTCCTTCTTGACCCAGTGACATTCGAGTCGGATTCGGGTCCTTTCGGGCCGAGTCGGGTTTTCGGGTTGGATCGGTTTTTGACAGGTCTAGTTGAAGTTAATTCATGACTTATGTTCACTTATTTATTGTCATTTTTCTTCTTTTTCTTTATGCGATATATTCATATTCCCAAAAAGCTACACCACACAGAAATTAATCAAACTGTAACTTAATTTTGGTTTTCGAAAATTTACAAATTAAGAAGAAGAAGAAGAAGAAAGACTTAGGATGTAGTTGCTATAGAAAAAGAAACTAAACACTTACACTCATCCTACCTTAATGTCTAATATATTCATCATCTAATAGGAAAATATATACATGCATTAACAAAAATATTATGAACATTCCATACTTTTTAATGTTTTAATAAGGATTTGAATGTTGAGTTATGAACAAAACATGTTTAAATATGTTACTTCCTCTTTTAAAAAATAGGTGATATTTTAGCCTCATATTGTTATTAAAAAATATTTTGTCATTTTAGAGTATTAAATAATAATTTATTAGTGAATAACGAGGTATGTTATTAAAAAATAAACATATTAATATTTATATGTAAATTTTTAGAATTTAAGTGAATAATTAACAAGTTATAGATTTTAGTAAAATTTATAATATTTTAACTTAATTATTACATTTCTTAAAAATGTATTAAAAGTTAAAATAACAAGTAGTATTTAATTTCGGTGGCTTTGTAAACCAACCTAATTACTCCGAGTAAAAAACATGAAAATGCAAAGGAATGGGTTTGGCATTATAAAAGTAGAAACAAGAGAGGGGGACACTGTGCCAGTGGGACTGCTGTGCCGTGGTCCATCAAAAGCAGAGGCTACTGCGCGAACACCTGCACCCGCACTGCAGAGGATTCCATATACTCACGCCCACCGCACCACATGCATCCTAGTCCAAAGTAAGGATATTTTTGTTAGGTTTATCTTTTGCTTGGAAACCCTTCTTCTCCTATTACGATTCTCTGCCGAATATGCCAACCAGCTTTTTGCTATTTGCTATTTTTTTTTTATGAGTAAAGAATTTAAAATATCCGACATAACAACGTCGGATAGATCGAGAGACCGATAAATCGACGTCGGTCAAAATCGAACAGAAAGAACAATACAACAAGTATGAAAATTATAATAAAGCAAAAATAGAGCTTAAACTACCTAAAATGAGATATATATAGTCAAAGAATCTCAATTTGGACGTATTCGCTCACTCTAAGTTTGTTTTATATTCCACTTCTACAAGTATAAATAATCTAGGTATGTAGGATAATAGGGTATTTAGCTATATAGGATAATAGGATATTTGAGACCCCATAAAGTGTGTGCCTCTGTGCTAAATTGTTTTATACACCTAGTTGAGTTTAGGATATACTTATTTGAATTGAAGTTTGAGGTGTTAAATTTATTTCCTATTTAAATTTCATACTCCGTATATATTAACAAAATAGGGTTGGAAACAAATTACGCGTGATGAGGTAGCTGTCTACTTGTCTTCAAGGGGTGAGAATCAAACGAGATCCCAAGAAAAACACACCACATAAAACAAGTCATAAAAAGATAAAACTGCAACAAAAGGGGACCATTTTTATGGCTTTTCTGGGATATCATTACTGATTGGGTTTACTGCACATGCTTCCTTTCCTTCAACTACAAAAGCTCAAGTGCATAGAGGCCCAAAAGAGCACTTAGGGATGTTCTAAATAATTTTCGAGAAATCCATTTACAAATATTTTGATATACAAATATAAGTTATACTATGTAATAGCTGTTCATCTTCTATCATGCATGGGCCTCTACGGCCCAATATCACATTCAATCAAGTACGGAGTACCCCAAGTCAGCCCGGCCCATCAGAACTTCAAACAAAATCACGCACTACTCGCAGTCTGTCACTAGTACACTACTACACTACTTAAGGGACTTAAATCTCAATCTCAATATTAATTAGAATAAATTAGACCAAAGAATTTCACCCAGTGATTTGCCAACCATGAACTACACAGACGGGAAAACGCTGAATTTACCCTCATCCGTGAAAACTAATGACCATAAAAGACAGATAAATTAACAAGAGAGGAAAACGTTATATATGGTTCAGAGTAAGCTCACAATTGAATCACTACTTGTCAGAAGCTAAGCTAGCTTTCTTGCTTGGAAGTATTCTCTTTGAAGCTCTTGGACAACCAGATAGCAGTCTCCCTTGGAGAAACCTTCTCTGGACCAAACGGCTTCAACAACACCCCGAGCTCGTCGAACCGATCTTGCTGTAGCAGCCTCGCGCTGAACTCGAGCAGCCCTTCCAAGGCCTCTGCTCGCTGCTGATACGAAGAAGTATCGAACCGTCTCCTCCTCAGATCCGATGATGCTCGGCTCGATGCACCGACTGTTGCATTCTGGTTAGAGCAGTCACTGTTGGTGTTGGTGTTTCCCTCTCCAACCATGGCTGCCGCCTTCTCTGCCTTGCTGTCTCTTATATTGTGCCACACGTCGCTGAACCTCCTTGACTTGGCGAGTTGTATGGAGAACTTGTCTTTGGTGATGGAGCAGTCGCCGTGTTGAGGAGAAGAGGAGCCCTGGGCAGAGTTCAGTGACGTGGTTTGGATGGGGAAGAAGGCGGTCTCTTCATAGGAGGCTAATGGGAACTCCAGGATCCTGTCGATTCGAGGAGTGTTGAGGGAGACTTCAGGGGACTTGAGTTGCTTCAGAATGTCGCTCGTAGTTGGCTTGGAGAGGCCGTCTTGGATGGTCGGCCTTCTTGTGATCGTTGGCAGTGATGCTCGACGAGTTGTAGAGACAGATCTCTTCACAGGTGTACGGGAAATCGGGGACTGCAGCAAATGTTAACTCATCATTAATTATAAGTTCTGCTGCTCAAGTTGTGCAGACATTTGGAAGAAATGACAGCTGGTAATTAAATGGTTACCGATTGGCGATTCTTTGAGAACTTTTCGGGTTTTCTGGAGGCGCCAAACGTTCTTGCTCGAGTAAGTGTAGCATTTTTGTGCACCTTTGAAGTTCTTGAAGGGGCTTCCTTCCGAACAGAAGTGCATGCATCTTGAGCAGCTAGTTCTGCCAAACGCCGATCTAGATCATCATTGAGAGCTTTTATTCTGTCAGTGGTATATATACAGCCAATAGCAGCTCCAGACACACTTGGGTCTAAACTCCTGTCTCCTTCCAGCTCTGGGAATGTAGTTTTGTCCATATACTCTGGTTCGTCCCAGTAAGAAGGTATCGTATCACATCTCGGATTGCTGATTTGAAGCTGAATCTTGCGGACGTAAGGTTGAAGGTGTGGGTGGCGTAACAAATCAGCAGCCTGCAATGAGAGAGTGTCTCAGAATCTTTGAATGTTAAATCCATTAAATACTCTAAACAAGCTTCCTTACTATCATGCCATCTATGATTGTGTTACTAAAGATGCTATCTAATAATCATAATGCAGGAATAGATGTTCACTTTTACCACTATGTAAAAGCAAATAAATATGGATAACTAATTACCATACATTAATAGGAAAGATCAGACATGATGGAGGCTAATGTCAATGTGAAATGTACAGTTCAAATCCCATTCTTTCATGAGAATGTTTGATTCTATAACTGTAAGAATTTTTTTCTCATCTATAAATAAAAATATGATAACAATTCAAACAGACAATAATGTGACTCAGGTTTGTGAATGCTGAAACAACTATATAGGGCAGTGAGGAACAGATTCACAACTCACTAGTATAATGCCAAATTTCATCAGATCACGATTATGCAATATTTATCAAGGCATTGTGAAGGACAGTTCCACTTACACTTGGTCTAAGTTCAGGATTTTTCCGCAGCAAGCTCTTAACAAGACCACGACTGCAAACAGAAAATATGAGAAATTTTTATATTAGCCATGTCTTAAATGAGCACAAAAATTACAGTACACCATTGTGCTTATTCAAGTTTAAGCCACAGATAATTTATACCAGGCTAATTTACGTTAAATAAAATGTCTGGTCAAAGAAAAGGACTTACAATGCACCAGAATATTTGGTAGGAAGAGGTGCCACAATTGATTTATTGATCTTAGTGATCAAAGCCTGCATATCCTGTATCAGGAAACTCATGTCAAGAAAATAGATAAATTCAATATAAGTCATAACAGTTCGAATTATTCTCATCAAACTACCAAGTACAAAAAAATCAAAATAGTTTCAATTGTTTCATCTCATATCACACAGTAAAGTTGTGCTTGTGAAAGTGTCTAACTGAAAGCACAATTACAAATTGCCTAGAAATGTTGAGATATAGACCCCCACAGCCCCACTCAGACATTCTCGTCATAACTAGTCACAGTTAGAAGGTACAAGTTCTAGATGGCAGTAATTTTACTAGGAGTATACAGTAAGCAGTCTTAATACAACCTAGAAGAGAATGGAAACTTACAAATGCTTTAAATGCAGGCTTAAGAGCTGTCATTTCATATATACAACAACCTGCATGACATTATATGACACTCAAGATTATTGTCCATAAAATAACATAGTAACTCTACAAGATAAATGCATTCTGCAAACAATATATAACTCACCCAAGGACCAAATATCTGACTTTGAGCCATACGGTATATCTGCCAGAAGCTCTGGACACATGTAACTTGGAGTGCCAACCACCTAAGTATAAGCAGTCAAATTTATGAAAAAACAGATTATTCTTCACAATTTTGACGAAAATAAAGTGATACTTTAAAACTTGTACTACAAACCAAAACTTACGGAGGATGCAAGATCATCAGAAGTCAACATTTTGGCAAGTCCAAAATCACCTGAGTCCAACATTTGTTACTGGTAACTGACTATATAGAAAACAGAATGGAATCTTTTCTTTCCATACATAGAAGAGAATAAGAGAATCTCCTTACCAAGACGTATGTCTTTATCCTTTGTCAAGAAGATATTTGAACACTGCAAGAGTCAAGAAACTCAATTAGCACAATTTTCAAGAAAAATACAGTTGATCTGACTCCAAGGTTGGAAGCATATGAACATAACTAACCTTGACATCACGATGAAGAATATGATTCTTGTGCAAATAATCAAGCGCCATCAGCAGTTGTACAAGCCATTTGCAAAGTTTCTAAATACATTAAATTTACAACTTAGCAATCAGCATAACCAATTTTAGCATAATTTGAACAGTGTCTTTTGACAAAGTTGCTTCACATAAAGTAATATGGTTTTCATTAACATAAGAGGTAAGTAGACAGGAAAAATCAGTAAAGGAAAGATAGGCACCTCCTCAGAAAAATGAACTCCATTGGCACGTTTAATTACTTCAGACCTGTAGACGCATTTGGAAAAAAGAAGAAGAGGGGATTAAAATAAACCACCTGTATCAGAAACCGTAAAAATGGTTCAAGCACCCAAAACTTACATGTCACCTCCTTGACAGTATCCTATGATTATACACACGTAGCAACCCTGAGAAGAATCCAATAATTTATATCAACATTAAATTCACATTATGGACAAGACTATCCACAAGAACACACAGATAAAATGAGAGGTAACCACAGAAAAGAATGAAATAATTAATTAGACAAATTTCAGCCGACCTTCTCAACCCAGGAATCTTTGTACTCCACTATGAATGGATTTCTAATCTTGGAAATAAGATCCATCTGGAAAGAAAACAACATCCATGTTTATCATCAGGAATTGCAATGATTGCATGATAGAGTATTGACATCATTTGTTAGAATTAAACAAGCTAAGGTGCAACCAGAACACCAGATTGGATGCAAGAGAAGAGGATCTACTATTTGAGTTATGTGCCACATCCAGCTTCAAAATGAAACACAAGCAAACAAACATTGCAAGTTCTTACCACAAATAAGGGTACTAACCTCCTGATGTGCAGACCTGCGTGTACGCTCACTCTGGCGGGCTAGACGAATCTTTTTAAGAACATATCTAGGTCAACATGAAATGTAAAGCAAACAGTAGAGAGTCACATTTAAGAAGTTACTGAGCCATACATCTTTCTCAAGAAAAAGTAAGCATGAAAGAAGGTAGAATAGGAGAGACATGCAAGCTTATACTTACTTCTTTTTTTCATGCTTGTGACGCACAAGAAGGGCAGAACCAAAAGAACCTTTTCCAATTTGTTCTAGTACTTCGTACTGCTCCATGTCTCTTATTACAGATCAACTACTTTCACTATGGTTAAGGATTCAAATCTGCAACGGAAACAAGCAAAATCATTACGAATCATGCACAAAGGGTGGCACACTTTTCCCATTTGAACATCAAAAAGTGTGAATCTTGAAAGCAATTTCTTGTCACGGAATTAAAAAAAATAAAATTATAGCGACTCTCTCTTTCTCTCATTGCATTTTCACAAGATCAAACAGAACAAAAAGTACACCAAGATCTTTCACATGACAGCAATAAGCTGCATCAGCACTTCCAGTGTACAATGAATAGTATTACTTATTAAGAAGAAGAACAAAAAAGACAAGAAGATGATCTAATGATGATACTAAAGCAAATAAGAGGCCTATAATGAAAAGTGAAAACTGACAAGAATGGAAATTTCTCAACACTACACGTATCTAGCATCTCCAGGCGAAGTCATTTATATTTTTAGTTAAATGAAAGGTGCTACCATCTAATTGCCAAATAAAACAAAACAATGGCTTGGGGAAACAAAAAAACAGCATCTTCATGATAATAAAAAACACAAAAAGATCTGAAATCCAATTCCTAACGCTGCATTATCATCAAGAGAAGTTAATGACAAGAAAGAAAAGTTAAATGTAGATGGAACTTGGAAGATCACCACGACACCACAAACTCAGAAGAGGATATCTAGTTCAATGTACAGAGACATTTGCGTAGACAGGTAACGAAATTCACAAGCCACCTGAGAGCAATTTTAGAACCACATGTCTGGAGAACAAAGTTTCCACTTAAACGTCTAAAGATTTTAGATGTGAACAACAAATACAACCACATTTCAAAAGAATGAACAACAGAAAATACATCCTCCAACTGAAAACACTCCAAATCTTCGAGCGTACAAAGGCAGTGTCCATAACGACGGCGAAGACGCTCAATCCGTCGGCTAAATGTCAATTCCCCTCTCAATTCAGATATTTTGTTCCATATGAAATCCTAACCAGCTACACAGCGAACAAATTCTAAGGGAAGCAAAGAATCCGTCATATGTCATTGTCACTGACATTGCTCTCGGCAGTCCCAATATTGAGACGGTACATCAAGAAATAGACACAGAGAGGGAGAAATTACCTAATTTAATAGTGAGAGCGACTCTGCGAGCAAGCTCCACTCAAAGAGAGAGAGAGAGAGAGAGAGAGAGATCAAGCGGATGTCGGATGAGAGAGAACGGAGAATGTCGAACCGGAAAGCAATTGCAGCGGAAGCGGCAGAGGTAGTCAAAGTTCCGCCATTGGAGATAGCTCAAAGGAGACCGTACCGTCAGTAATCCATGGAGATTCGTGGAGAGAGAAATGGAGGAGAGAAGGAGATACAGTGAGAGAGGGAGGGCATTTCTGGAGATGAGAGCAAGAGAGAGAAGAGGTAGGGAGCTAAGATGCAGACAAGGGAAATGGAAACAGGATTTATACTAATAAAAAAATGAAGAAAGTCACGAAACGGAGTTAATTAGAGACGCTGAAGATTGTTCTGTACTTATCGATTAATTAATTACAGTAATTAGTTATAATTAAATTAAATTAGAGAAGAGTGGTGGGGCGGGGAGAAGGAGTTGATCCGCAGATCACAGGATTCACAGCGCCCTCCCGCTAATCCTTTTGAGGAGTTTTACAGTAAGACGGTTGACTTTTATAATCTTCAAAATTCGGATTTGGATTTTGGTGATTGGGTTTGGCCACTCTAATCATTTAGCTAATATCATTGATTGAGCTAGAAACGATGTTTACTTTAATAATTATCGATTCATCGTTGCATTAATTTTGTCTTCGACCTCGCCAATTAATTTTTTTACACCTAAATTTGATTCCAATATACAAACGGAAATCGATGTTATAGTTTTGATGAAATTCCTATGACTAATACATGTTTGGATAAGTAGATTGTCTTCATCATCACTGTTCTACATTATGTTCTGTTAAGGTTTAGAAATTATAAATAAATCACTCAATCCTTTTGGTTTGTGTGTTCATAAACACGTTTATAATTCAAATATAACTACATCTAAACTATATATAAGATCATATGAAATCGATAATCAACTGAACTAGATATACAGTATTGACATATCTACACGCACACAACCCAAAAAAATAAAATTAAATATAACATGACCATATGATTAGTGCCTGACCTTGCTTTTATATAATTCGGGTTGGAAATCTTTAGAATAGATTTTGGTTTATTTGTCCCATTTCAAAGATTTGAAGCAAGTGATGGGCCCACTTGTGGAAGCGCCGTGGGGTGGGGCCTCCCGCCTCCAAATGATAGGAAATGACCAGAACACCCTTGGGTCTCGGTTGTTCTGTTAAATGACAATTAACCCTTGTTTACACGCGTTTCTGCCGTCGGGACCCCTTCATCGGTTGGTCGTCAACATGTTTCCCATTTTCAGATTTCAAATTATTATTGGAGAATACATTTTCATCAAGATTAAATAAAAAGTAATCATTTTCACCAAATAAAATAAAATAGTAATCATTCCATTTAATATTTTTTGGGTTCTTTATGAAAAAACATCTCTCCTTCTCTAGGTGTTTGACATAAAACATCTTTATATCGAACGAGATAAACAAATATAAATTTAGTTTTATAGAGTTTAGAGTTGCGAAAATTGGCCCCATTAAATAGAAAGATAAAAATTAAGGTTATATATTTACCTTTTCATATCTTTTATAGTCAATTTACTTAATAAAATTTTAAAACTCTATCAATAAAGTTTCTATAAAATTCCACTTTTTTATGAAGTTATTATTTAATGTTATAGTAATTTCATACACGATCCACCTTTTTATACTTGACATACAAGTTGTGGTTTTGGTTTGACAAGAAAAAAGTTTGTAGTTTTATATAATTAGTGTCGGTTAGACCTAACATGAATTGGGGACTTAGGGTACTTTTAATTACCACAACAATAAATTGAAGCTTTTTCATTCCCACACTTTTTCATTTTTGCTACAATTATCAAGTTCAAAAGCTTATTTATAACGTTAAAATAAAACGTTAAGAGTTTTATAACGGGACAAGCTCTAAAGACCGGCCATGTAAATAGTTTCATAAAGAATCGAAAAGAAGATAGTTTTAACTAATTTCATATTCTGAGAAAGATATGTCAAATCATATGTCAAGTCCAATCTATAATAAAAATAGGACACTTATAAAATAACGTTTGATGGGGTTACGTGACTATCTTGTACAGGTGTATTTTACAAAAAAAAAAAAACAGTATAAACAATTCTTATCTGTTGCCACATAAAATCTCCACATTACTATCAAAATACTAAAAATGCTTATATGGGAGCACGTCCTGTTTATATATGTCAAATATATGAATTTGAAGTGACCCAGTAAATACCAGTAAATACCAGACTATGGAAGTTGCTCTCATGTATTTCTTCAGAGAAAAAATCCTACAAACCCTAACAAATAAAAGTTGTCAACATGTTTTGCCATATTATAATTTTAGAAATACTTGACCATGATAATGACTGAAGATTCTACATACTACTCTTTCTAACAAAAAAATAAAATAATAGATTCTACATACTATGCTTCCAACTCTTAACATTCTTTAATTTCATTACAAAAATCTTTTTTTACGTCTAAGAAACACTTTATCCATCTCAACAAGATCACAAGATATTATACTCACCAATTAAATTTTAAAAAAATTTGAGTTTTTGCACACAAAAAAAAAAATCAATTTTTTGATTATCTCCTAAAAATTAGGTTTTCAGGTTGCTCCGAGTGTAGATAAATTCAAAAAAGGATCCATTTGCCCCATATGGCCTGAAAATTTGGAACTATATTGTGCTAGATTAAATTCTCGAAGAGGCTTGTATATATGGGCCTCAAGGCTAATGTGTCAAAAGCCCAATTCATGTGGGCTAGTTAGTGGGCCTTTTTGCACACAAAATTTGGAACTTTATTTATTTTACAAGGACTTAACCGACCATGTATGTACTAAATTAAGATATAAAAGACATTTTTTTCTGGTTTAATTTAGTAAATCCGAAAAAGATTTGGACAAAATGTGGGGCGCTAAAAAACAAAAGTCCCAGATTCGTGATTTTTTAAAGTTGGATGGTGAAGAAATTAAAATTAATAGCACATGTACTAATATTTAGGGAAAATGATACGATCAACACATTATATTTACTGTAAAATACTAGCTTGATCATATTTATTTGTTATATGATTTACAGGGTTTTTTTAGGGGAAAGAGAAATGAATTTAGTTTACAGGTAAGGAGCCAAATTAATTAGAAATTAAATGAGGGAACAATATTGAAGGAAAGATGGTCCCATAGTCTGCATGCATTCACGTGCCACTGCTATATAAGTATATGATCATTTCTTGCTTCCATAATACTCCATCTGTCCCAAAATATAAGTATCATTTGACTCGGGCACATCTGCCGAAGCGAGTTTTGTATCGTTAATATCTTTAATTACATAATCCTAAAAATTATAATTTTTTGATATTATTAAAGTACTCGTTGAGACGAATCAAACAAGACCCTACATGGCTATGTTTTTTCTTATATATTGGAAGAAATCTTAAACCGAAGCTTCAACGGTGAACAATGGCGCGTTTCCAAATGTTGCTTATAATATGGGACGGAGGGAGTAAACACCAACTGGTGCATAGGATTCTAAAGGCGGGCCCCATCCCCATATTTCACCGAAATTCATTTAAATAAATAAATACACATAAAGTACCATCCTTTTCTGTCTCTTGTATATACAGCCATTTCTTGTCTTATACAATGCAAACTTCCATGTGTGGGTCACTCCTCCATTCCTCCCTCTTCCAATAAATCTCTCTTTTTAAAATAAAATAAAATAAAATTGGTGTGTCTCGGTACTTAATTATGAATTATGATAGAAATTAGGGAGCGGTTTGAGTGAAAACGGGCGTTTATATGTGAATCGTGAGAACGTTCGTTAAACACGTTTGATGGGGGTTACGTGACTATCAAATTTGGCACTGTCTAGATATTGAAATGTTAATCGTGTTTTATAACTATTTTTTTCTGTGTATATTTTTTATGTCTTTCGAAAAATAAACATAGCGGTCGATTTCATCGCAAAGATGGTCCAGCGGAGTTCCTTAAAAGATATTTGAGCTAGTTTAGAACTTTTAATTCTCATCCGAAATGATGTTATATACTGAAATCGTCTCTTTTGTGATTTTCAGACTAATTTTTACCTAATAAAAAAAAATAGAATGACAGTGAAACTCAAAAGCATTAGCTAGCTAGCTAGGCCCACTTAAGATCATTCACCCCCCACATGGGTCAATCAAGTCTCCCTTTAATTAATCCTGCATGTCCTATACTCTTCTTCTATATATTTCATGCACCCTCTGAAAATCTTGGATGTGGGCCTCATTCTCTCTCTCTCTTTCTCTATTAATCATGGTACATATATGAGGTGATGATCACAAACTTGTCGATACAAAAGAGAGGAGGAGGGCCCTTTTGTAATTGGGAAGAAAGGATTTTTTTCAAGGAGCTAGGCTATAGGGAAAGACACTCTTTTTGTTTCCATGTTGTGCTCTTCAGTTCTAGCTAACTAAGGTAGCACCAAGTTTTGCAATTTACAGTAAGAGAGAAAATAAAAAAGAAAGAAAGAGAGAGGGATAATGTATGAAGGAGTGCAAGACCAATTCCACCAGTTCTTGGCTGCAGCAGCTCCTCCTCCACCACCACCACCACTTCAAACCAGAGCTTCTCTTAACTCTCTCCCTCTCTCTTTCTCTCTCCTCCATGGCTCCATTTCTTCGTCTTCTCCTCCTTTTCCAACAATCTTTGAAAATTACCCATCTCCTCCTCTTCATCCAACTACCCACCACCAGCACCATATGATGCAAATGCAGCCATTGGAGCTGCAATACACAGCAGCAGCAGCACAAATGAAATTAGTGGGGTCATCAGTGAAGCAAGAAGGAGACAACACAAGTGGGTTTCTCACTAAAGGCTTGGATTTGGCTCATCCTTGGTCACATGATGAAGTTCTTGCCCTCTTCAGGGTCAGATCTGCCATGGAGAATTGGTTCCCTGAGTTCACTTGGGAGCATGTCTCAAGGTACTAACTTTTACCCTCAAAACACACAAGAAGTTTTTTTTTTTTTTTTTTGTATTAATTGCATATAGTATGCATTTGATCAGCTTAATTAATTTTGGGACTCAATTATATAAATCTTCTTTGATATGGGAGCACAGTACACTGTACATGCAAGTTGGTTCTTCTAGTTTTCAGTGTGTATATATATATATATATATCTGCAGATTTTCAAATAGGTCTTTTTTAACAGATCTTACTTTTTAGATTATAATGATACAATGTATAAATTAGACGTACCATAAATTAATCTAAGCTCTTTCTCTCTCCATTCTAACTTGGAGTACTATTGGACCACTCAGCCAGTAGTAGTACTATTTCTCACCCTCATTTAAAAGCATGTTGTTTTCTTGTTTGTTTATGAATATATGGAATTAAATTAAGCAGGAAGCTGGAAGAAATTGGTTTCAGAAGAAGCCCTCAGAAATGTAAGGAGAAATTTGAGGAGGAAAGCAGATATATACACACAACCACCACTAACACCACCAGTGCAATTAATGCTGATGAAGTGATCAGTTGCCCCACCAAGAATTACAGGCTCTTCAGTGAGCTTGAGGAGCTCTACCACCATGGTTGTGAGGATCTAAACGACGTAGTTTTAGACAAAGAAGAACTACAAGAAAAAGGAGATGATGAGAATCAAGGACAAGAGAGATTGATGTTAGATGAAAATGATGGATCAGAAGCCACTGATCTTCATCACCAAATCACCATTGATGAAATAGATGAAGTAGAGGAGGAAACAGAAATTGAGAAGAAGAAGAAAGGTGAAGTGAACAAGAGCAAGAAGAAGTTTAAGATATTCAAGAGTTTTTTTGAGGAAATTGTGAGCAAGATGATGGCCCACCAAGAGGAGTTGCACAACAAGATCCTAGAAGATTTGATCAAAAGAGATGAGGAGAAAATTGCAAGGGAGGAGGCTTGGAAGAAGCAAGAGATGGAGAGGATCAACAAGGAGATGGAAGCTAGGGCTAAGGATCAAGCCATAGTCGACAACCGACAAGCCAAGATCATTGAGTTCTTACACAAATTCATCTTCAATAGTAACATCTCCTCTACTAACACCATGATCTTCAACAACAATGATGAGTTCAATCCACCCATCTTGAGCACCCACCAAAACCCTAGTTCTTCAGCCACACATAGTACTAGCCTAAATTGCCACATACCCACTTCATCAAATGATGAGAGCCTCTCACAAACCTCAAATTCACTCACAACCCACATTGATCCAATTGCACCCACATCAAACAAAACCCGATCGAACTCTCAAAAAGCAAGGCCTAACAAGAGGCCTTATGATACTATTGACAATCATGATGATATAGGCAAGAGGTGGCCTAGAGAGGAGGTGATTGCACTGATCAACATAAGGTGCAATCTTGATTCAACTAACAATACAAGACCAGATATTGATCGTGAAGAAAGCAATAAGAATCCGCCGCTTTGGGAGAGGATATCAAAGAGCATGGCAGAATTAGGGTACAATAGGAGTGCCAAGAGGTGCAAGGAGAAGTGGGAGAACATCAATAAGTACTTTAGGAAGACCAAGGATTCGAAAAAGTCGAGGTCGGTCGATTCGAGAACTTGTCCCTATTTTCACCAGTTGAGTCATCTTTACAGCCATGGCCGGATCTCCGGAGGTTCCAGTGGTGGTGGTGGTGCAACTTTAAATGGTAGTGATCAAGGTGAGGTGAATGGTATTCATGTAACAACTTCAGCTTGTGAGTTTTGAATTTTGATCTTCGGAATTCTTATTCCCCCCCTTTTATTTGAGTATGTGAGATATGAGATGGTAACATATATTTTTTGAGCCAAGTCTTTAATCAACAGTGTACCCTTCTCTTAATTCGTGCTTAAGATAAAAATTGACTTCTTGGAACTTTAATTTGTTGGCATCTTTCTTGTAACTATACATGATGCAAATAGGGTTTGATAAAAGAGAAAAATCAATAATTTTCTTTGGAGAAAGTGGGCCACATGGCCGAGTTGGGTATGCAAATGCAAAAACATGCACATAAATCAGCTTAATGGTTACAGTCAGTTTTTATTTTTAGAAAAAAATTCCATACCAATCCCAGAAGCCATCAGCTTCACATGCAAAGCTCTGTTAAATCTGTGGCTGTGTTTGCTCTTGTAATTAGACTGGCCCACAGTATAATGGGTCCCACTGGTCACTCACTCCTGCCACTACACTGAATTGTCCAATAGTTTTAGTGATCAAATTACATGTACATTACTTCCAAATATATGGTCATGTTTTGAAATTGACATATCTAAAAAAAGGATGAGCAAAAACGTACAGCATGCCTTCAATTTCAAAATTTCAATGTCTGATCCGTAGGTACCAAACACAATCCTTTTCAGGAACTAAAACACATTTTTATAGTAGATGGAATTGCTGAACCTGATCTAAGTCCGGCAATGAAGATTTTACGCTTCTTCTTGTGCGACGTCTTTGGCTTGGATTCAGAGACGTATAAACGCCAAGCTGGCTAACACGCCTATCCGTTTAATGCCTTGTGAAATGCAACCTGAGCGTGGAGGAGACAACGGTTAGCAAGTAGCCTTCAAACTTGTGTCCCACAAAGCATCAAGAGAAGATATTATGAGAGATATTGTGGGTCATTTCAAAATGGCCCAAGGGTATTATTATTGATGGATTGGTCATGTAATGACGTGACGTTATTTTTACACAGTTAAGCCATGATTTGCACGACACCGACACAACAAGTTCTATGGCATTTTCAGAGTTTGTTTTTGACCTTTTGAGGTATTTTAAAAGAATAACATGAAATAGAGATAGGTAAGAAATTTGTTACCGAGGTTGATGTTTTTAGAAGCTCCCTTATGGCCATGGTGGCATAGCAAGATGCCGGGAGAGTAAAACATAGCTTGAGAGCCGTCTGTGTCTCTTGAGCATCTGGGTTTTCTCTCGTATCTGAAGCCTTATCTTCGGGTTGAAGCTCTGAGCTTTCCACAGGTTTGGAGATGGTAATCTTGTCCATATCTGTCTCTGCCAAGGGTTTATTTCCATCTGTATACTTTAGTATCTCCCTGTCAAAGGAAGGGACGCAATATTTGTGACAGTAGTTCCAATTTCATCTATAGATAGCAACTTTCTGTTTAGAGGTGATTAATGGCACCACGTGGTTGAGAGAGAGTTAGACAAACCATTCAAAGTCAATGGGTTTTTGAAAAACGCGTCTGTAGCCTCCGGTCATGCTGGTTATTGAGAACTCTCTGCACAACAACATCCGTTAAAGACAATTAAAAATTACAACTTTGGGGATGAGATTCTAACTGTACAGATTTAGGGACTGTTTGCAGTGATGTTATGTTTACTTGACGTTGTGTTTACTCTCTGTCAAGCTGATATCATCCTGATCACGACCCGGACAAAGAAACATGACAAGGATTAGGAGCGAGAAAATGAGTGAAGTTGTTACCAAAAGCAATTTTTAAGCCCAATATAATGCATTATTTCAAGCTCTCGGTTCAGGCTTCTTCAACTGTGTTTCTCACTCTGCTTCAATATTTCAAACTTCGGAGCAATTATAGATATGCGTGATCTGGATTTATCTGATAATAAGGGTTCTAACTCGCTTTTACATGTTATGCAGCCAATAATTTGTTATTCATCAACTTGAATGACCTTATTTATGATTATCTATACAGCAAGGGTGAATTCAAGCTGTTCAGTGATTGCTAAAAATGGGAAGATTACCTTCTTAGCCAAATCATGGTAAATATCAGCAATATCATTCATCGGATAAGTGGCCCGTGAGCTGCAAGAAAATTTGCTTCATAAAATAGATTCGGCAGATAATGAGTTACATAAGAAATTCACTGCAGCTCTAAGGGGTCCCAAAGAGGGTCCTGTCATACCCAGGCAAAGGGAGGACAATATCTTCAGCTGAATAGTTCCCCTTGAGCAAATCTTCAGCATCTATCGCCTGCTCAAAGCAAGAGACATCTCACAAACCAAAAATTGTCTACAAGAAGATCTCAGATAACTACAGCACAAAATTTTCGCTTCTTTTAGCTAAATCTAATCTAATAGAAAATCACTAAGCAGAATGTTGACCATTTCAAGCAGATTATAGAAGCAGCTTTCAGGTCCAAATTTCCAGTAGACACCAGGAAAGTAATTCAAAGCCTTCATTAATAACAAAGGTTTTCCATCACAAAGCAAATTGAACTAGTTCTTTGTGAGTTTGTAACATTCTAAGCAACACTTTTCAAACCATTTTACTAAACAGCTTACTATGTGAAGAAGTGCATGAAGTGATAGACCAACAACCAAAAGTAAAATGATCACATATCACGTACAAGAATAAGTAAGAACATCATCTGTCATGTCCTACAAAAATTTTAAGAGAAGGGGGATCTCCACAAATCAAAGTCATAGAAGGCTAAAAATAAAAAATAAACAGAAATGGACTGCTTAGTGTCTCATTACTGAACAACTGATAAATAAGTACTTGCAAGGATAAAGATATTACCTTCACAGGTTGGCATCTATCCCCAGGAAGATCTACTTCAGAAAGTTCATCAGCATGGCTTCCATTGACCCCATCGATAGTGGCATCATCTTCACATTCACTAGTATGAACTCCTGGGATATTATCATGACTACCATCTTCCTTGGAATAGACCAGATCTCCTAACAAAACTTTCTCACCTCCTACCACACAATTATAACAAAACAATACTAAGATCCATATAACTTAGTGCTCAATTTATAATATATAGTAATAGTGAGCTACTTCCACTGAGTACCTACAAAAATCACGAATACATCAGCTGAAAACTGGTTTGCAACATACCATATTTTTGAACACGTATGCTTGCTGCATGATTCCAAAGGTAGCTTTGATAGCTGTGTACATACCTGGACAGGAATGGAACTTAGAATGTCAAGATGAGAACCAAAAATTCCACTCCAGTTTCAAGTAGACGCTGGACATAGAAAAAGTTAATTGCTAAACTACATTTCCAGAATTTTCACAAGTGATCTTACAGGCTCAAAGTATGTTATGTTTCATATACGAGTTACGACTAAGAGTCCTTTTGCACAATCTCAACCAAAGTCTAAATGGCTTCAATGAGAAAGCCTGTTTCACCAAATTTATGTTGGAACGACTTTGATGAAAGCCAAGGAGGCTTTTAGTTAACTTTCTAGAACCAATCCCAGGATTGGAAATTTGACAAGGTACACATAATCAAATAGCTAGCTTTCGGGGACAGAGTAATGATAACTAACTCCACTCACATCATTCGCATAGTTCTAGGAATTGCCTTCAAGGCTTGCAGATAGTTTCCAGGACTTTTCTTCAAACACTGAAGCTGCATAAGATAAACAAAGAAATAATGTTGGAAAAGAACAAGACCAACAATATGTTCAAAGTTCAATAATCAGATGGATAGCAAATTCATGAAGAGTGCAATTTTATTGGATATCAACCAACATAAAATCTAAGTAGTGATATAGGTACAAGCTGCAACTTGCAAAGAGCGATGACTTCACCAAGGGCTCTTCTATACAAATCTTTTCACGTTGTACCGTATGTAAGATACAGGTCAAAAGACAAACTTCAATGGAAGTTATCATCAAATTTTATTTTATTTTTAATGATAACAGGGAGTCAGGGACAAGCTTCATATACATGCACACATATATGCACAACTTCAATTAGCCTAAAATGGAAAAAAACATTCATTACCAATCCATTCATGACCTTGACAAGCAAATAACTCGTAGTTCAACAAGCCAGTTACATATATTTACAACACCTACCAACAAAAAATATCTCGGTGAACTAGGAAAAACTAGATGGATAAATCTATCTAGTTGAACACTGGCAGACTTTATAGGAGAAACTTCAATTGAAAATCCACAAACATAAAACACATACTTACAATAGCCCTCTCAGCAACCATATTATGAGGCAATTGCCTTAGAGTCCCATCAACGTCATTAGTTTCCTTGTAGTGCTCCCGAATTTTCTGGATGTCATCTCTTTGTAATAGCTCAATAGTCAAGAAAAACTCTTTTTCCAAAACAAAGCAAAAACTAAATTGAAGAAAGTAATGGGTAAATTAACATTTGAAATCCACATCATAATTCCAGCAAAGGATATCCCCATCTCTTGGATCAAGAATCATATTAACAGCAGTTTTCCATTCTCCTTTGAGCAATGCAGAACCAATGCGGTGAGTTGGCACCGTCCCACTTCCAAACCGCTGCATTGAGCCATTGAATATAAGAAAGTAAGCTAAGTAGAAAGAACATGTTGCTATCAGAAACTCTTTGATAAAAGAAGAGGTATAAGAAGATCAAGCACAAAATAGAGGGTAACCAAGAATTACCTGCAGACCAAAATAGTTAATAAATCCATACTTTCCCAAGTCAGACAAAGCAGCTTTGATAGTCTCTTCAGATTCAGCAACAACCCCTCTGTATGCATACACACATAAGCATAGGGTATATAAAAAAATCGTAAGGGAGAAGGCTAATAAAAGTATGCAGCATACATTTCCAGCATACCTTAACGTAATTGTGAATCTGTTGCCTAGGAGTTGTCCAAGCACTAATCCATCCTTGGCATAGCTGAATAATAAAAAAGCTCTTTCATTTTCCCAGTTCTGCAATACAAGTAAGTAAGTAACACCAATACAAATAATCTAGCTCATTAAGCTTACCTAAAGTCACCGACTTTTATACCAAACAACCTCTCATTAAGAGAAGCTAGCCTTCTAGCACGGATCTTGAAAACAGTTACCTATTGAGGAAAAAAGGAGAATCGGTTCACAAAATGACTCAATTAACAAACCAAATGACATAAAAACTTCCATGCTATCTGAGCCTTTGAACCATATTTACCAGCTAACCAAAATGCATATAAACGGAAATGAAATATGCTTGCAAGTCATATATAATTGAGTACCCTTTGGGTGGTAACAGCACGCTTGTCCTTTGTGCCTGAAAATCCAAACGATCGAGGCTGCCCACAAGTAAAAGTAACTTCAGACAGATGTGAATTTAACCAACAAGATTAACCTAAAATTGCACATTCCTCCTCATTGCCAACCATGATAGGCATTGGATCTCATTGACTACATTCACAAGGCAGAAAAAAAGAAATCTTCACCTGGATACCAAGCATCTTGCCTATCAATCTTAAGGCTTCTTGTGTGTCCTTGTTCTCCTTGTAAAGATGAAACCTGCCATACAAATAGTTAAGACACCTGAATATTATTGATGCATGCAAAATCTTATTGGGCATAGGTCAGAACTAAAATTGACACAACTTTAGTCTCTGATGATAAGCATGTTGTACTGGTAGTCTGTCAATATTCTAATTTGACAACAATGAGTATATTAACCACAGTCCAATAGATGAAGTATCTTGTAAACCCCAGGTATGAGGTTTAATAAACAAAAACACAACAAAGAATCCATATTTCGGCATGAGCTTGTCAGTGAATATGGCACTAATATGCCAGCCAAACATGCATGAAAGATACAATCATGCAAATTAATGAGCCTCTTAGGTTGTAACTAAAAAAAAGTACCTAAGGAACTTGCCAAGATGCTCAGGCCAGTCATCAGAGCCACGGCTATCAAAAGGCTTGCCACCCCTATCTTTCCGCTTGCGAGAGGCCTTCCCTTTACTTTGATTGCCACCTGAATCCAACCTCACCCGTATGCATTTTGATGATTGATCAGGACCATCCACTGTATCCGTTACAAGAAATTTCATTTTCTCTTTGAAGAAGTTGTGCACTGCCTGAAAATTACCTACCAAAATTATTCTACCACTTAAGATTTAGCTAAGTAAATTCATTTCAGAAGCTTTACCGTCCTATGGGACTTATCAGAGCTCGGGGAAAGCACAAACGAAGAGGCAATGTCCTCGGAACCAGAATTTAATTTTTCAATGAAATCCTTTAGCTGGTCGGCATCGGAATCACCGGCCAAGGACCTGAATGATTCGATTTCAGAAGTGTAACTCTTATCGTGTTGTTCAGGCAACTTCAACTCTCTCTTCTGTACCATCTGAAATTCAAACCACAACGACCAGAAGAACTTCAGAAGATGCTCACTAGGTAAAATCAGAAAATTTGACACCTATAGTAGCACGGATTACCTCTGGAGGTACATCCATGGATGTTAAGTGAACAACATTTCCTTCCAAATCCACTTCGTTCACAATGAAATCAGAATACCTAATCACAAAATTTTAGAAATCAAGAGAAATCAACAATTTATCTCACTCTATCGTCAGTTTGATGTAACAAGAAGAAACCTTTGCTTGAGAATCCCGCGGAAGCCGGGGAGCTTAGAGATGTAACAGAAGATACCCACGTCTGGTTCTTCTATGGACCTCGCTGCGCCATTGTTTGTCTTTGGTGGTTCTCCTTCTCCCATTGCGGCGGCGCCGGTGGCGGTTGTCGTCGGCGTAGGGTTGAAGAAGGGTGACAAGGGTTTAAGAATGTGCTTGGAAAACACAGCAACAGTACGCCTATGGAGCATACGGTTTTCGGCGACCAGTAACAAAACGACGGCGTATATACTTTTGTGAGAAAATCTTATAGTACCACTAGCACTTGAAAGCATTACATTTCTATTTTTAAACCTTACTTAAAATTAAATATTATTTTTGTAAATCTCTGTTATTTGTGAGATAAATATATTTCACGTTTGTTTCATTTCATATATTTTCATCAACCCTAAGAGATCAACCCTAAGAGCAATGGGGATTTATTGAATTACAAAATTCAAAGCCCCCTAAAAGCTTAAAATTTAGCTCAAATTTAAGCCCCATCTGGAAGACTTATTGTTAAGGGCCGTTTGGTTCGCGTAAATTTTTTTAGGGGGCAACATATCAAAACGACGTGTTTTGGCTCAAAACGGGCCAAAACGCGTGGTTGCTTGCTTTAAACAGCGCCACATGGCGCCATTTTACTGGGCGCGCGAACGCGGCCTAGATGGCGCCACGTGGTGCGTAATCAGACGGTTATCGATTTTTGTTGGCCGTCCGTTTTTGTACGTTTAAAATTAAATTATTTTAATTATGTTACATTAAAAAAAATTATTATAATTCTAATTGCATTTTTCTCTATCCATAGACACTCATTATGATTATGTTTCTAATATTTTTTTTATTATATTTTGTATATTATTAATTGAAAACAAATAATATTAATATTATTTATGGTGGTTTAAAATATAAATATACACTAATTTAGTTTATTTACATTAAAATGAAATTATGGATTTTACAACTATAAAAATGTACTAACTAAGATTATTTAGACAAATTTTAATATATACTAATTTAATTTATTTACATTAAAATGACATTATGAATAGTTTAAACTAAAAAAATATACTAAATTAAAATATAAATATACACTAATTATAATTTAATATACTCCAATAAACTCCTCTAATAAGTTCTCACTAAAGTTAAAAAAATAATAAGACTTATTGAAAAAGCTTATTGACAAAAAGTCTTCAATAAGTCTCATTAATAATGATGCATGACAAACTATTTTCCTTGACTAACATTGAAATTGTGGAATTATATGTCACCAAAATATTCGTTTATTAACCAAATAAAACAAATTAAATTTTTATTCATTTCATTCATAAATATTATTTTCTTTATTTAATATTTTAACTTTGGGGTCACAACTTAACAAATTACATTATACCATAGTTTAACATTTTTTTACTTCTAAAAAGAAAAGAAAAGAAACGAACAAGGAAATTAGAAAGCAGGAGTAAAAAATCTGCTTGGAGGCTGGAGCCTGTGTGGATCCGCACAAATACCAAAGGCCCGAGACGCACTAAAACCATCGCCAGAGATCGGAGATGGTGACCAAATCTGAGGAAGCGGAGCTTAACAGATTGGAGAGCCAAGCCGAGCATGGAGGTGGCGGTGCCTGGGAGTATCTCTCCCTCGTTCGAAAGCTCAAAGTTCGTCGCTCTGACTATGTTTTGAAGCATGGATTGTCGATCTTGAACGATCCTAAGAAGCGATCTGCTCTTGGCGATGAAGGTTTATTGAATCGATCTACTTTTCTATTCTAAATCCAATTGTTTTATTCAAAATTGGTTTATTTATGCTAATTCCGACTCGATTGCTTTTAGTTTCAACCCTAGGGTTGCAATTATCGAACTTTTTTGCTCTTTCGCCTGTCTAGTTTATCCTTGTGCATTTGCTTGCGTGAAAGTATTCCAATTCAATTAGCTTAAAGTGGATCGTATATTAACTTGAAATTCACTTTCAGTATATGACACTTATTTCTAACTTCTAAGGGAACACACGTTTTGAGTTGCGAGTTTGCTCAATAAGCGTGCGTTTGGAGGCATCAAATGTTGGAGAAAAATTAAAAATAAAATCTTCACAATCTCGACAGTTAACACGAAACAATTTACTCTCTTTTTTTGCATCTCGTAATGTTTTTTGTTAGAGTTTTTTGTTAACATTTTTTGTTTCTTTTCTGGTTGTAGTATGGACATTGTACGAGCAGGTGGCTGTTGCAGCCTTGGATTGCAACTCTCTTGATGTTGCATTGGTAATTATAACTTCATCTCAGTTCATTATAGCCTTGGAGTGTCCATGAACTTGATGATCTGGTTTCAAACTGGCTCTTCATACTTTTCTGCAATATAAGATTTGTTATTGCAAATTACAATTGTGCAACATGAAGCCTGTTTCAGTTGTTATGCCATGTCCACAAAGTTGACAGATACATTATCTTGATCATCAGTTGTTAACTCATGTCCACAAAGATACATAGTCAAGTGCTTTTATTAATTGTATTTGCATTCTTTTGCCTAAATGCTTGTTTTTTGGTCAAATTTGTAAACCGGATAAATGGTTGCTATGGAAGTCAGCTCTTACTTTTAAGTAGCTGTCTGATTAACACCCTGGCTTCTTTGAAAAGACAATTTAAATATGTTTCTATTTTTTCTTTGTATGTTTCTCTTCTCCAGATATTTGCTTCATTTTTTCAATTACCGCATTTTCTTTCTTGTGGTGTTGCAGCTTTGATATTCTTATTATTTTCCGTGTGTAGGACTGCATGAAGCTTCTACGGAAAAAGTTTCCTGAGAGCAAGAGAGTTAGTAAGTTCATTTTATTTCTTTAACTCTTCTTGATTGATTTAGGCCCTCTTTCCTTTTTTATGTATGTTTTGGTGGAGACAAGATTCTGAAAAGGCAAAAAAAGTTGCAGTTTGGTATACATTTGTTAATGCTTCAAGAAAGTGTCTTTTAACTTTTTTGGATCTTCCTCAAATTCTTAGAGCTTAAGAATTTAAATTGTGGCTAGCAACTCTTTCATGCCTTTATACATCTAGAGTTGAGCAGCAAAGGATGAAGGTCTTATTATCCCAAGCCTATAGGGTTTTGTATAACGTGTGGTTACATGTATCACGATTAACATTTGAAGTAGATGTCCTTAATTCAGATAGTTGCATATTTTGAGGAGAGATTTATAAAAAAGTAGATGTCCATAATCAAAGCACTGTTTCTGTTACTCTGTCACATGCCTTTGAATGATCTTTCTGTCACGTTGTTCTTAAATAGGATTGCTAAGATTGTGTTTGATTTCTATGTTGCTTGCAGTTTTAGTTAAAAAACGATTGTAAATAACATTATCTGGAGAATAAGATTTGTCAATTATTGTGTGTGTATTTGCTTTGGGCACAAACCAGGCCATTCTGTACTAAAATGGGTTTAGTTCTGCATGTTTTTTTTGTCCCAGTGATATTATTACTTATTAGGTAGCCAAGTTTTTTAGATTGACAAGTACGTGTGATGATTATAATATGATCTGACTTATGTTATAGGTCGCCTGGAGGCAATGCTGTTTGAAGCAAGGGGACGCTGGGAGGAGGCAGAGAAAGCGTACTCCAGCCTTTTAGAAGATAATTCAGTTGATCAAGTATGTTTCCTCTACTTTTGTCACAGTTTCACAGTTTAAGACCCATTCATTTCAATAAGAATTTTCTCTCGAGATCTTTTCATTCTGTGAGGCTTGTGATACTTTTCTGGTTTTACTGAAAGATAATTTCTGGTTTTACTGAAAGATAATTTCTGGTTTCATCTCAATTGTACTACCTTTCCTCTTGTTAGGTGATACACAAGAGGAGGGTGGCTATAGCGAAGGCTCAAGGTGATAGTTTGAAGGCCATTGAACTTCTGAATAAGTATCTTGAGATGTGAGTCTGGCACCCGGAACAATCTTCTTGAATTCTTAGTAGATCATACAGTTCTTTCTGATTCACTTTGAAAGTTTTGCAAATATAATATTTGACTCTTATATTTTGCCAGCTTTATGGCAGACCATGAGGCTTGGAGAGAACTTGCTGAAATATACGTGCCACTGCAAATGTAAGGACACTGGTACTCACAGTGAGAATAAGCCAGCTAATACCCTATTTCCCCTGTTCGATTGTCAATCTACTTATACTGTGTATCATATGCATGCCTGTTCTGATATTATGTTTTGCTTCTGTCTTGAACCTAGGTATAAGCAAGCTGCTTTCTGCTACGAAGAGTTGATTTTATCTCAACCTACTGCTCCTTTGTATCACCTAGCATATGCTGATGTAAGTGCCTTTTTCCCCCATTATCGTTCTGAAGTATGATATTTTGATGGTATTCTTGCAATGGTAATTTTGTGTCACCATTGTAGAGTCATCTGGAGGTTGATTTGCATCTTTCCCGGCCTCATAAAATTTTCAGTGGATATTTTGCACTATTGCACTTTTTAATGGCCTTCTAAGAAGCAACCTTGTATCTTGGGTCTTTTATTGTGCTATCTTTCTTGTGCTGGTGGATAGGTGCTCTATACAATGGGGGGATTGGAAAACCTTCAGACAGCCAAGAAATACTATGCATCCACCATAGACTTGACTGGCGGTGAGAACACGAGAGCTCTTTATGGTGTTTGTCTGGTAAGTGCTTTCATTATCTTGTTCCTCTAGTATTTCAATTATTTCCACAAACTCATCCGTTTTCATGCTGTTCCAATGCAGTGTACCTCTGGCATTGCACAGCTGGCCAAAGGTCGAAACAAGGAGGAGAAGGACAACTCGGAGCTGCACACCCTCTCAGCTGCAGTCTTGCAGAAAGCCTACAAGACGAAATCCCCTAACAAGCTCCCACTGCTGGAATCCGCCTTGAAAAGTATGAAGCTTTCTTCTTAACCTCTCTACCCAGTAAGCACTAGTTTTTCTTTGTATTATTGTTTCATTGACCCTGGAAAGTGGAAACTGATGGTTCTTGAATTTTAGTTTAATGGAAACGATCTTACTGTTCTTTTCCACAATCCCTTCCCCTCATTCAAATTATGTGATACTATGCTAGTTTAAAGGATCTTGTATTGGTGCCGTAATTTTGAAGCTATAGCAATAAGTGTTGGATCTTCCTGTTGTCAACATTACGTGGTCTTATTGTTACTTGTTATCCTATATTTTGGTGAACTTCAATGTAAACAGGGAAGAGGGATTGAAATTTGAAACATGACCTTATTATAAGTTTATGAATATGAGGCCATATATTGTGAAATTAGCTTCAGCTGATAGGTAACTTGCAACAGTAAAAAACAGTAATGAAGATCTTCTCTATGAACCAAAACATGTACCAATTTACAGAGCGTTTACCAAAATAAGCCGATGTTGCTTCCGTTTAGAGGGAAAAGGAAATGCTAATTATACTACCTAGAGTAGTTTATGATGTATATCATAAGAACAAATTTCTTGGTTGCAAATGAAACCATAACAACTTATAACTAGAGGCAGAAATGAGATCCTACAGAGGCCTCAACAGCGAGTAATCTTCGAGCAGTTCTCTCTCCGATAACGTGTCGTTTTCATCCTGTGGGGTCCACAGAACCTCGACAGCCTGCACCACATTTACAATCATGAAAATCGCATTTCATAGTACTGAACAAAAGAGCACACCAGGATGCATTCTTACCATGGTTCGACTAGAAGGGATAGATCCGAGCTTCTGTAATGCATCTTTCAAGTCTTTGCTTCCGTTGATTGGGGGCAACTTATGAACTCCTTCAGCAGCCACCAAGATTGTAATCTGAAGTGATAAACCAAATCAGAAGCTAGTGAATTATGGAAGAGTTGGAATCAAGGATTCTTACCACAATGTACTCGTTGCGGAATCCAGTGGCTCTCAGGTTATTTGTGCTCTGTTTCTTTATGTTGTTCACGTTAACCAGAGTCTCCTCGTCGAATTTCCCTCGTTCTTCGATAGAGAGTTGATTGAACCTCTTCTCTCCTTCCTCAATGCTTCTTTTCACGTCCGACTGGAAGAATTACAAGTACACCAGGACTAAGAACATGCATTTTCTCTGAGAGCAATTAAATGGCAAGGAAAAGAAAACATGCATTTGGAAGCGTTTTTTAGCTTACTGATGAATAAGCAGAGATGCAGTAATCTGGATTGCGCAGCAAAGCGAGCATTGTTTCTGGAATATCACATGATTGACAACAATCAATGAAATAGTAAAACACCAGAAAAGTGAAGTAATTTGATGTGGAGCTAAAGTGAGCAAATGATTGTTCAACAAACTATGTTTTCATTAGTCAAGTTCATATCTTTTTATTCAAACTACACAAACAAACTTAATTGAATGATATATATATTAAGCCTTTCATCAGAAGCTTTACCAGTCAATACAAAGTTTAGACCTTCAGGGGTGGATGTATCAGCAGTTTCTGCTATCCGATTAAGATCTTTCTGAAGCGACCTCGCCATGCCCAAAAGCCCAACCTATCCAGATTTAAACACCATAACTTAGTAGTAATTTCATGCCAAATTACACAAACTCTTGTCAATGAGTATTCATCTTACAGGGAATTTGAATTCAATTTCAAGTCAGTGGACATTATCTTACAGGGAATTTGAATTCAATTTATTGCCTGGAAATATATATATATATACCTGAAGCTTAAGCACACTGGTTTTCTCAGTGGCAGTCAAAACACTGCCCTCAGATCGATCAGAGAGGAACCCGGAAACCAGCATAAAAGCAGCGAACCCGGCAAAAATAAACAAGAAGCTCGACCCGGCACCAAGCCCGAATCCGAACGCCGGGCCCGCATAGAACCCGCCACTAAACGGCGACGGAGCGTAATACGGCGTCGTATAGGAGAACCCCGAGCTCGCCCGCCCCGCCGAGTAGCTTCTCGAAGGAGAAGACGAGGAAAAAGCCCGCCCGCCAACTCGCCCGCCCGAAGCGGCCCAAGCTGAATTCGGGTCGCATACCATCAACAGGCCCGTCAAAACGAGCGCGAGCACGGGCTTTTTTAGGGCGTCTACCGCGCTGAGAACGGCGTCCGCGACGACTCCGAGCAGATTCGGATCTTTAATTCGGGTACTCGGGTTCGGAGGCGGCTTTGCGGAGCATTTGGGGGTGAATTTGGCGGGTTTTGTGGATAGGAGAGGGGTGAATCTGAGATTGAAGGGAGGAAGGTGAGATTGAGGTTTGTTCCGCCATTGGAGGGAGCCCGAAAGCAAAAGGGTGTTCGCCATGGGAGGTCAGTTTTTAAAGCCACATCACAGCCTTGAAGAAGGTTTTTGTAAGGAATGGGATTTTTGTGACGAGGATTTAGATTTGATGAAATCTGCTTGTGTGTGTTTGAGGTGGAGCGGATCGGATTGGGATGGTGAATAGAATTTATGGAAGACTCTTCTGAAATTGTTTCTTGGCCAGGCATTTGGCAATCTCAAATTCACAAATACAGAAGACAATTCTCTCTTTTTGAATAAATAAAATTAAGTGATATTATCCATTTTCATTGACTTAAAATATATTCATTTACATATAAAATTGATCAAATAATACCTACAAAAAAGTTTGTAAGTGATTTATTCATTGTTATCTATAAAAATATTTTGTGTATAAGTTTTGTAGTGCATAAAATATAACGATGAAATGAATTGTCTTGGGCTAGATTAGACCTTTGTTTTGTGATTTTTTCAGATATACGAAGTTGGCCTATTGAGTTGGATCTTGGGCCAGGCCCACTTTGTTAGGTATAGACAAAGCCTTGATTTCTTTTTGGAGGCAAAGCATCGGGAATCAGTTTATTAGGCGATATACCTAACTTACGGTTTGTTTGGTAGATTTATGCTCTAGTAAAACAGGCTCTTGTAGTGAAACGGGTGAATGATTCTAGTGCGTTGAATGAGAGGAGAATAGATGGTTGTGATTTAATAATGAATTTTCTAATTTTATATAGTGGATGTGACCACACCAGATCCCCTCAAATCCTAAAATTAAGAGATTATAATATTCACCAAATCCTATCAACTTTCTCTTTTAATCTCTCTATCTCTCTCATTTCTCTCATTTGTCTTCCTCTTCCACGCTCTCTCATCTGTCTTCCCGTCCGCCGCTTCGCTTGCAGGTTGCATCTGAACCGGTCTCCGGTCTGAAGATAGGAGTTGGAGATCGCGGTTCCGACGGGCAGCCCCAACTGCTTCTTTTTTTCACAGTTTACAACATGCTCGGAAGCTGCCCGTTCTTCGGACGCCGCTGCTCCGTCGCCGATGATGACGATGATCCCACCGTCGATCGCGATCCAGTGCTTCTGGTGCCAGGTATCGGAGGTTCGATGCTGAGTTCGAGGAAGAAAAAGTCAGGATCCGAGACACGAGTTTGGGTCCGGATTTGGCTAGCGGCTTTGGAGTTCAAAAAGAAGCTATGGTCTCTTTACAATCCTGAAACCGGTCTCTCTCTCTCTCTTCTCTTAATTTTAGTTTAAGTGACTTGGATTTGCCTTTCAACAGATTGATTGCTTGGAACTTCGTGTTTTTTGTTCATAATTTTTTTTTCTTCTGCAAGCGAAACTAAGAAATCGGAATAGGCTCAAGATGAAATTTTAAATTGTTTGTGTTGTTAAGCAACTCAGGTTACACGGAAGAGTTGGACGATGACTCGGAGATTGTAGTGTCAGATGATGACTTTGGGTTGTACGCCATTGACATTTTGGATCCTTCACTGGTGAGATTTATTGTAATGATGCTCCAATCAAACTGTTGTATTTCTTGATTTGATTATCATCTGATGATGCTGTTAATTTTTTTTCAATGTTTTGTCCAGTTCGTCAAAGTTATGCATTTGAGCGAGATATATTGTTTCCATGACATGATTGATATGCTGCTTGACTGTGGATACAAGCGAAATTGTTGTATGATATGCATTCTGTGATTATGGATTATGTTTCTGGCCGTGAATGTGATATTCAGTTGTATGGAAGGGGTATGTATTTTTCATACAGTGATATGCAGAATATACTTGTATGATATACAATTTGTAATTATGGATTATTTCTTTGGCCGTGAATATGATATTCATTTGTGTGTATGGGATATGCATTTTCCATAAATTGATATGCAAAATATACTTGTATGATATGCAATTTTTTATGATAGATTATTTCATTGGTTGTGATTGTGATATTCATTTGTGTGGATGAGTTATGTGATAGGACAAAAACCTACCCACAAGCGTATGAGTTCAGTTGTAGCTTTTCAAGTGTCGTTCCCAACGAGGACTATGTAGTATTGATTGTATCTTAAACCAGTAAGCTAAGTCAAAAGATTGTGAATTTTGTTGAACTAATAACTAAAATTGAGAAACAAATGCAAGTGATGATTTAAATCAATAGAGGGAAAATTTCCAAGGCAAGGGATCCCCGCAACTATGCTTCAGTAGACTTAACTAGATAAATGTCTGAACTTAGTGTGTCTTTGTTGAAGGTAACTATCTTAGGTAATTACTAATTCCTCTCGGATGATAGTAAATGTGCCTAGATTCAATTAACATCCACTCTCGCGACTTGCTAATCAAGATCTAGACCCTTTGGGCACTTAGAATCTAAGGTCAAACTGAATTAACATCCACTCTCGTGACTTGCTAAATCCAATCTAATCTTAGGGTTTCTATGATAGTTATTAATCCACATGAGAAATTAAGATGCTCTCGCAATAATAAAATCTCAGGTTCAATTCCTAGGATTCCAATAGAAGTTATTACCTCTCGGTCTCAAACCCTATCAGACTACCTATTAATATTTTTACCTCTCGGTTGCAAACCCTAATAGAATTCAATTCGCATAAGCTAATATGGGCATAAAGCATCTAGGAATGAATCAACAAAGTTTCAGACTTCCATTCAGGCAAATATCAAACAAGTCTACCTACGCATAGTTGGGATCACCCCAACCCTAGAAATATGGAAATTAGCTAGACATAATCGCAAGATCAACCAAAGAAAACATAATAACAATAGAAATCATAAACAAGATTAAAGAGAAAGATGAACTTAGTCTCGAATCCAGTAGAACAATCTCCAAAGTTGCAATCTTTCAAATGGAGGCAAACAACTAGGTCTCGAGAGTTAGAAAAGTGGCAAAAAGATCCTTAAAACCTAAAATCCGAAGTATATATACATAAGGTAATGTTTCCTAAAAGAAAAGATCTTGGAACAATAATTCGCGCCGCGTCAGGACTACCGCACGGTTTGTAACACAATCGTACGGTTTGTTACAAACCGTGCAGTTCAACTAAGATCTGTAATTTTGCTGGTGCACGGTTTGCATGCAACGCCACACGGTTTGCAGCAAACTATGCACTTCTAATGAAAGTTAGAAATTTTGTTGGTGCACGATTTGCATGCAACGCCGCACGGTTTGAAGCAAACCGTGCACTTCTATTGAACGGCCTTCTTCTGCTTTCTCGTCCTTCTCCTTGGCTTCCTTTAGGTCTTCCACTAGATCGTCATGGGTCCTTAGCTCTTACATTAGTATTTATGCTCCACAACACACCTCGAACGACATCCAAATCACCTGAAACCACACATAAACTCGTGTAGACATCTAGACTAAAGACAACGATGAAACTAACTAAAAATGAGATAAAAACACAAGGAAAAGACCCAAATCTAATGCCTAAATGCATATCCTAAATGTGTATAAAATGGATGTTATCATTATGCATTTTCTATACATTGATATGCAGAATAAGCCACGGGCGCGGAAAGGGAGCCACGGGCGCAGCCAAGGAAGATCTTGATGAGTGATATTCTCGTCAGAAGCTGAGAAGAACAAGCCGCGGGCGCGGAAAGGAAGCCGCGGGCGCGACCAAGAAAGATCTCGCTGAGTCCGGCCATGCAATTATGTGGATGGGATATGCATTTATTGTACAGTGATATGCAGAATATACTTGTATGATATGCAATTTATAATTATGGATTATTTCCTTGGCCGTAAATATGATATTCATTTGTGTGGATGTGATATGCATTTTTTGTACAGTGATATGCAGAATATACTTGTATGATATGCAATTTCTCTCTCTCCAATCTCCTTCCCCTTGTATAGTGATATGCAGAATATACTTGTATGTTTTAAATTGGAATATCAATTACCACAATGTGCATATATGTTAAATGTTTTTGAATATCAGTATATATACGATTGACCATGATCACGAATAACAGTTATTCAATAATACTTGAACGATATTCAGATAATGTGATTTGATATTAACACATTGTATTTCAATTCAGTCGATGAATTATATACGATGGAACATGAACAAGATTAACATATATGCAAATTATATATAACAATATTCATCTTTTTTGTGTCGATATGCAGATTTTTCGTGTCGATATGCAGAACGGTTTAGAAATTTTTGGACCGAAGCTCTGCGTGGAAGATGGTAGTGAATAACTGCCTATTTTGGAGGATCTACGTTTTCTCTCTCCAATCTCCTTCTAACTGCCTATTTTGGAGGTTTTTCATTTTTATAAATTTAGAAAATAAGTAGGGATATTCTATCCCATGAAAACCGCACCATACACCCTTATTATACTCTCCAAATCCAACCATCCAATACTCTCAATCCGAGTATCCGATGCTCCAAATTGTACACTCGTTTCACCATAAGAATCGTTTTACCTGAGCGTGCCTCTTGTTTGGTAAGGGTCTTTTTACTTATAATGTACTTTTTATAGAAAAATAGTTTTTAAAATTTGAAATTTATGTGATTTAAGGAAACGTAAAAGAAAAAAATAAGTATTTTTGTAAAATAAAGTCTTTATCAAGACTTGGCCAAACAAGGCTTTAACTATATAATAAGACAATGATTTTGTTTTTCTCCCTCTTCCTCTTTTCTTTACGTAGAGTGATTTGGTTTGATTGCTATATGATCAGGATATATTTAGGATATTAATTAAAAAGATTGACCTTGAGCTAGATAATTGTGGGTCAATTCATGTTTTATTATGTTCTAGGTAGGTATTCAAAGACATGAAATTAGAGCAATGTTCATTCTTCAATTCTTCCACACATTTTTTGGATGCTTTTCCCTTTCCCCTGATTTCATCTAGAAAGGCTCCTGCACTGTCAAATTGTCAAACATCATTTAACTTTCTGAATTCCATTTTTCTCGTTTTAAACAAAAAATCTCGTCTTCTTCTCCTCTATTCTGATTGAATCCTCACACCCCATTTACCAAATTCACTTGCTTCCTTTGTAGAATTTTCATCTCAACAATGGGCGATGCTAACGGTAAGCCACACACTCTTCTTTCCCCTTGGTTTTGTCATTCCAATTTTTTGGGATTTTTTTCCCTGGGTCTTCAAAATCTGTTTTGCTGCATATATTGATTCTGTTATCTTCTGGTATTTTAAGCATCTGGGTTTGGAAATTGGATCTTACATGTTTCTTGTATGCCTTGATAAGATGTATAAAAGCTTATAGTAAAACATATGACATCTGAATCCCTTAGCTTCAATTCTCATTGCATTTATTTATTCTTTGATATGGTCAAAGATCAAACCTTTTTTGATGGCTGAAAGAGATAATCTGAATTTGTTGGTCCTCTATTACTGCTTTTGCTGAATCTAGTAATCACCTTATTCAATTTTCTTTCTGTCAATATAATGTAAAATTCACATTTTTTTCTAATACTAATACATCTTATACTCTGTCAATTGTCATATAGCCTGATGTAGTGCATGTAATTTGAGTCAACTTGGCTACTGAGAAAAAGGTTCTTATATGGATCCATTACAATTTCACAAGTACTGCTTCAGTTGTGCAGGATAGAGACCAAAAGTTCTTGACAAAGGCAATTGAGGAAGCCTATAAAGGCGTCGAGTGTGGACATGGGGGCCCATTTGGTGCAGTTGTAGTCCACAAAGATGAGGTCGTTTCGAGCTGCCACAATATGGTGCTCAAGAACACGGACCCGACTGCACATGCTGAAGTCACAGCTATTAGAGAGGTCAGAATTAGATCACACAACAACACAACTACTTGAATTTGACAACTTTATGAGATGATAT
This sequence comes from Rheum nobile, assembly GCA_027886185.1. Lineage (NCBI taxonomy): Eukaryota > Viridiplantae > Streptophyta > Magnoliopsida > Caryophyllales > Polygonaceae > Rheum > Rheum nobile. The sequence continues at coordinate 372,910 of WOAB01000393.1, read as the reverse complement.
TCTCTATATTTCAGGCTTGTAAAAAGCTGAACCAATTCGAGTTGTCAGAGTGTGAGATATATGCTTCTTGTGAACCATGCCCAATGTGCTTTGGTGCCATCCATCTCTCAAGGATAAAGGTCAGTTAGAAAGTCTTCGTTCCTGTTGATGGATCATAATATTGATATCTGACAATGTCTATTTTGCCCCTTTGGAAATAGAGGTTGGTCTATGGGGCCAAAGCTGAAGCTGCAATAGCAATTGGGTTTGATGATTTCATAGCAGATGCACTGAGGGGAACCGGTGTGTATCAGAAGGCTAACATGGAGATCAAGAGAGCTGAAGGGAATGAAGCGATCATTGCTGAGCAGGTCTTTGAGAAGACCAAGGAAAAGTTCAGGTTGTATTGAGCCTTAGATTGATGAATCTCAAAAGAAATATTGTGCAGAACTGACCATTTGTTATTCTGATCAAATGGCCTAGTCATCTATGTTTGTTGTTCATATCTATTGAACCAGTGCAAATGTGAACAAGACTGGATTCTTTCTTTCTTTCAAGAAATGGAATAGCTGTTCTTGCTTGGTTTAATAAAGATTGCTAGATGCAGCTGTGATTTGATTTCAAGAAATGTGAAAGCCATGTACTTCATCAATATAATAATCACCTGAAACAGAAACTTAATTAACTGAAATTGAGTCCTAAATGATGGATAGTTTATCTAACTCTAGCTTGCCGCACAAATGTACCACCACTTGTTCATACCTAAAAGAATTGTGTACATTACAAAAAAACAAAAAACCTGCAATTCTGCATCAGAAGTTCTTTTCTAATGAAAAACGAACAAGAAACTTCAGAGAAAAATAATAGCAAAAAAAGACTCCGTGGCCCAATGGATAAGGCGCTGGTCTACGAAACCAGAGATTCTGGGTTCGATCCCCAGCGGAGTCGTTTCCTTTTTTCTTCTTTTTTCTTTTTCAATAAATAAATTGGAAGACCAAAATCCGAGTGTTGGCAAGCACTAATGGAAAGGCCAAAATCCGAGTGTTGGCAAGCACTAATGGAAAGGCTTATTCACCCACAAATTAGCTACAGCCCCTCACGCAACAGAAATCCGGCACCACAAGATCAAGAACATGGATTCTGCAAATATTAAATGGGGAAGTTAGAATGTCCACAGCTGACTCGATGCATACTTAGCTGTTATCTCCGTGGACAGCACTGTGGTTCATACTCATTATACAATACCAAAACCAATACTTACCAAATCAAACCGAGCCGGATGAAACCTTCTTTGTGACTCCTGCGAGGAACAGAATCTGTGAAAGATGCCACTTTGTGAATGGCCCCTTCCTACACCTACCTTTAAGCACAGATCAAAGGGCAAAAAGCCCCAGATTGTACACTTGGGAGTTGAATCAATTCTGTATTATACAGCAACAAACTGGTTAAAGTTATCTTCCTTGTTGAGAACATTCGTTTTCCATAGTACCAAAAAGCTACTGGGTTTAATTGATTAATTGCACAATGTGACATAATAAATCAGATCAAAGATCAGTACATTTAAACTCAAATTGAAGCATAGCAATGTATATTTCCATGTATAATCTGGGTTCCTTGTCAATTCATTGAGTTCCCATATTTTACTCATGAAATTGAGCAAAGATTACATATAACTGGACAGTCTGAAATTCACATTATTTCTGCCTCACTTCATATCATTTAAACAAGTAAAAAACCACTCACTACCTGCGCAATAAATTCCATCCAAATTAGAAGCTTCAATTCAACTTTACTACTCTACTTCAATGCCGGAATTTTTTTAATCTAACAATCAATTTCCTCTCGTGGTGAGTTCGGCCATTGCCAACTTAATCTGGTCTTGAACAAGCTCCAATCTCTTAGAGTACAATTCCAACTCTAGTATTTGTTGTTTTTTCCACCTTTCTTCCATCACTCCTCCACCATTTCCCAAATTTGCTCCTGGAAATTTCATGGGAATCGCGTTTAACGCCAATGAACCAATTCGGCTTGCTCCTCCTCCAACAAAACTAAAGCCATTCGCATTCCCACCCACAGCATTATCAACCAACTCCTTCAACAATGGCGACAATGAAGTTTTCACAGTCTCCTCTACCAATTCCTGTATTGGAGGAGCATTAACAGCCTCATAAACACCGGAATTCACATTCATCGGCGTCTTCTCCTCGATTTTCACCCTCGATCGCTTCCTCGACCTACTGATAGGAGCTCCCGTGTTCATCATCATCGCCATTTTATCGGAGCTGTTCATATTGTGGTCGCCGGCGCTGTTAAGGTTGATGTTAAGAGGGGGAAAACTGTTAGGGTGAGGGTTTTGATCATCTTCGTCCAATTCGGGGCGATTAGCAATTGAATTGCTCCAGATTTTGCGGGAGATCTCAAAGGTAGCCTGATCGTGCGGGCTTTTGAAGACGAATTCTTTACCGGAGCTGATACGACCGACGACGGTGCGGTACTTCTTCTTCAACCTCCTGAGCTTCTCAACCATCTGGTTCTTGTTGCAGTCCAATTGGATCTTCGACTTGATCTGGTCGTAAAACGCCGTCGTATCGTGGTGGTGGCCCGACCAGCCCGGTCCTCTCTGGGCTGTATACTCCAAAAAACCTTGCAAAAGCTCGATCTCGTCCTCGTCTGTCCAAAGCCTCTGAAACAGCCGCCTGGAATCTTCGACCGGCTTCCTCTCCGACACCGGAGTCGCGGCTATGGGAACAACGGCGGCGGTAGATGCGGTGACGTGGATGACGGAAAGAGGAGGATTGTAGCCGTTGGTGGCGGCGGAGCGAGGGAGGAAGGCGGCGGAGGAGGTGGAGTTGGTGTCGGCATCGGAGTCGACGTCGTCGTCAACATCTTCGTCGTCTTCGTCTTCGTTATAGATCGCGTTGTGATCCTCGTCGGACGCCATGGGAACGAACAATAATCTTTTGGAGAGAGAGAAACGGATCGCGGGAGAGAGAAGGAAACAGAATTCAGAAATAGGGGTGTTAGGTTAAAGAATGTGACCGGGGTTGGGTTGGATCGGGGTTAAACAAAGGCTCACGAGGAGTTTGTTTTCCCGTTTTGCGTGCACGATTCCCACTTCTTCTTATTTAAATTTTTTCAGAGGAGTGGGCGGCACGCGCCGATGGGGGAGAGTGGGACCGTGCTTCGGCTCTCTCTTCGTGCCGCATCGTCCGTGGGTCTCCACCATAGCCAAATCTGTTCTTGCAACTTCCAAACCTATTGTGGCATTGCATATTATATGGAGGTTGCACAACACTAATTACTATGGCTCCGTTCCGTAAAATGTCAATCTAGTTTAGGGAATTTAAATTAAATTAATGTAACTTATTTTTTTTAATATCATTCTCTAGATTGTTGAAGATTAATAAGTTGAATTTTACATTTATCTCATTTCATCTTGTAATATTAAACATCAATTATAGTTTTTAAATAATTAAGCTAATAAATTCAGCCCCAGCTACTCATTCAGCTCCAGCTACTTATTTAGCTCAAACTCTCATTTTTGCTGGATTTACCGAACATAACCTATATATAATTGAACGTATAAATAAAAAATAACTAATCAAATTCTAATCATAAATAATTCAAGTTAAAAGTTATTGAGATTAAGGGTTTGTTTGGATTTCAAAATTTAATATATTAAATTGCATTAAATATGAGATTTAATGCAAGATAATAGATTTTAATGTACTATTTTTAGAATCCAAACGGACGGTAAGTTACTGCCCAAAGCTAAGGGAATAGACCTTCTATACGTGTAGTGGGGAAGGGAGTTGAAGGCTAAATGGGGGCAGATATATAAGTGGGTAGTAGTAGGAATCTAATGCTATTGAAGGAGACAATTCCACTCTCATAAAAGTTCATTTATACTTTTAAATTGCAAGTTTGTGATATTGTGCTGTCATTATGTGTAATGCGCAGTATGCAAAGGCATAACAATGAGTAAAAGGTATATATGCTTTGATGTGTGCCCCAAATCATATGCCATTGCAAATTCTCTTCCTAGTAGTAGCTCCTAGTGCGGTGAAGCATTTGAGACAATTCCTACATTGGCCCATTGGGCCTAATATACATTGATTCTATGACTTCTCGTGACGTTTTCGTCATTTGGGTTTGTATATAAACATGTCACAAAATTAAGTGAGATTGGAGTATGGTAGTGTCAAAAGTTATTGTCATTCACGGTCAATTTGTTTCAAACAATATGTACAGGTTTTTAACCCTAATCCAAGATAAGTCGTGAAGTATTTACGGCTTAACTTGTAAGCATGACACCGTTACAACTTATAAGTTTAGTTATCCGATGTTATTGTCTAAGAGCATTCTACAAATTAAAAATTACTAAATTTCTCAAATTGGATGTTTGCACTGGTTTGATATGTCTTATTTATTTAAAGCCTTAAAAGAAGTGTACATGATTTATAAAATGTTTCGCAAACGTTAATAGGGAAGGTACTCTCGACCCGAATCCGTTTCATTGTCATCCCTATATTAAACTGATATTCGTTATTTGGTATATTGGATATTAATATTAGTTAATATATCAAAGTTTTATTTCAATATGTTCCACATAATTGGTATATAAAAATATCACTCGTAGTCATACTCATACCTGATACATTATTATCACTCATACTCGTATCTTTATATTAATATTGATATTCATTGTTTGGTATATTTTATTTTGATATTAGTCGATATCATAGAGTCATTTTGATATCTTTTATATAATTGGTATATAAAAAAACATAAATTATATATTGTTATCACTCATACTCAACTAATATGTTGTATTTTAGTTACTATACTAAACTAGTCCAATATTTTAGATATGGGTTATGCAAATTTTGAAATCAATATACGGAATAGCTTCGAATATTCTCACGGGTCCGATCAAATTTGATGAAGGTGGTCTTATTAGAGGTGATATATTAAGCATGTGGCAACCAAAGAACGGCGTAACCCCCACCATACCTTATCCGAACTCCACCACTGGAAAACCAATGTGAAGAAGCACCAAGCCAAAACCAAAACTAAAAAAAGAAGCTTGAAAAGCAATTCCATCAATGGCTTCCGCCACCACCCCAAGAAATCTCCCCACATTCCATCTCCACCTCACAACCACACCTTCCCTCCAAAAACCCACAACTCTCTTCCTCCCCACAAAACCCTCCACCCCCAAATCCAAATCCCTAATCTCTCGCCTCAAATCAATCGACGTCTCCAAAGAAGACAAGCCATCATCAGACCCGTACCCGAATCCCGACCCGGCGGCGGAGGAGGGGGCCGAGGCGTTCGACAAGCGGAGGCTGGAGGAGAAGTTCGCGGTGCTGAACACGGGGGTGTACGAGTGCCGGTCGTGCGGCTACATGTACGAGCAGGCGGCGGGGGACCCCTCGTACCCGGTGCCGCCGGGGCTTCCGTTCGAGCGGCTGCCGGAGGACTGGCGTTGCCCCACCTGCGGCGCGGCGCAGAGCTTCTTCCAGAGCAAGAGCGTGGAAATCGCCGGGTTCGCCCAGAACCAACAGTTTGGGCTCGGCGCCAACACGCTCACCGGAGGCCAGAAGGCCGTTCTCATCTACGGCAGCCTCGCCTTCTTCTTTGTCCTCTTCTTGAGCGGTTACTTTTTACCGTGATAAATTCATTCATTTTGTGCAATTATATTAAAGGTGTTTCCTCATCATACATTATATCATTAATCGTGCAATAATCTCTTCAATGTGCCCCTAATTTTTGTTCAATTTGATCCTCGTAGTTGCATGTATTTGTGATCTTCCTATGCTTGTATTACAAGCATGGGAAGATCCAACCATGGACTACATTCGGAATTCAGCAAGATTATTATGCGACGAGCCAATTAATCACCGATCACAAATACATCTCTTATGATTATGAACCACCGATCACAATCAGCTTTCTGATTCCTCTTCATTTTGCCAATACTAGTTTGTTAATTTATATATCAGTAAATTCAGCTCTAAGTGAAGTCCACATTTAGCCATTTTTAACACTCCTCTCATGCCTGCAAGTCCTTTATTACTGAAACAACCTTTTTGTAAGCTCGTTACGTTATATTAACTCCTGTTTCTTCCCATTACATTGCGTAAAATGACCCAAGTTTGGAGATAATTTATGTGATGTGTATAGAGATACCTAGTTTAATCTTACTCTTTTAGAAAATAAATAAAGTCATATTGAGTCACATGATACTCTAAGAATGTACCATTTCATTTTGACCACGTGACACTATATAAGTAATTTGGACACGTGTCAATCAATCCGTAATTTTTGAATTACTGATTTTTTCCCTTAAATCGAAGATATGTCAGTATATTTGCATAATTGATAACATGAATATTTATCAGATACAGTTTCCCTAAATGTGAATATTTATTTATACTAATTTCATATGATTAAAGATTTGGATAGCCACAAATTAAAACTACAGATTTGTATCTATCCCTAATATGTAGTTTACATTGGTATATTTGATTGTAAATCGATCAGAAAAAACATTAATAATGCAATACCCCTCATTTTAGTAAATAGTATTTTGGTAAGTTTTCCAAACACTCGTATTGTAGTCGAATTATTTTCAGAGAAGTTCAGACTTTCTGTTAAATACTTGATCTCTGTAATAATTCCTTGAGTGGAATAAAATACATTCGACATATTTTGGGGCTTAGAATATTTGTTCGGATACGAATATGTTTAAACCGGGGTTAAAACTCATACCCATAATTCTTCCTGGACAAAAGTGGGCAAAAGGCACAGAATTTGCCTTGATCGCACCCGCGGTCATACCCACCGCACCCGCGGTCAGAATTGGTCGCCACCGCACCCCGCGGTGAGACCCACCGCACCCGCGCCGTCATGATTTCTTTTCTGCTCCGCCGAACTTCGCCTGAGCTGCTTGCCGATCTTGTCGGGCTGAAGCGGTGAGGCGGTGGGGGAGGTGCCAGCTGAGCTCCTTGCTTGGCCTATAAAAGGAGGAGGCTTGGAGGATGAAGACATCTCAAATCTCTCTCTCTCTCTCTCCAATCTCTCTCTCTCGTTCCATTGTCGCCGGAGTTGTAAGCTTTCGCCGAAGTTCTTCAAGGTCGTCGCCAGAGCTACCATAGGAGGAGGAGGTGCCCTCAAGGTGGTGTTTGGTGGCCCAAGGAGTTTGGAAGTCAAAGACAATCCAAATCGAGTCCAACGCGTCATCCCCGGTAAGATATCGTCTTCGTCCCCGACGACTGCACTTGTGACCGCACCCGCGGCAGGGCCTAGGCGATTGTGGGTGTGGCCTTGGGTTTTGTGATTTCGATCGGGACTTCGTTCCTTTGATTTTGTTCGCCTTTCTTTAGATTTGTACTATTATTGTCGAATCTAACTTTGGGTTTCGTTATGGGTCGTTCCGTAGGAAATTATAATCCGAGTTCTTCCTCGTTTCGGACCCGGAAACCCGTCGTCTCGAGCTTCGTTGAGCCTCGTCTAATCTAAGGCAAGTGGCGGTTCGCTCTTGCTTATCATTCCATTCTTATATTGATTATCAATTGTTTAATTGTTAATTAATTTGGGATGAATATTGTTTTCGTCTGGGAATAGTTTTGATAACTGTATGTGATTTAAAAAGAGATATTATAATAGGTTGTATATATTGCTAGAACCAACGCTATTATATATATATATGATTGAAATACAGATATTATAATAGGTTGTATATATTGCTAGAAACAACGCTATTATATCTGTTATTGGCCTCGATGTCTTTGATGTGAATTATTGCTCTTATGTTTTAACTGTTTAGTTAGAACGAGTATTCGTAGGAACACTATATACCTTGCGAGGTTTAGTGGTTTCTTGATAATGGTACTAGGAGGATTTCCCCTAGTATCTTCGGTCATGACCTTACCCTTACTCAGGGTGTGTGCACACAGTTGGTGCCGCCATTTGGGATGTATTCCCTGGGATGTATTCCCTTTGATATCTCTTGTGAGGAGATCCGATATCTCTTGTGAAGAGATCTTAAAAGCTTATAACGTAAAATGTACGTTTTGGAATTTAATAAGATAAGTGCTTTAGTGCACATAATTGATATACCATCAGGCGAGTAGTGCAGCTAAGAGAGTAGTACAGCTAGGAAACTCGTCTAGACTTTGGTCAGAGTAAAGTTCTCTTTACAATCTGAATTCGCATTGTGCGGTGAGGTTGGTCGTGAACCGAAACACCAAGTCAGTTTTAAAACGCTTGTGTGAAATTGATGTTCTCAAGCACTTGTCATACTTTTCGATAAGACTCAACCTTTTGGATTCTTCTCTTCATATGTTTCCGTAAGACTCATTCTTTCAGAGTCCTTTATCTTGATCATGCCTTTTCGTATATTTCAGTAGGAGTATGGTGGTTGACTATCGTCATCGACTTTTATTTGAGAAGCGATGAATCTAACCTAATACGACTACTTAGAACCTTTCTGTTTTACCCTTGCATAGTCTTTCATTAGACTAACCAACTGGTTATATTTCCTTGCATGGTTGGCTGGTGTCATCCGTCTCATACGACACATCAGATAAACTGCAGTTCCGATGAAGGCTAGAAACGGCAATGATGGCAGTTGGAATTTTGAAGAGTTTTACCAGGTTGAGATTCCTTGACGGGTGATCGTTTAGATCAAGACCCTTGTGTCCTTTATGTATTAAGACTTCCGCTGTAATATATTTGATTATGTATTTTGAATCATGGATGTAATTCCGAAACATTTGCTTTAATCAAAAGTTATGATATTTTGTATTATAACTATTGTTTTATGATTTATATAAACGGGTTAAGCCTAGGGTGGCTTCGGATGTGGAATCCGAGGTCACTGGCGGTAAAACCTTTCAAGGATATATATTTGGGGGTGTTACAGATTTGGTATCAGAGCCGAAAATTTTAAAAAAAATGGGTGGCTTTTAAAACATTTTCTTGGAACGATTTTTTTTATAAACCATTTACTCGTTTTGAACTGAAAAATATTTTGAAGGATTTGAATTTCCAAATAAAATTTTTATTATACCGATCTAGTCGTGCCTTTTCTTTAGTCTGATATGGAAGTGAACTTCTATATTTAGAAAGACTAACTCTTTTCTCGTCACTCGTAGGTTATGGGTGCATGCTTTTCTCTTCGAATGGACTCGGAAGAAGTCGAGGTGGCTCCGCCATCTCCAATAAGGCTCGAGTTTCCAGTTCCCCTGCGATGCTTCGAGGTCGGAGAATCTAGTAGTATACCCGAGGAGGTGAAGACTGTACTACCCGAGTCAGTAGTACTAGTGTCCGATAGGACCAAGGTTCTAGTGTCAGAACCTACAGAGGAGCCAAGGGAGGACACGAAAAATGAAGAGGAGTGGTCAAGGTATGCAAGAGGGCATTACAACGACGACTTCATGATTGATATGATTCCCGAGGAGGATCCTGAAGAAGACTCGGATGAGGATCCAAAAGAAGAGGTAGACCCCGAGGAGGAGAGCCAGTTAGGGTGGCTTATTGGTTCTCACACATGGAGCGACTATTCTGCATTGTTGAGTGCACTGAAGCTGAAAAGGTGCACATTACTTCCCTTCAGCTGAAGGAAGTAGCTAGCGAGTGGTGGGAAGGTATCGGCCTAGCTGATTACCCTGGTTTGAACTGTGGGATGTTCAAGGCCAAGATGACAGATCGTTTCTTCTCCCGAGCTATGAGGGAAGAGAAGCACAAGGAATTCCTCTATCCGAAGACGGATGGATTGAAAGTGACTGAGCTTGCGACCAAATTCAATCATTTATTGCAGTATGCTGGGCCAGAGGTGTCCAATGAAGAGCAAAAGATCTGGCATTTCCACGAGTGGATGAACCCAGATATTAAGCCACTAATGATACGTCACGAATGCTCTACTCTGGAGCAGTACGTGGACGCTGCCTATAAGTTGGAAGTGACTCTGGAGGAGTCAACAAAGAAACGAAGTCACCAAAGGTCAATGCAGGGCCAGCCTCAGGCAAGTGGATTTAAGCGTCCTGCGCCACCGTCTAATTTTGCCAAGTCTGGCAGAGCAAAAACAGATATGACTCGTGGAGGGTACACGTCAATCGGGTCAGGGCAATAGTCTGATCCAATGCTATAACTGTGGTACACACGGACACAAGAGTAATGAGTGTCTGAAGGAGAAGAAGACGTGTTTTGACTGCGAAAAGGTGGGACATTTGCAGAAGTTCTGTCCACAGCAAAGGCAGAAAGGAGCTGAGTCGCAGCAAGGGTCAGTTAATCAGAACAATCAACCTAAGTTCAGACCAGTGGAAGCTCCTAGTCCTTCGATGCAGACGTCTACACAGAATAAGGGGAAAGCCCCAGCTGCTTCTGGAGGTCAAGGTCAACGCCTTTACGAGATGCGTGAGGTTGATGGACCTAATGCTCCAATTGCCCAAGGTACTCTATACCTTCATTCTACTTCTGTATGTATGTTATTTGATTCGGGTGCTACCTATTCTTTTATTTCGGAAAGTTGTGTCAGTAAGTTATGGTTAGTATGCAACGAGGTTTGTGAACCTTTCGTTGTGAATCTTCCTAATGGTGAACAATTGGTTGGAACCAAGCGTCTGACAGAATTTCCGATTACCATCCAGGGTAAGAAGTTCGAAGCAGATTTGATCTGTATAGCCATGGCTCCATATGACATTATTTTCGGTATGGATTGGCTGACGCGTCATGGGGCGGTAATCGATTTCAGCTCAAGGACTGTGACGGTGTCATCTGGGGGCCAGTATGTATGCAAGTTTAAGGGTCGGAATGACGCTGATAACGGCAGGCTTATCAATGCGATGGTTGCGTTCAAGCTACTTCGACAAGGTTGTGTCGGGTACCTGTACTATCTAGACGAGTCCAAGAAAGATGAACCTTTAATTCCTGATATTCCGATTGTTTATGAATATCCGGATGTCTTTCCGGAGGAGATTCCTGGTTTACCCCCGCATCGTGACGTAGAATTTACTATCGATCTCGAGCCTGATATTGCGCCGATCTCTAAGGCACCGTACCGGATGGCTCCTCCTGAGATGCAAGAGTTGAAGAAGCAACTCGAAGATCTTCTTGAGAAAGGTTATATAAGACCGAGTGCATCGCCTTGGGGTGCTTCGGTCTTGTTCGTCAAGAAGAAGGATGGATCGTTCCGACTTTGTATCGACTATCGTGAGTTGAATAAGGTCACGATCAAGAATAAGTATCCGTTGCCGAGGATTGATGATCTGTTGGATCAACTGCAGGGAGCAAAGGTCTTTTCCAAAATCGATCTGAGGTCTGGTTACCATCAGCTCAGAATTCGTGAGGAGTATATTCCGAGGACTGCGTTCCGGACAAGATATGGTCACTACGAGTTCGTAGTTATGTCATTTGGACTTACCAATGCTCCAGCAGTCTTCATGGATCTGATGCATCGATGTTTCCACCAATACTTGGATAAGTTCGTAGTGGTCTTCATCAACGATATTTTAATTTATTCCCGAGTGAGAAAGCTCACGAGGAACATCTTCGGGTCACTTTGTCAGTTATTAGACAAAAGCAGTTGTATGCAAAGTTGTCTAAGTGTGACTTTTGGATCAAGGAAGTGACTTTCTTAGGCCATGTGATTAATGAGAATGAGATTATGGTTGATCCCCAGAAGATTGAAGCAGTAGCCAATTGGAAGCGGCCTCAAAATGTGAAGGAGGTGCGCAGTTTTCTAGGACTCGCTGGTTATTATAGACGGTTCGTGGAGGGATTCTCTAAGATCGCTCTACCCATGACCGGTCTGCTCCGCAAAGTCCATAAGAAATTTGTCTGGGATGACAAGTGCGAGGCCAGTTTTCATAAGTTGAAGCAATGTCTGACCTCCGCACTAGTGTTAGCGCTACCGGAAGGGAATGATGGTTATGTGGTCTATAGTGATGCTTCGAAGAGTGGTTTGTGATGTGTGCTGATGCAGAGATGCAAGGTTATTGCATACGCATCCCGACAGTTGAAGACTTATGAGGCAAACTATCCGACGCATGATCTGGAACTAACAGTTGTAGTTTTTGCGCTGAAGATTTGGAGACACTATCTCTATGGTATAAGGTGTCAAGTCTTCACCGATCACAAGAGTCTCAAATATATATTCACTCAGAAGGAGCTAAATATGAGACAACGTCGCTGGTTAGAGCTACTCAAAGACTACGACATCGAATTGCTGTATCATCCGGGCAAGGCTAATGTAGTAGCCGATGCATTGAGCCGGAATACGCCGCACGAGACTGTAGTGGCTTTACTCACTGCTCAGACCAAGCTAAACCAAGGGTTGTGCGACATTGAAGTCTTGTACGATCAGTGTAGAGGATATCTGAGTATGCTGGAGATTCAGGTCACACTACTTGATCAAATCAGGGAGAGACAAGTTGATGATGTAGTCTTGGTGAAGCTAAGCAGTAAAGTGATGGACGGGAAAGCTTTCGGTTTCGTGATTCAGGAAGATGGATCATTCTGGTTTCAGAACCGGATCTGTGTGCCTGACGTTGATGGTCTTCGTCAGTTGGTGATGAAGGAGGCCCATTCATCAGCTTATTCTGTACATCCAGGCTCTAGCAAGATGTACAAGGACCTCAGGAAGAAGTTCTGGTGGCCCAACATGAAGTGGGATGTAGCAGAGTTTGTGGCGAAATGCTTGACTTGTCAGAAGGTCAAGATAGAACATCGTAGACCAGGTGGTGAGTTGCTACCTCTTCCAGTGCCAGAATGGAAATGAGAAGATATTGCTATGGATTTCGTCACTGGGCTGCCAAAGACTCAAAGCCAGAAAGATGCTATATGGGTAATCATTGACAGGCTCACAAAGAGTGCTCACTTTGTGGCTATCAAGTCAACATGGGAAACCCATAAGCTATCAGAAGTGTTTTTACACAAGATTGTCCATTTGCATGGTACTCCAAAGACCGTTGTATCGGATCGTGATGGCCGATTCATGTCAAGATTCTGGAAAGAACTACATAAGGCCATGGGAACCGAGTTGAGATTCAGCACTGCGTTTCATCCTCAGACGGATGGACAGTCTGAGAGGACCATCCAGACCTTGGAAGATATGCTAAGAGCTTGTACACTCGACCGTCCGACTAGCTGGGAGAACAGCCTGAGTCTAATTGAGTTCACATACAACAACAGTTGGCATGCTACCATTAAGATGACTCCATTTGAGGCTTTGTACGGTCGAAGGTGCAGATCTCCGATTTGTTGGGATGAAAATGCCGACAAGGTTCTGCTCGGACCAGAGTTAGTCGAAAGGACTGCCTCGGACATTGCTTTGATAAGACAAAAGATGTTGACAGCTCAGAGTCGGCAAAAGTCTTATGCAAATCTGAAGCATAGGAATGTCGAGTTTGAGGTTTGTGACAAGGTGTTTGTCAGAGTGTCGCCATCCAAGGGAGTGTTTAGATTTGGTAAGCGTGGAAAGCTTAACCCTCGCTACGTGGGACCGTTTGAGATCCTTGATAGAGTGGGGTCTCTAGCATATCGTTTGGCATTGCCGTCATCGGCACATCCAGTGCATAACGTGTTCCACATATCTTTGATGAGGAAGTACGTGCCAGATGAGTCTCATGTGCTGAGTTATGACGACATCGAGATTTAGACAAATGGTACCTACGAGGAGATACCGGTGCGTATTCTCGAACGCCGTGAGAAGCAGTTATGGAATAAGGTGGTACCATTGGTACGGATTTTGTGGTCCAAGTCAGGAACTGAAGAAGTTACTTGGGAAACGGAGACGGATATGCTTAGACGTTTTCCCGAGCTATTTTTCGGCCTAGTTTCGGGGTCGAAACCTTTTTAAGAGGGTAGTGTTGTAACGCCTCGCTTTTCTTTGGTTTATTCGGCCAAGTTTCGGGGTCGAAACTTTTTGTAAGGGGGAGGTGATGTAATACCCCTCATTTTAATAAAGAGTATTTTGGTAAGTTTTCCAAACACCCGTATTGTAGTTGAATTATTTTCAGAAAAGTTCAGACTTTCTGTTAAATACTTGATCTCTGTAATAATTCCTTGAGTGGAATAAAATACATTCGACGTATTTTGGGGCTTAGAATATTTGTTCGGATACGAATATGTTTAAACCGGGGTTAAAACCCATATCCATAATTCTTTCCGGACAAAAGTGGGCAAAAGGCACAAAATTTGCCTTGACCGCACCCGCGGTCATACCCACCGCACCCGCGGTCAGAATTGGTCTCCATCGCACCCCGCGGTGAGACCCACCGCACCCGCGCCGTCATGATTTCTTTTCTGCTCCGCCGAACTTCGCATGAGCTGCTTGCCGATCTTGTCGGGCTGAAGCGGTGAGGCGGTGGGGGAGGTGTCAGCTGAGCTCCTTGCTTGGCCTATAAAAGGAGGAGGCTTGGAGGAGGAAGACATCTCAAATCTCTCTCTCTCCAATCTCTCTCTCTCGTTCCATTGTCGCCGGAGTTGCAAGCTTTCGCCAGAGTTCTTCAAGGTCGTCATCGGAGCTACCATAGGAGGAGGAGGTGCCCTCAAGGTGGTGTTTGGTGGCCCAAGGAGTTTCGAAGTCGAAGCCAATCCAAATCGAGCCCAATGCGTCGTCCTCGGTAAGATCTCGTCTTCGTCCCCGACGACTGCACTTGTGACCGCACCCGCGGCAGGGCCACCGCACCCGCGGTGTGCCTGGGCGATTGTGGGTGTGGCCTTGGGTTTTGTGATTTCGATCGGGACTTCGTTCCTTCGATTTCGTTCGCCTTTCTTTAGATTCGTACTATTATTGTCGAATCTAACTTTGGGTTTCGTTATTGGTCATTCTGTAAGAAATTATAATCCGAGTTCTTCCTCGTTTCAGACCCGAAAACCCGTCGTCTCGAGCTTCGTTGAGCCTCGTCTAATCTAAGGCAAGTGGCGGTTCGCTCTTGCTTATCATTCCATATTTATATTGATTATCAATTGTTTAATTGTTAATTAATTTGGGATGAATATTGTTTTCATCTGGGAATAGTTTTGATAAATGTATGTGATTTAAAAAGAGATATTATAATATGTTATATATATTACTAGAACCAACGCTATTATATATATATATATATATGATTGAAATACAGATATTATAATAGGTTGTATATATTGTTAGAAACAACGCTATTATATCTGTTATTGTCCTCGATGACTTTGATGTGAATTATTGCTCTTATGTTTTAACTGTTTAGTTAGAACGGGTATTCGTAAGAACACTATGTACCTTGCGAGGTTTAGTGGTTTCTTGATAATGGTAGGAGGATTTTCCCTAGTATCTTCGATCATGACCTTACCCTTACTCAGGGTATGTGCACACAGTTGGTGCCGTCATTTGGGATGTATTCCCTGGGATATCTCTTTTGAGGAGATCTGATATCTCTTGTGAAGAGATCTTAAAAGCTTATAACGTAAAATGTACGTTTTGGAATTTAATAAGATAAGTGCTTTAGTGCACATAATTAATATACCCTCAGGCGAGTAGTGCAGCTAAGAGAGTAGTACAGCTAGGAAACTCGTCTAGACTTTGGTCAGAGTAAAGTTCTCTTTCCAATCTGAATTCGCATTGTGCGGTGAGGTTGGTCGTGAACCGAAACACCAAGTCAGTTTTAAAACGCTTGTGTGAAATTGATGTTCTCAAGCACTTGTCATGCTTTCCGATAAGACTCAACCTTTTGGATTCTTCTCTTCATATGTTTCCGTAAGACTCATTCTTTCAGAGTCCTTTATCTTGATCATGCCTTTTCGTATATTTCAGTAGGAGTATGGTGGTTGCCTATCGTCATCGACTTTTATTCGAGAAGCGATGAGTCTAACCTAATACGACTACTTAGAACCTTTTTGTTTTACCCTTGCATAGTCTTTCATTAGACTAACCAACCGGTTATATTCCATTGCATGATTGGCTGGTGTCATCCGTCTCATACGACACATCAGATAAACTGCAGTTCCGATGAAGGCTAGAAACGACAATGATGGCAGTTGGAATTTTGAAGAGTTTTACCAGGTTGAGATTCCTTGGCGGATGATCGTTTAGATCAAGACCCTTGTGTCCTTTATGTATTAAGACTTCCGCTGTAATATATTTGATTATGTATTTTGAATCATGGATGTAATTCCGAAACATTTGCTTTATTCAAAAGTTATGATATTTTGTATTATAACTATTGTTTTATGATTTATATAAACGGGTTAAGCCTGGGGTGGCTTCAGATGTGAAATCCGAGGTCACTGGCGGTAATACCTTTCAAGGATATATATTTGGGGGTGTTATAAATAAATGTCTTTTTTAATTACCACACACATTCTAAAACCAAGAAAATAAAGGCAACCTGCACTTCTATGACAAATAAACAATAATACATGCAAGATTAAATCTACACTGCAATTGTGAATTTACATGCAATAATAAACTTTTATAAACAAATAAAATGAAATGTTGTGTCTGAAATAGTATTTAATTTTTGATTTTATGCTCTTTCAGCTTTTGGATTATTCGTGCAATTCAGATTTGTTTTCACTTTCATCACCCGCAGAATAAAATCTGCATAATAAAATATTCATCTAATATTATGCAATCGCGATTATATCCAATTTGAGCTTCTGAAATATTAATCAGGTTTCATTGTATTGATTTGGAAATCTAAAATATTCTGCAATCTGAATTATATGCAATCACGTATAATATTCACATATATTCACGTAATATGTAGAATTATATGACAACTAAAAAGAGGCAGAATGTTTTGTGTGGTATTTAAAACCTGCATAATCAAATATGCATAATCAAATATTCATGTAATATGCTTCTTACAATCCGAATTGATAACTTCCAAACAAGATGCATTAATTTTGTGTTTAATTATTCACGTAATATGCAGAATTATATGACAACTAAAAAGAGGCAGAATGTTGTGTTTGGTATTTAAAACCTACATAATCAAACATGCATAATCAAATATTCACATATATTCTGCAATCTGAATTATATGCATAATAAAACCTGCATAAGCAAATATTCACGAAACTTTATGGAATCACGATTATGTCCAAATTGAGCTGCTGAAATATTAATCACTTTCCATTGTATTGATTTGAGAATCAAACCTGCATAATAAAACCTTTACATATATGCAATGTGAATTATATGTAGAATAAAACCTGCATAATCAAATATTCACGTAATATTATTCAATCACAATTATATCCAATTTGAGCCTCTGAAATATTAATGACTTGCCATTGTAACAATTTTGAACATCGTGTCATCTTTTATGTTTAGCGTGTCATTTTCATGTATTAGAGTTAAATGAACATTTTTATTATGTTTGATCGTTTTACAAGTATTGATGTAAAAGAGTGTGGCTATGCCTGTTTGTAAGACTACTTCACCAATTTTTATGATTAATAAAGTTATGGAGAGTTCCGTCTCTCTTTATATAATGTAATTTTTTTATATCTTTAATTTGTTTAGTCAATTTGTCATTTTTAATTTAAATAACTAATCAAATATATATTAAAATAATAATTATTTAATAATTAAAATATACAATTTTTATAAATGTAAAATAAAATAGAGAAATCCCGTACAAGGTACATGCATTACACTAGTTATATATATACTAAATGAGATGTCTAAATCCTACATGTCGGATTCACGTTAAATTCGCATACGTGTCATCATTCGTCCAACTATCATCCGGCCATTTTAAAAAGTAAAAAACAAAATTACATATGTATAACTAAATAATATTTAGATATTATTCAATAAAAAAGTTAAAAAAACAAAAAAAAATCCAAAATTAACAACCTTAACTCTTTTTTTTAAAAAATTCATCATATATAAAGATTACTTAATATTTTAAGAAATAACAAAAGACAAAAATTTCCAAAACAACCTTAACTTTTTTGAATTTCATCAATTAAGTTTTCTATACTTAAATAACTTTAACTAAAAAATCAAATAGCTTTCTTCCATACAATTATCAATTATAATATGTAGTCGGTAGACATAGGTATTAGATTTTAGTTGTTAAGATATTCTTTTGAAGTTTCAATCATAATCACTAAAAATTTAGTTATTTTTTATCAAACTTCAAAATTTGGGTTACTTTTTGCAAATTCCCCAACCCAAACCCAAGGGCCCTGACACAGTCATACAGACCACAAAATGGCGCGTTCAGGTTCACGCGCTTTGGACTCGGACAGCCGACAGACGTTCCAACTTCCAAGTCCCAACCGCTCGACACGTCACCGTATTATCCTACTTGTCCAGCTAATGCACATACGCCACGTCGCCATCCTGAAAGCGCGGCGAGTGAGCACACTGCTCGTTACAGGGGTTTTCCGTAAATAAATCCAATTCGGAGCCTATTTAGTATTTTCCACTCGCCGTCCCTTCCTCCCTGCTTACCCAATAAGAAAGAGAACTTTCCTTCCTCCATTGTTTTCTTTCTTTCTCCCTCCCTCCCTCTTTCCCTCCTTTGAAAGGGCCAAAGGGAAGAAATAAAGAAAAGTCTAATTGGGAGAAAGAAAAGCGAACGAGAGAGAGCAGAAGAAGAAGAGATGAAACACATTTTCAAGAAGCTTCACAAGAGTCACAACGATCCCAATCGGATCAACGAAACCCTAGCGTCTTCTTCTCCCTCCACTGCTCCTTCCACTTCTGCAGCTGCTTCTACTGCTCAATCTCAGCAACCATGCGCCTCCGATCAAGCCCAGTCTCCGGCAGCACCGACAACTTCCGCGCCGGCGCCGGCAGCGGTTTCGGTGCCTGCTTCCCCTGGAGCCGGAGGTGGTGGTTTGGGGACAGATCATGGTGTGGACTACTTTTCGTCCGAGGAGGAGTTCCAGATGCAACTTGCGCTGGCGATCAGTGCTTCTAATTCGGATATCCGAGATGATCCGGAGAATGATCAGATCCGGGCGGCAACTTTGCTTAGCTTGGGAAGGTCTAATTCCATGGATAGTCACCGGGATAAGGAGGTTTCCGGAGAGGCCTTGTCGAGGCGATACTGGGTGAGCTTATTTGGGGCCTGTTCTTCTCTTCGAAATTGCTTGTGCATTTATCCAAGTAGTTATGCTTGTGGATGCTGAAAGCGGTTTAATCTGTTTTCTTTTGTTTATGACCTGTTTCCCTTTAATCTTTGAAACTTAATAAGATTATGAATGTGTCCTGTGAAGCATGGTTTGTGGAGACCGAGAAAAAGGTTTGGCTTGATTGACTGTACAATTAGGGAATGTTGCAATACGGCTATATCGGCTTAAATCATTAGGCATTGGTTATGCTTTGTGGAGTTATATCACATTCTTGGACTGGCACTCTTGTTGAATAAAGGAACAAACTATCTCAGACAGGTCATAGGACGGTGGCATGTGTTACTCAATAACTTAACGTGTGATTGAAGCTTGTTTTTACTGTTTCTTGCACTTGTAGGATTATACCACCATTTTTGTCTAAATTTTATGTTTCCTTGCCAAATTGTTGTGGTGCATTGATTAATGGAATGTTTAGTGAATTTGTTGTCCAGATTAACATAATATGCAATAATTTGTGTATCTTGTATGTGCTAATTTTCAGCTTGTTGTATATTCAGGATTACAGTGTTCTTGATTATGAGGAGAAAGTGGCTGATGGTTTCTACGATGTATATAAGATTGCTATGGATCCAACAAATAAAGGAAAAATGCCATCTCTCGCAGATCTTGAAACAAATTCAGGTGATTTTGGTTATGAGGCTGTAATAGTCAACAAAACAATTGATCCCGTGCTTTTGGAGTTGGAGCAAGTTGCCCATTGCATTGCAATAGACTGCCCTCTATCCAACATCAGTGTTTTTGTCCAGAGACTTGCTGAGTTGGTTACCGATCACATGGGTGGCCCTGTGAAGGATCCAAATATTATGTTGGCTAGGTGGATGGACAGAAGTGCAGAGTTAAGGACATCTTTGAATACAAGTGTGTTTCCCATAGGCGCCTTAAAACTTGGCATAACTAGGCATCGAGCTTTGCTCTTTAAGGTGAAACATTGGTTCATTTACTGCAACTCTTATGTTTATGCTACTGGCCTTCTCAAGGGAAAATCTCCTTGTAATAAGTTTCTTTGTGATGCAAAATCTGCTCTTGGATTCATAATTGTGAAATTTGTGTCATTTAAATCTTGCATATATTCCTCAAGTTGCTATATTTGGAAATGGTGCAAATCACTATGCAAATAACTAAATTCTGAAACATTTATGCTCATCCTTGAACACAGTGCTGTCATAGGCTAATGAAGTGCTACTTATAGCAACTCGAGGATCAACTTGGATCTGGCTGCTTTATTACTCAAAAGCATAGTTGATAAAGGATTTGAGTTCTTGTTTAAGAGAAAGTTATGGCATAAGAGAATGGATTAAAATAGGAAATAGAAAACGTATGGGTGTAACTGCATGATTGACATTTTGCATCATATCCTTTTATCTTATACATATTATGTATTTTGTCACTACTCTCTTTCATATTGCTTTGTACAAAGTCTCTTATTCTATGTATCTTATGTTACCTTCTTTCTTTTTTCCTTTACACTGGATTTTATACATGTAACATGGGTTGCAAGTGTGGCCCATATCATGTCATTGGTAATTCCTATATCACCATTAGGTTTTATCTCACAAGACAAAACAAATATATCTTGATACTAACATATTTTCATTCTGCATTGGGTTTAATATGCATAAAGATCATTTATGCTTCTGTGATAAAAAAATTTAATGAGTTTTAATAAAAGAATCTTCAAACTGTCACTTAGTATGAAATATTTCTGACATCTGCTGTGATCTAATTTCATTTCATATTTATGCATTAAACAACTGGTTTTTATTTAGACTGCTTACTTGATTACAGATATTAGCAGACAATGTTGGTATAAGGTGCAAATTGGTAAAAGGAAGCCATTACACAGGTTTTGAAGATGATGCTGTCAACATAATAAAGTTGGATGATGAACGGTAGTGCTTTACTGCTGCTTTAACATAAATTTCATTCTCTTTATCGCCCTTGGTTGGCTGCAAGATTGAGTGTGCGGGGTCCTATATTAGTTTTAAATATATGAAGTACTCACTTCTGTATGCTTTTTCTTTTTTCAGCATCCCTCATTCCCAACTTCCACCCTTTCCAAAATATATCATTTGTGTTGCTTGTTATGTTTATATTTTTTTTCCAATCTGAAGTGGTTAACGGTTATTTCCCTGATTTCAGGGAGTTTTTGGTTGATCTCATGGCAGATCCTGGGACCCTGATACCTGCGGATATATCGAGTGGAAAAGATACTAACCAAGTACTAAAGAAAGTACCCTATGTGCAGCTGACAAATGATTCTGACGTTGCATATCCTGGACCGAAACAGATTACTGGTAGTAATCCGGGCACTAGTATGGGTTCTGCTCAAAATCCTGGAACTTCTGTTGGTCCTTCCAGAATTCTTAGTAAATCAAGTTCTCCCAATCAGCTTGACTTTCCTTCTACATCAGCTGTAGGGGCTTCTCTGTACAAAGCAAACCGCGGGGCTCTCAAAGTTGGGGATGGTTTGAGGATGAATGTTAACATAGTACCATATAATCAGAACAACATTGACGAGTCCAAAAATATTTTTGCTGATCTTAACCCATTCCAGATAGGAGCAGGCAGGTTATCGCAAAATAAAGTCCAAGATTATAAAGTTGAGGAATCTCAAAGACGGAATAATGATCCAGTGTCAGGTAGGCCGCCATTGCCAATGATGTGGAAGAACCATCATGCGATCAAGGGGGGCCCTGGAAAAAAAGAGCAGGATGTTGTTCACAGCTTATTCCCTAGAAATAGTTATGATCCTAGTGGTTCCAACCTATCCTCAGTGTCTTCATCTTCTTCACCCTCAGAAAATGTCTATCCTAACACTTCCCAGGGAACCAATGAATCATCTCTCTCTAGCATATATAAGTATCCTCAGAATTATGAAGATGTTGCTTCAGTAGCTGCACTAAGCAGGAGGGAAAGCAATAGACTTCTCTTAGGTGAATCTGGGAAGACTATACATGATGATGGATCCCAAAGAAGTGAAGTCACATCATCGACAGAAATTTCTGCTGGTGAAATGGGAAACCATAATGGTGCTATTGATGTTCAGGATTGTCATAAATGCACAGATGATAGATTCATGGACAAAAAAATGCTTCCTGATGACATGCGAACTCTTAGCTATCCAATAAATTCAAGTTCTACTTCTGCTGATCCAGTTCTGGATGACGTAGGGGAATGTGAAATTCCATGGGAAGATCTTGTCATTGGTGAAAGAATTGGCTTAGGTAAAATGTTACTCAAATATTTGTTTTTGTCAATTTACATCTTCCCTGACAAGTTTTCTTTACGTCACATTCCTTCATTTTATGCTTTGGATATAACTAGAATATGTTGTTGTGACCCCCTGTTACTGACCTTAAAAGTTATGATGGTTTAAACTTAATAAGCACAGGTATTGAAGCGATATCTTACATCTCAAATAAATTATGCCATGTATTATCATTCTTCTTTGGACACTCATGTTTTTTGGTGCTTGAATTCATTTATGCATTAATTTTCTAAGTTTTATGCGACTTCTCTTTCTCGCTTTAAACAGGATCATATGGGGAGGTATATCATGCTGATTGGAATGGCACGGTGAGCTCCTGTGATGCATTTCCTCTAAGAAAATCTGTCTAGAAAGTCTCTAAGCATTATTTTATTGTTTTTATTTATGTTGTATTTTGACTTCTTGATTTTCACTTCCATTTAGCAGTTAGTCTTCACTTTGAAATTGGTCTAGGCACCCATGATAAAAAAAAATGAAAGCAAACTGTAGGCCTGCCACCTTTAAATTTTTCTTTTGGGATTAATGGATTATGCATTCTACTCTTATGTTCATCTATATCAAATGGGGACAAATCAGCAAGTGTAAAGCTTTAGTACAAATGGGAGGTATTGCTAGCACAACTCTTGGTTGTAGATATTTTTGATATGCAACAAGTGATCATACCATGCTTCTTGCTGACACCTTTTTTTCTACAAAAATGTCCTGTAACCTAATTCTTGTAATGGATAGTAAATGATAATTGAGCTTGTTTTTTTGAGTTTTAGCAAGTGTATGATGTTCTTAGTCATTTGACAGATAAGACTTTGGAGTGATGGCTGATACAGGCACAAGATCTTCTAAATGCATTAGCTATAGTTTTTCTTCCTTCAGTCTTTGACCCTTCTTGATTGTTTTCTGTTGCCTGTTGGTACCTCAGTTCCCAGGGGTTACTGTAGGATGTTTGGCTTTCAGTATAAGCATCCCTAATACTTGTGTGCTATGAAGTTTGCATGTCTAATATCTTGGTGTCTTTCCATATCAGGAGGTTGCAGTGAAGAAATTCTTAGACCAGGACTTTTCAGGCGCTGCTCTGGCTGAATTCAAAAGAGAAGTAAGCCTTTTCTAAAGACAGTAATATGGCATAGGGGCAACTATAATCTAGGGAAGAAAATAAGTTTTCAATCTCTGATCTCATTATAATGATTATAATTTTTTTTTCCGTTCATTCATGTAAATAATCATCCGGCATAGTGTTATAGTCTGAGGTTGCTTTTGACTCATGACTGTGATGTCATTTTACCTTTTTGGGCCTGGGGGTGTTCCAATTTCTATTGAATGCCCAAGAAACCCTCCAATATGTGTATGTCTGGAATCGGCTCCATATCTATCTAATTAGTACTGCAGGCTGCATTTGTCTCTCTGGCTCATAATTGATTGTTCTTTTTCCTATTCCTGATAGGAGTTGCATTGTTATCACAAGATAGGGTTGGGGTTGAGTGGAGCCAATAAACGAATTGAGAAAGAATGAAAATAGATCAGCAGTTTATTTGTAGTTGGGAAAGGCCAAGGCCTCTAATTTCACCACCCTGATGGACCCACAGATTATATCCTATACCAAAAATCATTGCCAAAGAGATATATTATGACATAAACAATATGATTCCCTAGTGCATGCACCAATATAAACTTGAAATAAATGTCCAATGACTCTGCTCCAACCAAATACCCAAAAAGATGGCCACATAATCATGCTGAGTTGCTGATAAAGGGCTTCTGGTCTTGGTGTCTCTGAGTTCCTGATAGCGTTTCAAAGAAATTATGTAGACTGTATCTGGTAGTTTTTCTCTGTAAGATACCAGATAAAGGGCAAACTAAATAAATAAATATATTCTATCAATCTTGGATCATATGCACTAACATATGGAATAATAGCTTGATTAGGCCTTATTTTACAATCAATTTTTGTTGCTGATTTTTGTTCGGTAAGATGGGGGGGGGGGGGGGGGGGGGGGGGGGGTTGCTTGATGTAAATGGACATAAGATCTACATTTTGATTTAGTACTTCCTTTTCCTGCCTGAAAATCATTAGGAAATTTGGGCTTTTAATCAGAAACATGAACAGTGATTTATCTTCTACTTTTTTAGTGTTGTTTATGTAAAAAAAAATTCTTTCTATTTTCCACTTATAGGTGCGAATCATGCGTAGACTGCGCCATCCAAATGTTGTTATGTTCATGGGGGCTGTCACTCGCCCTCCTAATCTCTCTATTATTTCAGAATACCTTCCAAGGTATGTTTTGTTGAAGATATGCGGTGCTGTCTTTTTTTGTTATTGTTCTGCAGCAGTAACCCTTGATTGTAAAGTGTAAACTTGTTGCCTCATCATAGTTTGTAATTACTTGCTGTTTCTCTTTTCGCCCCTCTGGGGATATGTGGTCTGCCTTTCTTTAATCCCATGCACATTCTTTCTTACTGGGTGTTTGTTTGCAATGAATGCTGACATTTTGTCTTGCTATAGAGGACATGATGTAAAGCCTTTCACATATATGCAGTAACTCGGGTTTGCATAAGAGATATGCTTATAATAGTAGTTTTTCTGCTTGCTTCTATAATCATGTTGTCTCTATGCATCACAAGTGTTTTTTTTTTCATGCCTTCTGTGAATCTGTATCATAAGATTAACTTAGAAATATACGAACTACCAATTATTCAATGGTGAGATGAATGTTAGCACAAAATTTGAATGGAGGGAGTGTGTAAAACTTTGTAACATTGTTGCTTCGAACTGATTTACAATTATATATTTATCTATGTCATCTAGAAAATTGCTGCCAGAATCCTCTGCTGATTTGCACTGGTTGAGTTTGGAGCTAATCCATCTTTTCTACTCTCGTATGCAAGAGGTGTAAATTGTAACAATTCTTTTTGTTCTTTAGAGGAAGTTTATATCGGATTATCCATCGCCCTAATTGTCAGATTGATGAGAAGCGTAGATTAAGGATGGCACTCGATGTGGTATGTAAACTTCTGATTGTTTCTTGTGTTTAATCTTTTCTTGCTTTCCATATAACATGCTTGAAGACCTCATTTGGTCTTTTGCAGGCAAGGGGTATGAATTGCTTACATACTAGCAGACCAACAATTGTCCATCGTGATTTGAAGTCACCTAATTTGCTTGTTGACAAAAACTGGACTGTGAAGGTATGATGGAGAATGCTGAATTTAAGCAACATTCTTACTCGCTGTTGCAAGTGTAACCTTCATGATCTTGCAGGGAGGGAGCTTATTTTGCACTCTGTTTGTGATAATAAAGGAGAGGGTCTTGTGAATATGACCTTATCTCTTCCTAACCCACATCTTTAGCCTCTCAAACCTAGTCTACAGGACATGCTACAGTAGCTAAAAGATCTGATAAACACAACTAAAAAAAAAATACTTTTGCGCTTCTTATATATGCAAGGAACTACTTGGACACTGGTTACACTTCAATCATGCAACTGCTCAATATTAACTTCTTGATGTTGCAGGTCTGTGATTTTGGGTTGTCAAGGCTTAAGCATAATACATTTTTGTCATCCAAATCGACTGCTGGAACTGTGAGTTTATGCGCTGTTTTTGAATTTGAAATTTTGAGCTAATAATAACATTGCTCTCCTATATAAACTTGACTATTCCTATGTAATTTCATTAGCCTGAGTGGATGGCACCGGAAGTACTTCGCAATGAACCGTCGAATGAGAAGTGAGTTGAATCTCTTATTAGCTGTTCTTTGAATGTTGCTCTCATATGTTTTAGGTTCATGCAAATATCCCTTGATGAACTCTTGTTGCTCAACTCTTTGTCTGATTGGCACTTTTGTATTTTACAGTTGACTCTCGGGTTTTGGTCAAATATTTTTGTATAACCTTCTTCTCCATGCTATATATATATATACACATTTCAGGGGGGGGGAATTTACTTGAAGAAAGTGCAATATATGCAAGTTATTATTGAATTACTTGAAGATTTTGCTTACATATCTTAGAGAACAAATGTAAAATGTCTGTCCTATTTATTCTAAGGATGAGTTTTGATATGCTTGGTCGGCAAAGTAGAGTTTTGAATTTTCATTTTCTGTTTAATAGCTGCATGTCAAGAGTGGGACCATAGTTATTGTACCCCTTTTTATCAATTGTTTCTCCTGGCATACACTTGACAGTATGCTTTAATTATTGTGAATTCGGGGCTAGTCATTTGCCACACTGAAAGAAAAGCTAAATCGTAATAGCTTCCATTTATAAATAATAATATTAGTAATAGCCCCCAATGTAGCAAGTGAGGAAAGATATCAAATGCACTGAGTTGTTGCCGACTGTAGTCTCATTCTATTGATGTTATTAGTGGCATTAAAATTTTGTGAGTTGGTACTGGCAGATGTGATATCTACAGCTTTGGTGTTATATTGTGGGAGCTCGCGACCCTGAGACAGCCTTGGAGCGGAATGAATCCCATGCAAGTTGTTGGAGCAGTTGGCTTCCAGGACCGGCGCCTTGAGATTCCTAAAGAAATTGATCCATTGGTTGCAAGGATAATATGGGAATGCTGGCAGACGTAAGTAATTGCTATTTTATATTATCTGAGGGCTCCTTTGGTATTATACTTGGAATCGGGTTGGAATAGGAATGAGTTTAAGTGGGTTTAGGAATGACTCATACCTTGATGGGGAGGTGGTTATGAGTTTGTGTGTTAAATGTTGTAATAGATAATTCCAGGTATGGCTTATTCCAGAAAAAAAATTCTAACCAAACACAGGAATGGGCATGGGTGATTCCTCATACCGATTCCTGATACCCAAGATATACTACCAAACGGGCCCTGAATTGATTGTTGCCTTCTTTGTTCTGTTTCACTTATATTCTCAACATTTTGGTTCCAATTAGCAATGCCACCTTCACTTTTTTGCAGTGATCCAAACTTGCGCCCTTCATTTGCCCAGCTGTGTGTTGCTCTAAAGCCGTTGCAGCATCTCAAGATCCAGTCTTCGAGCGTTGACCAGCAAAGTTCTATGCCTCAGGAGATTTCTGTAAATTCTACACCATAGCCTTTCTTTTCAAGTGTTCATATCACAGCTCTCGTCTAGGCTAGTAGAGTAGTAGTATATATATGATGATATCAGAAAAGAAGTAAATGCAACAAAAAGAGATATCGAAGAGATTAAAAATTGGAGGAAGAGCATCGATAGGGGGTGCAGAAATGAAGTGTATGTAAAGTGCAGTTTCATAACCAGTGTAATAGCTGCTGTGGCCCAAGGTTTGGCATCAGCATTTTTGTACAGTTGTGCTGTGCATAAGAAATTGACTCCAAAACATTTTCAGAAGAATCCCTTAAAAATCTTCTTTTCATGTTGCTATTCCAAAACTATACATCTTCTGAAATATTTTTCGTTATTATACTATTTATTTATTAAATGACTTAATTATCCTTAATATGATCTACCCTAATTAAAACTATTAAACCATATTAGAATGCTGGTAAGTGCTCACCCCCACCAAATTTTCCGCTGATTATCGCCGGAGAACCATAGTCCAGCCCTGCTCACCACCACCGTGTTCGCTGGAGAAGCATCCATTGATGCGGAACGCAACAACTTAATTCCATGGCGAGTACTCAAAGAAGAGAATTTGGACACCTAATACAACTACTATCATTCCAAATTAATTCAGAAAAGCAAGATCGAAAATAAAATGGCCAATTCTTGCATTAGCAAATACAACTATATTGAATAATCAATTATGAGTCAAAAAACTGGTAGAATCCCCCCCCCCCCCCCCCCCCCCCCCAAAAAAAGATAAAGTACCTACCCTTAGCCAATAAAATGGAAGAAATAGAGAGATCTCCATTGCATTATGATAAGAAAAAAAATGGACTTTTTAACCCGGACTTTTAAACATTCGGGTTAAAAAGTCCATCTTTGACCCCGGTTCAAACATCTGGATTAAAAAGTCCATCTTTTACCGCGGTTCAAACATTCGCGTTAAAAATTCATATTTTACCACGGTTTGAACACCCGGGTTAAAAAATCCATCTTGTACCCCGGTTCAAACATCTGAGTTAAAAAGTCCGTATTTCACCGCGGTTTCAACATCCGGGTTAAAAAGTCCCATCTTTTAACCCGGATCAAAAAGTCCATTTTCTAACTCGGAGTTTTTAACATTCGGTCAAAATAAGAAAGAACATGTATTTCTTGTATAGCAAATTACATAGACAGAAAATTGCTGTCCAAAACAATAGATCTTCATAAATAAGTGTTTAATAAGCTGCTTCATGAGAAATCACCTCTTACAACACTATACACCACAATATCCCTGCTTTCTCCCTTGACAAAGAAGAACTTCTTGAGAACACCCTCTTTGTGAAAGCCAGCCTTCTCCAAGACTCTCTGTGAAGCCTTATTCTCCACAAAAACCAACCCTTCAATCCTATCCAAAACCTCCAACTCCTCGCTCGCCCGCTTCACCGCCGTCTTCACCGCTTCCGTCCCTATCCCCATCCCCCAGAACTCCGCCTTGATAGCATAAGCAATCTCGGCCCTCCTCACGTCCTTACCCGAACCGGGCGAGACGGATACGGACCCCACCAGGTGGGGCCCCACGCAGATTGCCCGGTACCAAGGGTGCGAAGCGATCACTCCTTTGAGGAACTCCGTGGCTTCCTCCTCTGAGATGAAAGTGTCCCACCGCAGGTACTTTGTCACTTCCTCGTCGCCCGCCCACTTCAGGAAGTCGCTCGCGTCGCTGAGCTCGAATGGACGGAGTGTGATCTCCATTGCTCATGACCGGACTTCGATTGGTTATTTGGTTGCCACTTTATACTAGACGTTTTGTTGGTTTGTTTTGTAGATTAGGGTCTGTTTAGATAAATTATTATCAAGTGGTTTTGTTTTATGGACAAGATATTAAAATGTGGTTTTGTTTTATGGACAAGACAAATAAAAGCATAGCCGCCTAAGGTAGGATCAAGCTCCACGGCCATACCACTTCAGTCAAATATGTCACCTTTGAGGGTCCTTTGAATTTGATATACACAGGGACAAGTTTGAAATAGATGTCGTTTTAGTTTTAAATTTCTTGTTAAGAGATACTTGTTATTTTAGAGTTTTAGGTAATAATTTATTAATGAGGTAGATTATTGAAAATTACACTTATTGATATTGTTATTTTAGAGTTTTAGGTAATAATTTATTAATGAAGTAGGTTATTGAAAACTACACTTATTGATATTGTTATTTTAGAGTTTTAGGTAATAATTTATTAATGAAGTAGGTTATTGAAAACTACACTTATTGATATAATATATATGTAAATTTTCTTTATTCATTTGTAAAAATGAGGTGGGTAATTATTGAATTGTAAATTTGAGAAAAAAATTGTAAAATTTTAGTTTGATGATTGTATTTCTTAATAGTTGTATCCAAAGCTAAAACGACATCTATTTCTTAAGAGATGGAGTATCGGGTTAGAACCTTGTTGTAGGAAGATTATATTTAATGATTTTTTTGATGAATTTAAGCATTTTTTTATAATAAAGATTTTCTTAAAATCACTAGAATCCAAAAACTCGTGTGAATTACACTAGTTATTAACCTATGTCTAAGAAAGACTGATTTAGGAATTCGTAGTATCCTAGATTAAGATATTACAAACATATTTGATGCCCTTCTACTTTGGGATGCTCTATTACGTAACTAGTAAATGGGGAACAATATACACAATGGAGCATGAAATGAAAAACTATTACTCTTAAATAACGAATCACACTTTTACCACTAAACTATTACACTAATTTTAATAGGACTGCCGTTCAAAACAATTCCACTATCCTTGATCTTAAGCAACTAGATAATAGGACCACCGTTTGAAAACAAATTGATTTAAGTTTCGTTGTACTTCTTTGACCAGTCGGAAGATCTTGTAAAAAGTTTTACAATTCAGGCCAAGTACTTTGAATATGATTTTTTCTTCTTCTTTTTCAAGGAAAACTTCCACCATACTATATATTACTAGATGTGACCATTACTTTGAATATAATTGATTGTTCTTTTTCCTATTCATGGTCTATTTGGTTGGAATCAAAATCTAAAAAATTCATACCGGTATTTGTGTTTGATAGCACAAGAAATGAGCATCACTTTCATTCCATAGAATGGGTCATTCCAACTCACATACAAAACTTCATTTCTATGAAAAACACAAGATATGGTCCATTCCAATAAAAATACGAAAAGGCTAAATACACGCGAAATATTGTCTATATCGCCGTTATTTTACACGCTTAAGATAAACGTGTGGTTTTACACGCTTAAGGTAAGCGTGCAGGGGTATTGTGGATATTTTGAAAATACAGCTAAGGGAATCTACACGCTTAACTTAAGCATGTGCCTACACGCCTAACTTAAGCGTGTATTTTTTTTTTCAAGTTTTAAAGCACACGCTTAACTTAGGCGTACAATACTAAATTTTTTTCTTCCAAAATTGCATTTTTTTTCCCCATAATCATGTAGAGAATTTCAATACGAGTCCGTACATATAAAATTCGTCCAAAACGGACATCGTTTGTCCCTCCAAAAGCTCAAAAAACGAAGCCTTCTTCCTCCTCCTTTGAACTGCCGCCCATCCGTAAGCTTTTATAAGCTTCAATGGAGGATTTGGAAAATTTCTTGGATCCGATTGAAACCATTAACTATTGGTCATTTAAGAGGACCTTATCATACACGTAATTCCACATTTAATCGGATTGAATGTCGATTAAAATCGTAGAATTTTATCCCCAAAGTCACTGTGTCGTCCAAGGGGGCGATTTGAACAAATCCAAAATTGGATCAAATCGTCTTCAATTGGAGGGCATGAACCATAGGGCCTTGTTGAGGGTATCCTAAGATTCAAAATGCCTATAAAATCTCCTTCAATCGTTGCCTAAATGCATCCAATTTCGAAGTCAAAACTCATGAACCCTATATCCCGTTACCGGTTGTTCTTGACCGAAATTCGAGCACATGGAAGCTTTATTCTTGCAATTGTTGGTACTACTAGCCTTGAAAATCGGTCATCTTTCAAAGCTCTCTCTTTACACCGCCGGAAAAAGACCAATTCCATTCAATTTGGAGTTTTTCCGACGAGGTGTCAAGAAGGTATTCCGACGGGATTGAATTTGTGCCCATTTTGCGATTTTTGGGATATTTTTGATTTGTTTTGTCTTAATCTTGATTAAATTAATTAATCTAGATTAGTGAAAAATATTTTAGGATCAATTTGGTGCCCGACATATAATATGTAAGTAATAAGTTTATAATATTTCACCATAATGTGTAACTATAGTATGTAAGTAATAAGTTCGTAATATTTAATTATAATACATAGTATATAAGTAATAAATTCATAAATACTTAACCATAATGTTTAACTATAGTATATAAGTAATAAGTACGTAATACTTAATTATAATGCATAACTATACTTTATAACTAATATATTTTGTAATACTTAACTATAATACATAACTATAGTATATAAGTAATAAGTTCATAATACTTAACCATAATGTGTAACTATAGTATATAATTAATAAGTTCGTAGTACTTAATTATAATGAAATACTATAGTAAATAAGTGTAACTATATGAAATTTCATGAAATACTATAGTATATAAGTCTAAGTATACTAGATTTAATGAAATACTATAGTACATAAGTGTAACTATATGAAATTTAATAAAATACTATAGTATATAAGTCTAAGTATACTAGATTTAATGAAATACTATAGTATATAAGTGTAACTATATAAAATATAATAAAATACTATAATATATAAGTTTAAGTATACTAGATTTAATAAAATACTATACTATATAAGTGTAACTATATGAAATATAATAAAATACTATAATATATAAGTTTAAGTGTACTAGATTTAATGAAATACTATACTATATAAGTGTAACTATATGAAATGTAATGAAATATTATAGTACATAAGTGTAACTATATGAAATATAATGAAATACAATGGTACATAAGTGTAACTATATGAAATATAATAAAATACTATAATATATAAGTCTAAGTATACTAGACTTAATGAAATACTATATTACATAAGTATAACTATATGAAATTTAATGAAATACTATAGTACATAAGTATACTAGATTTAATAAAATACTATACTATACAAGTGTAACTTATATACTATAGTATTTCATTATATTTCATATAGTTATACTTATGTATTATTGTAATTCATTATATTTCATATAGTTACACTTATGTACTATAATATTTCATTAAGTCTAATATACTTAGACTTATATACTATAGTATTTCATTATATTTCATATAGTTATACGTATATACTATAGTATTTTATTATATTCCATATAGTTACACTTATGTATTATTATAATTCATTATATTTCATATAGTTACACTTATGTACTATAGTATTTCATTATATTTCATATAGTTACACTTATGTACTATTGTAATTCATTATATTTCATATAGTTACACTTATGTACTATAGTATTTCATTAAATATAGTATACTTAAACTTATATATTATAGTATTTTTTATATTTCATATAGTTACACTTATATAGTATAATATTTCATTAAATCTAGTATACTTAAACTTATATATTATAGTATTTTATTATATTTCATATAGTTACACTTCTATACTATAGTATTTAATTAAATCTAGTATACTTAGACTTATATACTATAGTATTTCATTAAATTTCATATAGTTACACTTATGTATTATAATATTTCATTAAATCTAGTATACTTAGACTTATATACTATAGTATTTCATAAAATTTCATATAATTACACTTATTTACTATAGTATTTCATTATAATTAAATATTACGAACTTATTACTTATATACTATAGTTACACATTATTGTTAATTATTATGAACTTATTACTTATATAATATAGTTATGTATTATAGTTAAGTATTAGAAAATATATTAGTTATAAAGTATAGTTATGCATTATAATTAAGTATTACGTACTTATTACTTATATACTATAATTAAACATTATGGTTAAGTATTTATGAATTTATTACTTATATACTATGTATTATAGTTAAGTATTATTAACTTATTACTTACATATTATAGTTACACATTATGATTAAATATTATAAACTTATTACTTACATATTATATGTCGGGCATCAAATTGATCCAAAAATATTTTTTACTAATCTAGATTAATTAATTTAACCAAGATTAAGACAAAACAAATAAAAAATACCCAAAAATCGCAAAATGGGTACAAATTCAATCCCGCCGGAATACCTTATTGACACATCGTCGGAAAAACTCCAAATTGAATGGAAATGGTCTTTTTCCGGCGATGTAAAGAGAGGGCTTTGAAAGATGACCAATTTTCAAGGCTAGTAGTACCAACAATTGCAAGAATAAAGCTTCCATGTACTCGAATTTCGATCAAGAACAACCGGTAACGGAATTTAGGATTCATGAGTTTTGACTTTGAAATTGGATGTATTGGGACAACGATTGAAGGAGATTTTATAGGCATTTTGAATCTTAGAATACCCTCAACAAGGCCCTATGATTCATGCCCTCCAATTGAAGACGATTTGATCCAATTTTGGATTTGTTCAAATCGGCCCCTTGGACGACACAGTGGCTTTGGGGATAAAATTCTACGATTTTAATCAACATTCAATCCGATTAAATGTGAAGTGTATGATAAGGTCCTCTTAAATGCCCAATAGTTAATGGCTTCAATCGGATCCAAGAAATTTGCCAAATCCTTCATTGAAGCTTATAAAAACTTACGAATGGGCGGCAGTTCAAAGGAGGAAGAGGAAGAAGGCTTCGTTTTTTGAGCTTTTGGAGGGACAAACGATGTCCGTTTTGGACGAATTTTATATGTACGGACTCGTATTGAAATTCTCTACATGATTATGGAAAAAATGCAATTTTGAAAAAAAAAATTAATATTATACGCCTAAACTAAGCGTGTGCTTTAAAACTTGAAAAAAAAAAAAAAACCTACACACTTAAGTTAGGCGTGTAGGTTCCCTTAGCTGTATTTTCAAAATATCCACAA
This sequence comes from Rheum nobile, assembly GCA_027886185.1. Taxonomy (NCBI): domain Eukaryota; kingdom Viridiplantae; phylum Streptophyta; class Magnoliopsida; order Caryophyllales; family Polygonaceae; genus Rheum; species Rheum nobile. The sequence continues at coordinate 338,412 of WOAB01000393.1, read as the reverse complement.
TACCCCTGCACGCTTACCTTAAGCGTATAAAACCACACGCTTATCTTAAGCGTGTAAAATAGCGTCGATATAGACAATATTTCGCGTGTATTTAGCCATTGCCTAAAAATAAGTCTCTAAACACTCTCTTCTGGGCTCATTCTTATGACATACCAAAGGATGAGCTACATGAATGAGAATGAGCCATTCCTGATTCTCATTCCAATTCCGAGTCCAACCCGATTCCCGACTCATACCAAACGAGCCCTGAGAAGGAATGAAAATAGATCAGCAGTTTATTTGTAGTTGGGAAAGGCCAATGCCTCTAATTTCACCACCCTTATGGACCCATAGACTATATCCCATACCAAAAAACATCGCCAAAGAGATATATTATGACATAAACAATATGATTCCCTAGTGCATGCACCAATATAAACTTGAAATAAATGTCCAATGACTCTGCCTCAACCAAATACCCAAAAAGATGGCCACATAATCATGCTGAGTTGCTGACAAAGGGCTTCTGGTTTTGGTGTCTCTGAGTTCCTGATAGAGTTTCAAAGCAACCATGTAGACTGTATTTGATAGTTTTTCTCTGTAAGATACCAGATAAAGGGCAAACTGAATAAATAAATAAATATATTCTATCAATCTTGGATCATATGCACTAACATATAGAGTAATAGCTTGATTAGGCCTTGTTTACAAACTGAAGGCATGAAGTTGTAACTAAGTTGCAGAAAGCGAACGGATAAGATGAAGGGTGTAATGATCATCATGTAACCTTACTTTGCAGTTTTCACTTATTTTCTTCTGCATCATCATCATCCTTTTTCAATCTTTTCCACAACACCTTCATATAAAGCAAGCCAAACAAAAAATTAAACAAAGTTCCCTGCAGTTTGCTTGGAAAAAAAAAGTGCCTGATATCCAATGGAGCACGGAAATCATTTTCGCAATTTCATTCTTGGAAACACTCATATAGAAGGATCATTTTTCCCTTTATTTGCTAATAAACTATGACATTCCAAACAATCTGGTAGTTGTTCTTAGTTTCGCCTCGTGCTCAAAATCCAAAAAGGAAGAAGGAAACGGACAAAGTTTAACTCTACAAGATTGTTCATTCGTATCATGAAAGGAAAACCAACAGCAAAAAATAAACTTTAGAGAACAGAAGTACCTTTTGTATCTCTTTTTAGAACCACATGGACAGAATGCATTTCGACTTATCTGGCCACTCTTAGCCATATTGGACCTGGCAAGATCTAATGGGCTTGTTCCCATGATCTTTTGCACCTAAGACAAAAAGGAAGTGAAGTAACAATTATACTCCTCACCAACACCAGATCATTAATTAAGGGCTACTGTCAAATAAAAGGGATGAAGTTAAGTTAATATGAACCTACCTCAGCGAAGGACTTGGGCAACGGCTTCCCTTCTTCCTGTAGCTTCTCTAGCTTCTTCTGTGCTTCCTTAGCCCAAGTATATTTGGCAAGCGTATTCTCAACGTCAGCCATTGTGCATTTAAAGTGATTAACTGCCTCTTGCTTGTGGCTGACTTGAAGATTCTGTTGAGCACCTCCAAACCATGTCAGTATGAATCAAACAGCATAACCCAAGGCTTGTTAAGAAATAATTGGCATAATTTCTGTATGACAAGATGAATAGATAGGAATGACCCGAAAACATAATTAGTACATATTCCAACACTGATTAAGGGCAACTAAGGGTTCATGGCACAACCTTTGTAATGTCATTAATAGTCCTAAATTCTCCAATCCCTTGGAAACAATCCCTAGGGACCATTGGCCTGGTTATTGTTGAGTAACTACAAGTAGAACAACGAATGATACAACATGCAAGGGCGGAAAAAAAGCAGTTCAGGTCCTCTGTATCATTCTTTGTAGCATTTCATATCAGATTGCAACACATCATCAATTTCAGTGCCTATTTCAGTTATCTGCAATAGAAATGGCATTTGATGCTAGGTAGAAATATGAGGAGTTTGAGGGAGAAGATGGCACATGAAAGAAAGGGGAAACTCTACTGGAGTACTGGACAAATTTTGTACTACAGTAGCTAGTTTACTAAACTGCATTGACAATTTACACTTAAATCGCATTTTTCAGATTCCATCAAAATACAAAAAACAAGCTCAACAACAAGATGCTGCACAGAAACAGTGATTGGCATCTCAGTATAATTGACCTAGATAGTAGGCAAAAAGTGTATCATATTGTAATTGTAATCAAAAGCTTCTGAATAATGTACTATAAGGTATTGGATCAAAGAAAAAACAGTCAATCAGCTCAGATTTCTATGATTGCGACAAAAAAACAGGCACTACAAATTTGTGTGAAAGAATGTATAATGGTTATGGAGCCTAAAAATCGAACCTCCCCAGTGGGATCCAAACCTCCAAGATACCGAAGAATCCCTTCCTGCTTCTCGAAAGCATCCGCAAACGTCGCTTCGCTGCTTCTTCCAACCAGATAATCTTTAAAAGCTCCAACTTTTCTCGCCTTGCCTAATTCATCAGCAAATTCTGAAGACATACAGACACAAACACCACAATTAGCTCTCCAACTCTCCTCCGACATTCCAGAATTGAATTAACATGCAGATCAATCAAAAATCAAGTTCTACATACAGAGGTACGGAAATGTACTCATTGACGATATGAAGCGGAGAAAGAGAAAAGTTATTCCTTTTAATCCTTCTAAAATTATAAGCGAGGACTTACTGAGGAGGGTGAATGACTGATCGGTGGAGGCGGATGAATCGGAGCCGGATCCGGGTTTGTTGCCGGTTAAGACACCTTTAATCTTGTTCATCCATGAGTTATCTAGACGTGACGTGGTGAAGATCGAACGCTGCTGTGGCGAATTTGGTTGACAGGATAGAGAGTAATCTGAGGAGAAAACGGAAGTGTGCTTCTTCCAAATGTAGCTGGCAACTCTCTTCGCCATGGCTGTGGATTCTCTGCTTTGTGCTCGGGGTTTTCAGGGTTTTTGCTCATGCTCCAGGTACAGTTTTCAGTTTGCCAGTGAAAACGCCACCGTTTTATGCGAAAGGCAAAACGCGACGTTTTGTTAGGCGACACGAGCAGAGTTGTGTTTGTAGGTCGGTCAATGGAGAAACCGTCGTCGTGGGAACAAATTCATTGCTCAAAGTATATTCATTTTCGGAGACTTGTGTTTTAGACACTTATGATTGTCATTGTTCATGTCTATATTTGCTCAACTTGATGTAATTAATTTTTTAATTTAAAAAATACTATTACTAATTTATTTAGTTTATTACTGCCTAATTAGATCACTTTTTTTTTAAATATAAACAAACAAGACTTAAGAAAAATCTTAGCTTGCTTTATCTTGAGATCCTAAGCATTATATTTCAATTAAATAAATTAAAACAAAAAACAACCAATAAGAAAATAACATAATACTTAGGTTCTCAAGATAGCATTATTAGTGTAAAAAAGTTATTTGCTTAGGATTAGGATATAGATATGGATATATTTTTATATAAAATTACATCCTAGTAAATAACAAATAAATAAAACGGAAATTTCGTACGATACCCATAAGATTAAGCAATTTTCGCGAGATATCCCGATGTATGGTTAATTTCGTGTGATACCCCTAAACTTTCTAATTTTTTTGTGAACTACCCTTCACGTTAATGGATCGTTAACATCTCGTTAAGTTCATAAAATAAAGCGAAAAAAAAAAACAGAAGAGAAGTTTGGATGTTACTCGACACCCTACTTCAGAAGAGAAGTCCTGGGCTAAGCGAGGAGACTTGGGTGAAGCGAGGCGATGTTTGGCCACTTGGCGAAGCGAGGCGAACGGTTCAAGCGATGGAGACTGGTAGTGGTTGGGTGTTGCAAGCAATGGTGGATTGGGTGCAAGCGAATGTCGGGCCAACAAGGGAGACGACGACAATTTACAGCAGCGACGACCAACAAGGAGGGCAAGATCAAGCGATTTCAGGTATGATTTACATATTTAGGGTACTTAATTGTGAATTTATAAATTTGGGAATTAATTGGAGTTTGGAGATGAATTTAGGATTTTAAATTCTAGGGTTTGAGCTTGGTTTGGGGATGGATTTAGGATTTGGGGATGAAATTGACTAATTAAGGTTATAATGCATGAATATTATCACAAAAGAATAATTGAGGTTATAATGCATTTCAGATTTGGGGATGAAACCCCGGTGAGAAAGAATCTGGTGGTTATTAAGTATCTTCGATATCTTATTCAACTATATTGTCCTTTATGGTAAAATCTTTAGTTTCAAAATTTCAATCTATCTTATTGTGATAAGATGAGTATATATTCTCATTGCCAAGACAAACTAGTGGTAACCTTGATCTGAGGATGCTCTTAGGAATTGAACTCGATCATCAAGATGTATTTTGCAGAATAAGTAGTCCATGTATTTTTTGAGTTCTGGTTTGTTTTACATTTATGTTATATAGTTTGATCAATTTTTGAGGCATTGAATTGTATTTTCTGATTAATCTTGAATGTAACTGGAATTGAATAGATGAGTGCAATATTTATTTGGTTTGGATCAGTCTTGACTTGCTGACATGTTTTTGTGCTCGTTGCATTTCATCTAATGATCCTCTAGTTTTGCTCTACCTTTGTATGTTATTTGATAATTTATGATTTGTTTCCTTCATGTCAATGTGACATTTATCTTGTCACTAACACCAAATAATGTGATTTTGTATCAGTATAACATCACTGCCTAATGTTTATTTGATTGGGCATAATATGGTTCCACCGAAAGGCATGTTTAGAAGACACTCTCTTGATGACACACACACACACATATCTTGAATCCACATGGTCCTTTCTTTCTATTATTGTTCATTTTCTTGATCGTCTAGGTGAGATTCCTTTAGAGGACTTGTGATGAGTTACCTGAAGTATACTAGATGTACTTAAAATGAGGTGTGAAATTAGCTTATGCTATGGCTTTGGATGCAAGCTTGTTTTAAAGCCTATTAGCTCAAATGATAGAGCATGTGTTTATGCACAAGATGTGGGTTCGACTCCCACATAGGCTAATACAAAGATTTGTTTGTTAATAGAAGTATGCTTGTCATGGTTCTTCAACTTATGAATGCTTAAGAGAAATTTGACTAATATGCATGAAGTAAGGTAATGGAAGAGATCAACTAGTATGAGATTGTGGTACAACTATTACCATAATAGTATTGAGATATATATTAACCTATGTGGGACTCGAACCCATATCCACATACATAAATACGTTGCTCTACCATTGAGCTAATGGGCTTGAATGTTAATGCATGAAAAATCATCTACAATAGCACAATACTCAAAATAGCATATATATGTCCTTAATATACCTCATCAAATTTCATGAAGTTATGAGTGTCTAAATTCCTGTCATGCCCTTTATCAAACCCAAATTTAGACCACTCTCTAAAATGCTGAAAGACCCTAAAGTAATTATATAATAATATGAATATGTGCATAACTGTTAACCAATGATCATGTTTTTAACAAGATGAAACCATTTAAAATTCAATAATTTAAAATCTCATAATTGAAAGCAAAAAAGAGGAAAATTAGATCACAGTAGAATTCCATTTGCTAATGGATTCATAAGAGGAATAAAAGTATTTTACAGTCTTTGTATCTTCTCACATGAGCTGGAAAAAGTAGGCATTATATAGTGTTGAGAATTCAAATTTAGCAGTGTCAACTTCTATTGCAATGAACATTCTCTAACCCTTACAAAAACAAGACAACTATCTAGATTTAGCTCCACCTTGGCACCTTGCACAAGTACTTCCCGTTTACAGAAAAGAACTTTTACTACTTTCCCATGGAAAATTCATAAACGCAATATGGTTATCAGTTTCATAAGTTTATGCAAATAAATTTTCTCTGAAGATTCAAAAATCAAACCCTATAATTGAACATCCTAATTTCATCTCAAAATTTTAATCTATCCCAAATTTTGTAAATCACAATTAAACCTTGAAAAGGATAATAAAAAACTCCATCAACAAGCAATAAAACTTATCAGTCTCAAAATGTGAATAAAGGTGGGGAGAAAAGGATAATCCAACAAATCCAATCAAGTCATCTACTACTATTGCACCCTTATGCACGAACCCTAGACTTTTATTCCAATCTAAATCCCAAATCAATTCAATGCTCTTAACAATCAACCCCAAAATTTGAGCCCTGAAACTTAAAACCCCAAATTTGAAAACCCCTAAAATTGGTACCTGAAATCATAGCCACCGGCCCACCACTATTATCTTTGCCTCGTCGTCAACATCACCGCACCATCGTCACGCTCTGCATAGTCCTCTTCCAGCCCCGTCTTTTCAGTTGCGCGCCACAGTTTGTTCCCAAGTCTTTGTCTCGCCGTCAGGCGTTGATGCGTCTTCTCCTATTTCAAGCAGCAACGGCTCAGCCGTCTTCGACTCTGACCACCCATGAGAGGCGCCGCTTCATCCGACAACAGAGGTTTGAAGTCGGGGTCGGGTTCTACTCTCCAGGTTCAACAAAGACAAGTGGGCTTTTCCCCTTTCTTAACGGTTTGTTAAACGTTTACTAGCGTCTGGGCATATCATGAAACATTATCAAAATACAAGGGTATTACACGAAATTGTTCATACTTGTGGTTATTTCGCAAAATTTGCTTAAATACGGGGATATGATACGAAATTCCGTAAATAAAATGAACCCAAATATTGGCTTATGTGAGAATGGTTAATTGTTTTTATAAAAAAAGTGATAGATATGTGAATGGTTAATTTTTTTTTTTCGGATCAAGGTTAGTTGTTTTTATAAAAAAAGTGATAGATATCTTTTGCCAAAAAGTTTATACATATCTGATAATAGATTATTTATCAAGCTTATAGGGTTTTACTTTTACCTGATTTCGAGTTAACACTCAATTGACCCCAAACTCCCAAAGCATATGAACTACCCCAGTTAAGTTTGCCTTGCCCCATCAAAATAAGAAAAACCGGAGGAAGAGGAAAGAGAACCATATCATCGCAGGAGGAAGAAATCCATCCACCATTAAAATCAAAATTCACAGGTAAACTCGTCGATCCTCTCTCACATTCTTCAAGGTCAAACTACACTTTCTGATATCCAGCACAAGGGTCAGCGGGTTCCCCTTTTTACTGGACTGGAAACCGGGAAAAACAGGAATTGCCCAAAAAGAATCTGCAACGAAAAAAACACAATCAGCGAACCCAAATCTCTCTGTCCTTCGCAACGTCGACGATTACTGTATTAATCGCTTCTAGGGTTTCTTCTTTTTCTTCTTCAGCCCGTTTGTACCAAATTTCCGAGTTGCTCTACTCGGTTCGTATTTATTTTTTGGTGCAGTGTCTAATCTTTGCACCTGCTTTGGTACAAAGGTATCGTTTTTTGGTAATTGATGTGGGGATTTGAGCATTTACGTTGAGATTTTTTCTTGATTAATGGTTGTAGCCTGATTTCCTAGGGCTAATTGCGGTTGTTTCATGTAAATTTGCTGTTGATCTGGGCAATTTCTCACAGTTTGATTTGCAAAGTTTGACTTTTTCTTAGTATTGATACCATTTGCTTTCTTGAATTGGCTGATTCCATAGAGTGAGAAGTTGGTATTTTCTTTTGTGCTTTGCAATTGGGTTGTTGGAAAATTCCTTGTTTGTGGTATAATAGGTATGTGTGCTCTGAAGTACTGGAATTAGTTTGAGATGCTATTCTTTTTTGTCCTTTGTGAGAGTATAATTAGAGTACAATTGCTGGGTGTATTGCACTATTTCATTGAGACGAGTGTTGAAGAACCTTGATGAAACTTGGCAGATACCCAGATACTATCCTGACGTATGTTTATTACCTAGTGACTCTGGTTCGAATTAGAGGGTAAATGCATATAAATGCTATCCTTTTTAGGGTTTTTGGTTTGTGATTTTGAAGCTCTTTATCTACTTAAGAAGTAGAATAGTATCAACTCTCTCTAACTTGGCTCTCTATATGGTAGACAATGTCATTATTTGTATGTTATTAGATTATGAATGGTATCAATAGCTGCTAGATTAGACATGTGATGAAATTTATATATTATTGATGTGCTAGCAAGAGAGACTAACGGTCTTTCTGAAGAAAGGCAGCATTGGTGCTGAAGGTTACACGTACTATTGCGTGTGTTATAATATTACAAACGATCTATGATCATGGTATTTCATAACGATTTCCTTTTTGGATGTCAAGATTTTTTATTTTTTTTTACTTGGGTGGGGATTCGTTGAAGAAGAAAAAATGTGAAAAACGGTCTTGTTAACGGGTGTAAGCTTTTCACGGGATGGATGCCAGGTGGCATTCTCCATATGGTCATTTGAATATCTCACTCCAGAATATGTTTTCAGATATATGGTTCTATATTGGAATGATCATCATTAATATTGTCTATATTTGAATGTTATGCATTATGATTCTTTTATCTGATTTGTAGGGGGGGAAACAAGGCCCACAAATCCTGCAGTTCTGCGGTTAATTTATTTTAACTTGAAATTTCTGCTCCCAAGACTTTGAGATGCATCGCGTGGGCAGTGCAGGAAATGCATCTGGCTCTAGTCGCCCCCGTAAGGAGAAGAGATTCACATATGTCCTCAATGCATCTAATGATACAAAGGTACCCAAATTAATATAATAAGCACTTTTAAACTAGTCACCAACAGACTTTCTTAATTTGCAACGTCCATCATCTCTATAGGTTGTTTATATGAAGTGTAGATGTTATTTTCTCGTAGTTGAAGAACAATTTCTCATCCCATCTCTTTCACAGCAATGCTAGTTTCTAATAGATATAAACTATAAACTCGTCGTCCTTGAGTTACATTTCTGTAACAACATCTTATGTTATAATCTAATAGCACCTTTTTCAAGAAAGTATCAATCCAATCTATTCTAATCCAGAGCTACACAAACTAGATGTTGCTTTTCATAGATGGGGTGTTGGGCTTGATGCCCCCAGTAAATTAAGCATATTTTGCTTGTTTATTTGGAATGTTGCCCCCAGTAAATTAAGCATATTTTGCTTGTTTATTTGGAATGTTTGTATTTTATTTATATCGTGGTGCCTTTTTTGCAAGACTTATCACTTATTCAGTATGCAAGTCGTTATATTTCAACAATTTGCAATGTCCTGATTTGCTGGTCCAGCTGAAAGTAAAATACCATTTAATATATACACTTGTGTTTAAGGAGTGTTTCTATTGTGGTACAATGAACTTCTGGACATGTTCTATGGGCCAGCTTGTTATTGTTTATTGTTCTAAGGTGTATAGAAAGCTGAAAATGCAGCCTTTGGTGTAAAAAAAGGGGAAAAATACACTGCAATTGGAGATAATGATGTTATGTAAAAATCTTTTCTTAGTAATATTTACATGTTGCCTTGCTTGTCCACTTGCAGCATTCAGCAGGAATTAATTGTTTGACTTTTTTAAAGTCTACGGTTCCTGATGGGTGTGATTATCTGTTCACTGGGAGCCGTGATGGGACTCTAAAGAGATGGGCCCTCAGGGATGATGCTGCATCATGCTCAGCTACTTTTGAGTCACATGTGGATTGGGTACATCACTTGAACTTCCTGTTATCATCCATGTTTTGCGATCTGTACATCCAAGATACTAGTAGATAATAATGGTTCTTGTCAGACTCTTTTTCTTGTTGCTTATCACCGTTGATCAAAGGAATAGCCCTGATTATGTACTCGAATATATTTTCTCAGGTAAATGATGCTGTTGTTCTTGGAGACAGTACACTCGTGTCATGTTCTTCAGACACTACTCTAAAGGTTTGCTTGCATTATATAAGATGTATTTTTTGTGCTATTGTATTACTTTTTTGCTTTTAAGGTCTCTGATTTTGTGGCTCGTGCTCCAGACATGGAACTGCTCTTCTAATGGAACCTGTGTGAAGACTTTACGCCAACATACTGACTATGTTACATGTCTCGCTGCTGCTGGGAAGAATGTAATTTCTTTCTCATATGAATATTTTAATTGCATGTCGAGAAGCCCTTCTCTTCTGCTATCATCTTTTTATTTTGTGTTCAGCTTGACAATGTAGAATGTTTTAGGAGCTCAAATTTATCTTTTCTGGCTGGAATATCTGATATCGTAAAATTTATGCATTTTAGAGCAATGTTGTTGCCTCTGGTGGCCTTGGTGGTGAGGTTTTTATTTGGGATATTGAAGCTGCTTCAGCCCCTGTTTCTAAATCAAACGAAGTCGCAGAAGATGAGTGTTCAAATGGTATAAGCGGGAATGGAAGCACCCTGCCCATTACGAGTCTACGCACAATAAGTTCAAATAACAACATTGCGTCTCATGCTACTACTCCAAATCATGGAGTCATTGCTGCCAAAGGCCATAAGGAGTCAGTTTATGCATTGTCAATGAATGATAGCGGGACACTTCTTGTTTCAGGCGGTACTGAAAAGGTATTCACTCTGTCATAGATGGTATAAGGTTCCTCCCCTACCCTTTTGCTCCTCTCTTGCTGTATGAAGAAGTAGATTTATCGATAACTGGGATTGCATTAAAAAACTGCATTAGGAAGCTGCTCCTACTGCTTCTTAGTTCATTTTGATGATCCTAAGAACTGATTGATTTATAAGCATAAAGTAGCTTAGTATCTATCTCATGTGGATCTTTTAATCTGATATGAGCTTAACCCCTAGGTGGTTCGTGTTTGGGACCCAAGAACTGGTTCAAAAACCATGAAATTGCGGGGACATTCAGATAATATAAGGGCTCTTCTGTTGGATTCTACTGGCAGGTTGATGCAATTTTTACCCTTTCCTGGTTTTAATCACTTATTTCAAAATAGTTAATAAGTCTCGTGAATTATCATACCCGTGGTGATGATCTGAAATCCCAAGTGTTTGGCCATACTTCCTGCAGGTTCTGTTTATCTGGCTCCTCTGATTCTGTGATCAGGTATCGTGCCTATACCTCCTTTCTTATGTGAATTTGATGTAATTTTGCCTGTAGATATGCTACTTTCTTCGTAGTTCTTTGAGCACTCACAGACACAGTTAGACATATGTTTTGATACTGATGACTGTCATGTAGTTTGACTATATCTCATGCTTAACATTTGTGCTTTAATTTAGTCTTTGATGCTCTGCTATATTCTCAACAATTTGGTTAATCATAACAATCCCTGCTTTATTATGACGCATGCTCATTATATGGGTTAAGTTTGAATTATCAGATGTGAGTTATTACTCTTTATCTCTTTTTCTGTAGCAAGTGACTCATCCGATGTATATTCTCATGGGTTTCTGTCTATAATTTCCTGCACTTACTGACTTGATTAGTTCCTTTGTTTTTTTCTTGTAGACTATGGGATCTTGGGCAGCAGCGCTGTGTTCATTCTTATGCTGTTCATACTGATTCTGTTTGGGCTCTGGCTAGTACACCGACATTTAGTCATGTCTATAGTGGTGGAAAGGATCTCTCTGTAAGCAGCTCTTGTGATAATGTGTTCTCAAAAGTTGAGATCTTGTGGGTTTGTGAGACTAGCAGTAGTTTTGCTAACCTTTTCGCTACCTTTGTTGGCTCAGTTATACTTGACGGACTTGTCAACAAGGGAGAGCATTTTGCTCGGCACAAAAGAACACCCCATCTTGCAACTGGCATTGCATGATGACGACATATGGGTTGCAACTACAGACTCTTCTGTAGATAAATGGCCGGCAGAAGGGCATAGCCCTCAGAAGGCTTTCCAAAAAGGTGGTTCATTCTTGGCTGGAAATCTATCCTTTTCTAGGGCACGTGCGTCCATGGAAGGTTCCATTCCTGTAAGTTTGGCTTGTCTATATCTAACTTTTGAGAAGAGCTCAGTGCCTGTGTTCTGTCCACTCATTGTTATCACTTGTTGGGGAAGCAAAAAAGCAGTGCCTGCTTATTGCTTTTAACTGCTTTCGTATGACTTAGTAGGTTCAAATTTGGTATAGTGTTTTCAATTCCGTTGCTTAGCTAAGTCCCTGCTTGTAACAGGTTCCAGTTTACAAAGCACCCTTACTCACGATTCCTGGAACTCCTGCTATCGTGCAGCATGAAATTTTGAATAACAGAAGGCATGTTTTGACGAAGGTTTGTGATATATTTTTTCTTCCATATATGCACGTGATGAATGTTATTTAATACTATGAATCACGCCTAACCAGATTAACTATCATTGATGATAGGACACTGCTGGTTCCGTGAAGCTATGGGAGATCACAAGGGGTGTTATCACTGAGGACTATGGCAAGGTTATATGAGATATGAGTAGATATATAGATTCAAGTTTTCAGCTGCGGATTAGTAATTTGCTTTTCTGTTTCTCTGTTATTCTTCTCTGCCTTCCCATTGTGGCTACCCTTATATGGAGATCTATATTGATTGCCCTCATTGAAAAAGTTATCAAGTTATGAAATGTGGTTTGGGTAAATTTGCTTAGTAGGCAATTTATGTTAATTCTTTCTCAACAAGGCCTGACATTTCTGTTCTTGGTTTCAATTGGGGACTCTCCAGGTTTCTTTCGATGAGAAAAAGGAAGAACTGTTTGAGATGGTATGATTCCTTTATTCCGGATCAAATTTCTGGTTTTGATTTGGCGATTCTTATTTTGTTTTTCCATTGATCCAGGTCAGTATTCCACCATGGTTCACTGTAGATACCAGGCTTGGTAGCTTGTCAATTCATCTAGAAACTCCTCAATGCTTTTCCGCAGAGATGTATTCTGCTGACCTTGGCATTCCTGGAAAACCTGAGGATGATAAGGTAAACATGTATACATTATTTCCACATACTCCATTCCTGCGGACACCCGTCAATGAATCTTTTCCATTCTCATTTTCTCCTCTTGAACAAGCATGCTGTATGATATTGGCAGTAAATCTATATGCATTTATATTGTATTCTCATGGAGATGCTAGTTGCTTGCTTTTCAGTTATTTTCACAGGGGAGTGACTACTAGATCATGAAGTTGATGAGGGTGGAAATGATAATTATTATATCAAATGTTTTAGCTTTGAAGCTCTTCTAGTAAATGAAAATACGAGGATCCTTCTTCTCTTTTAATTTTTTGGGTGAAGAATCTGAGGATCTTTTAAGATATGTTTATGTGATGCTAAATTCATGTTGATCAATAAACAGTGAGCACTGATGAACTCCTTTTATAATTTGAATATCTTACTTCTCCATACTCGTAAGCTTGAACAATGGGATCCACAGGTTAATTTGGCACGCGAGGCACTCAAAGGTCTGCTAGCCCATTGGTTGGCCAAAAGGAAACATAAACCATCATCTCATCCTTCAGTCAATGGGGACATAACTTGCGTGAAGGATATATCTACTAGGACTATGAGCCACTCAAGAATTGAGGTTGATAGTGGTGCTGAAAATGATCATATGGTTTACCCTCCATTTGAATTTTCCACCATTTGTCCACCTTCAGTTATTACTGAGGGATTACATGGTGGTCCGTGGAGGAAAAAAATAACAGATTTAGCCGGAATTGAAGATGACAAGGATTTTCCTTTGTGGGTTCTTGATTGTGTGTTGAACAATCGTCTGCCTCCAAGAGAACATACCAAGTAAATCTCTCCCCTGTTTTTTTATTTATTTGCTTTGTAAGGGTTCAGTGCTACTAGGAAGGTGCATTTTTTAGCTTTATTTGTGATTCTTTTTTCCTTTGTGGAAAGTCGATGCATGAAATATGGCTTATGTTCTCTTGAAAGAAGTTAATTATATCATGCTGTATCTTTGTGAAAAAAGTGGAAATGTATTTTTTCCGATTCATATTTTTTGTTATATTTTTCTTGACATACTTCTGGTATAAATGACTTTTGCACATTCCAGAAACAAAAAAGGGCAAGAAAATAAGTCAATTGTGAATAGATTTTGTAGAAGTAATATAAACATGCACATGCTAAACATTTGCAGGTGTAGCTTTTATCTGCATCCTGCTGAAGGTTCATCTGTCCAAATCCTAACTCAAGGAAAGTTGAGTGCTCCCCGGATACTAAGAATAAACAAGGTAAGAACTTCCCTAATCCCCGAATATTAAGTATAAACATCTGCTAGATCATATTTTTGTTTGTAAGTGGTATAAGTGATACTCCATCCGTCCCTAAATGTTTGTCCCATGACCAATTTTGACACTATTTACAGTTGAAGAGAATCTTTAAGATTTCTTCCAATATATAAGAAAAAACATAGTCACATGGGGTCTTGTTTGATTCGTCTCAACGAGTACTTTGATAATATCAAAAAATTATAATTTTTAGGCTTATATAATTAGAGATATTAACGATACAAAATCCGCCTCGACAATTGTGTCCCTCCCCCATGGGACAAACAAAAGGAGACAGAGGGAGTATTATTTACCAACTATAGTGATGAATGTTTATTGTTGAGATGCTCTGCAGTGGTAATTCTGTGCTACATCTAGAGACAATGCACTTCCTGATCTTTTAAATAGATAGAATTGTAGTATGAGCCGGATTATGTCCCAAGTAATTGTTAGGATACATGGAAAGCATCTTCCGCATTAACACAAGTTTTTAAGTGGCTATGTTTTTTTATTCTTTTATTGTCTTTGTTTACAGGTTGTTAATTATGTGGTAGAAAAAATGGTCCTTGACAAACCACTGGAGGGTGTTCCTGCTGATGGAACGTTTGGCCCCAGTTTAGCTGGTGGCCCTTTGCAGCATCCAGTGGCTTCTGGAGATACGTCTTTTCGTTCTGGACTCAAGCCTTGGCAGCGGCTAAAACCGTCAATTGAGATCATGTGCAATAACCAGGCAAGCAACACACATTTTGGAATATAGGATACTTATTTTATTAATTTCAATACCATTAACAGCTGTGAGTTGGGCTTATGGCTGTGTTTCTTCGAGTAACAAATAACTATTGCATTGCCTTTCGATTCTTTAACTATCCATCTTTGTTTTCTTTGTATATTTCCCCCTAGATTAATGACATTTGATTACTTGGGTCTTTTTAGGTTTTGTCCCCAGAAATGAGCTTAGCTACAATAAGGGCATATATATGGAAGAAACCAGAAGACTTGATACTTCATTACCGTGTTCTGCCAGGTCGTTGATTCTGTACCCCACCTCAGAAAGGTGAGTATCGAATCCCGGACCTCTTATGTGCCTTGTTGCGTTTTTGTATTTAGAAAAATCAACCCAGGCAAATTTCTTTCTCTGCGCATGCCCAGCTTAGGGGTTTCAACCATGCACATTCATCAAGTATGATACAATAGTGTATTGATAAAATCTCAACTATCAGCTGCCTTCATCTGTAAATCATGGCACAGCAGCTCGTCACCATAGAAAATTTTGAAGTTGTTGAAATTGGCGTGTGCAACCATTTGTGGATAGTGGATGCTTCCTTGTGGATGTTGCAGGCTGATATAATTCTGACGCCTTGGAGCAAAAGAGTTTGGTGTTGTGAAGAAAACCCACTAGAAATCTCTCTTTGATTTGAGGAAACACTATGATGAAGAAAAAGGACTTGTGAGTAGGTTTTGTAATCTTGAGTTTGGGAAAATCCGGGTTGTGGTTAGAAAATAAGACCGTTGGGGTTACCTGTCCAACTCTTGATAGCCAAATCTGGTATTTATTTTGGCAACAGTTTCCAACATCATATGTATTTAGTTATTCCTTTTTTTCCAATTTATTTCATATTGCTTTGGATGATCAAATTCTCCAAGGTATCTAAATGAGTCACTTTTTTACCTTGTTCTCTTAGTTGTCTAAAAGGTAAATTGCAGAAGTGCCCAATTGAAAAGGTGAATTGCTAGTAAGTGGTTATATTTCTAGGTTGTAAGTGTTTAGATTCTTAGGGCTCGTTTGGTTTGAACTTATGAAAACGGTAACGGAAAGGAAACGGATTTAGTACACTTTGACATCATGATGCATTGATCAAAATTTTTATCTTGGTTCGTGGGTTCTAAAATTTGTGTGTCAAAAGAACGGAGAAAAGAAATAATTTTATCATTTTATAACTCATCTTTGCATTAGGGATACAAATACCTCCATCATAGTGTCAAGTGAAGGGGAAAAGGAAATGATTTTATCATTTTGATCAATGAATAATGACACTAGATTGGACTAGATTCGTTTCCTTTCCGTTACCGTTTTCGCAATTTAAAACAAACGGGGCTTTAAAGTGGAACAAGTTTAAGCTAAGTGATATTTTGGAATATGTTCTAAGCTTGGTATAAATCACTAAATTAAGTTTGCATTTGCTGTCAATTGTGAAGTGAAAGCCACGTTTTAGGTGTTCCCCAAAATGCTAATAGAAAATTGTATTTCGGTAGATGCCTTTGATAATATAAAGGGTTAGAAATTAGTGAATGTCACATTTCATACTGTTTTAGGAATGCCTTTGAAAATATGATTCTTCAAAGAGCATAGAATACACAAAGTAAAAACATGACACAAAGGACACCAATAACACACAAGAGCACTAAGCATATGTTTCCATTTCCTCTGTGAATAAAGTGCAAAGATTTCTCCTTTATATATCTAACAAGCCAACAAGTTCAGCATTCAGCAACATAATCAAAGCCTAAAACACACCTTAATTTTCTTGAGAGCTAGTGATTATGGCCCAACAATTGTACGGTAAGAACAGAGAGGAGCCATATGCACCAAGCTATGGCTACGGCCAAGGTTCCAACACCAACAAACAATCCCCGAAAAAGCCGGTTTTCATAAACTATTACCCATCTGGCAACACCAACAATCCCCAAAGGGTTGTAGCCCAAGTCCAGACTGTCACTCGTGAGTTCGTTAGGAACCCGGGTGCAGCGACTGAGCCCATAAACGAGACCCGGAATCATCATGGAGATGACCAATCGAAGAGGGAAGACGAGTTCATCAACAAAATCCGAGATGAGACAACCAAGGCGACTGCTGACTTCAATAACGCATCTAGGATCAATGAACCTAAGGTATTGAGTACTAATCTTGATCAACTTCAATTAAGTGACCAACCTAGGAACCATCATGGATGGATTGAGCCACCGGAGTTAGCTGATCCGAGCCACCCAAGAAAGGTGGCTGAGCTTATGAGCAGGGTGTCAAGTTGGAGAAATGGTGCAAAGCCAATTAGTAGTGATGGATACAATCATTTAGGCTATGATCAGACTGGAAGCTATTCAATTAGTAGCTATAACAACAACAATAATGGATGGAACAAGCTGCCTAATGTAAGCTATGGAAGTAGTTACAATGGAAACAGCGGTAGAGCAGCTGATGATGTCAACACTAGAAGGAATGACATCATCAATCTACAGCCATCCTTGACACAACAAGTTAGATATGATGAGGCACCGCGAGGTACAACATATGAAAACGGGTACAACTCGGGTTTGGGTAACCAATCAGGGAGGAATTACAGCTCAGGTTTGCCCAGGTCTAGTTATGTTGGGAGGCCTGCATCTGGAGGGGCGACGTCGTCTACTACTGTTATTACTAGTATTGATGCTGTTACAAAGTATAAAGGCAGCTTTGTTCCATAGATGAATAGTGGAGAGAAGAGGAAGCCAAATGTACTAATGAACATTTGATGATTTAGTAACCTAATATTGGCATGTGTGGCCCTATGATTGTGTCTAGTTAATTTCCATTGAATAATGCATTATGTTTTCCTATCCTTGGTCAATTTCGGATGGGATTAGTCAATCTCGTAACTCTTGTTTTGGCAAGCTTGATATATAAATAGTTTTTCTAACCTATGTTCTAAGGGCATAGGTTAAGAATTCTTATTAAGAAATATAAACCCTAAAGAAGGAAAGGTGAACCCATTTACAAAACAATAAAATATCCACAAAAATTAACACATAATTAAAAGTTTTTACATATAGGATCTTAACCTATGTCCTTAGGACATAGGTTAGAAAAAATCGATATAAATATATGTTCATGGTTAAGAGCATCTCTAATGGAAGAAAGATGATTAAGAGCATCTATAATTGCATAATGGGCATCTCCCATTTTAGTTTTAAGCAAGATGGCGAATCAAATCAAGCAAGCATTAGCAATTAATTGCATAGTGTACGTACTGAAAATTTTGATATGATGAACTAATTCATGTTTAATGGTATATTCTAGGAAATATTTAGTAACTAAGGGCTCGTTTGATATAACACTTGAAATCGGGTTGGAATCAGAAACTGAAACGGAATCAAGAATTAAAATAAATCATTCTCGTGGCTTGGTGTTTGGTATGATCCCGGAATGAACCATTCCTAAAATTTGTTGTTTGGTTGAATATGAGAATCAAATCTTGTTGATATTATACATTTAATTTTGTAAATTTCTGGTTATTTTGCTTTAAAATGATATATTTTATAAAAGACAATATAAAAAATGGTTTTAAAATTGACAATTATACATTTTTAAGATAAAAGATGGAAAAGGAGGTTGAAATTAATAATACTCTATATTTTTTCATGGAATCAAATGCTTCATTAGTCTTAGAATAAAATCAATAATCATTCTAATCCTTACCAAACAGAATGATGGAAGTAATGATTCCATTTCTTATTCTAAGAATGTAAACCAAATAGGGCCTAAAAGATTGGACAATTCACCTCGATGCATAGAGAATTGAAATCAAGCTAGTTGTGGTTGAGGAACAAGTATACACTACAACCATACAAAATGAGTGGCATTAAATTGTTCAGTATTAAAATATCTATCTCATCCCTAAAGGTGGATCCAAATAATGAGGTGGTCGGATCGGTGAATATTCGGATTCGGATTTGGATGCCCTATTGCCTATTGGTGGTGGTTGAACGTACGTTGAAAGAGATCGAAGCGCGGTTTAAGTAATTACCAGCTAACGGTCATGGCGGGGAGTAACTAACTTTGTGTACATATACCTATCGAATTTGTTGCCGGTCAAAAGAAATAATACCCACCAAAACAAGTAGCTAGAGATCGTCTCCTTCCAAACTTCCAACCATGCTCAATTATACCACTTCTAATTTTAAACCATGTGCTTTGCCCGAAAATGGATTAATAAAATTTGTTTTCTTTTTGGGGTCTTCTTTATTAATAATTCATGAGTAAATAAAGTTACATGAATAATTAATTACTTTACTTCTAGTGCGGTGTCCTCCTTTATATAAAATATTATCCAAATATAAAAGCAAGGCTCAATCACTAATAAAATAGAAAATGTATTCCGTTGCCCTATTACATATTATTAAATGAATAATTAAAATTTGTTAAGTTGATTTGGTTATTGTGGTACTAGGCTCCATACTAAGAAACTCTAGTTAAAATATTCTGGCGACATATAGTCCTTTGTGAATGGAATGATATATCTTTTAAATAAATTAGGGTCCGAACTTAGAACGATTTTGATCAATCAATCTGTTAAAAAATTACAAAGAAAAGAAAGATGGTTTTGATGATTCTTAGGTTAAGATAGATTACTCTTAAGTCCATGTAAAATGCTTTTTTAATCAATGTCACGGTTGACATAGGGGATAGCTAGCTAGTTATGTTAAAATAAATCATGGTTACTCACACAAGTGACTGATTAATCATGAACGTTTTACTTGTCAATGGGCCACGTGGCCCAGCACAACTTGTGGAGAATCTACCTTTTTTTTTGGTTGAATGGAGAATCTATCTTTGGCCAACCGAGCGATCCCTTCGCCAGTTGACAGCTAACCTTCTTGGTTCCTTGTCCTCTTGTTCATCATTGTGGCAATTGGCTATAAAATACTCTATCCGTTAAATTTTAATTATTTTTTTAATAATTTACATACTTTTTTTTATAGAAATTATGAATAAAGAAAAAAATTAATAAATATAAGAGATAAATATAGTAAATTTGATCTAAATTATTTTAAAAATTAAATAAAATTAAATAAAATTTTAAAAAGATAATTAAAATTTAACGAAAGCAGTATAAAAAATAATGTAAACATGTGAGTTTCATTGATGTATGTGCTTTTAAATATTATATTCGCACAAATTATTAGGGACACATGCCCATCTTACAACACGTCAACACTAAGTCACACTTATTTATACTTACACCATCCATAAGTTACAATTAATTAATTTATTTTTTCACGAATTAACTTCTGTAATTTTTTCTACAAACGGAGAATAAAAGGTTATAACTTTTAAAATTGAAGTGATCTACAAACATGATTAAAAAGGTTATAACTTTTAACATTTAAATGTTGAGGTAGGCAAAGAGGGTGTGGGTTGGGGCCTCTACGTCTCAATAATCTGAATTATAAAATGAAGTGAGTGTATATTCTTAAATAAGAAAAATGTAGAAAAAGGACAAAGTTGGAGTTGCTAATAAAAAGAGCCTTTTAGGTGTTGCCAAGACAGCACCAGGAAATTTCCCATCTTTCAACTTGTTTCTCTCTCCCTCTTTCTAACAAATTAAACCTCTTGAGAGGGAGCTAGAAGCAAGACATGGGTGGTGACGTCAGTAGGAAGAGCGTCCTTGTGGCGGTGGTGATGGTGGCGTTATGGACGGCGGAGGCAGAGCTGGAAAGGGTGGAGCAGCCACGTAAGCCAGACGGAACAGTCAGCTTCCTGGTGGTCGGAGATTGGGGAAGGAAGGGAAACTATAACCAATCCCTCGTTGCTCATCAGGTGCGATTTTTATTTCCTTGTTTTAATAGATCGATAAAGCTGGGAGTGGTGATTAATTATGTTTTGCTAATAGATCGAGATTGCTTGTAGGATTTTTTATGTTGATAGGAGGAGTATTTAACGGGTGAGTTTAAATAGTAAATCCCTTAATTTTTATTTTCCAAAATAAAATTTAAAAACTATTAAAGTTAGGGTGTGCTTGCACACAACACAAATATTGCTGATTGCATCTAAACATAATATTTGTTCGGTTTTTTTTGTTTAGTATAATAGGGATTTTTTTTTAATAATTAAACAAGATCATCTGAGGAGCTGCTTAATATTGATCGATCTGATCGCGGAGCTGCTTAAATAGCTTTTTAAGGGTTCATTTTTTGATGTCAGCATTTTTTTAACTTCAATTACCGCAAAAAATTATACAGTTAATTATTTGGTCATACATAATTATATGATACAATTTATCAATGCAGCCCATCAAAAGAGAAGGGTAAAATCAGCGTCGGAACCAGAAAATTATAAAAGAGGAGCCCCACAGAGTCACGATAACATATATGTAGTCGCGGACTAGCGAATTGGGATTATCCAACGAGCTATTTTAATAACTTAGAGGGTCTTGTAATATATGAAAAATAAGATATTAGTAATAAAAATAGTTAACATATATTTTTTTAAATCTAACACTTACTAGAAAATGAATTTATTGTAATATTGAAAAATATTTAAGAACAACATAGGTTATTATATATTATTAGAGTGGATTTCTTAATAAAACACTTAAAACTATTTATAAGAATATTAAATCTCAGTTTATTTTTTGTGAAGAAAAATAATAAATAAATGACTAATAAAATTGTTTAAGGACATTTGAATATATAATGAGAAAATAGACTTGAAAGAGAAAGATAGGACAAAAAAAAAGAGCACGAATTCCCTAACAGAAGAATATAATTACAAAGAGAAATTTTATTAAAAAAGCTGGCACGACATTATATGAAGTCTCGAACACAGAACCTTCGTCAATACTCACTTGGTGGGTTACCACTTACCAGTTAACACCTGGACGAGAGTGATTTTGCATTATTGAAATTAACTTATTAATATATATACGGAGCTCACGGAAAAGGAGGGGCACGGGACCCCCTGCCCCCTTGGCTCCGGGTAGAAATGTAGAATACATATAATTTTACGGTTTTTTATTCGATCGTACCTAATTATACATTTGATAAGATTTTGAGGATTATGTATAATAATTGAGCCAAAAGGAATTAGAAAAGCATTTTTTGTGGATATGCCTCCACTAGTCCCTGTCATGTCAGATAGAGAGAGATACGCCACGCTGCGTTTCAATGGGCCTCAAACTCAAAGCACCATTATTTGCTCAATGATAGTGCTAAACACTTTGGGTTTCTTTGTTAAACACTCTTTTCTTATAATGTATTTTTTATAAAAAATATAGTTTTTAAAATTTGTAAAATATTAAAAAAAATACTTTTGTAGATAAAGTAAATATAAATACTTAGTCAAGCAAGACCTAAGTCAATTTTACATGCATCTACTTGTAATTTTCGGTGGACAAATCAGCATTAAAGTTTTTTTTAAAATATAAAACGTTAAGCCACTATAATAGATAAAAAAAAATATTCAAACTCGTATTTAGAAAATCAATTTATTTTATGAGTCATGGACAGTTAGTCTTTACCTGTTTAGTCAACTTTTATTTCATGGGCTGGCCCAATTGAGACCCTCTTGTATTATACAGATGGGAATCGTGGGGGAGAAGCTCGACGTCGACTTCGTCGTTTCCACCGGCGACAACTTTTACGACGATGGATTAACCGGAGTTGACGATCCCGCGTTCGAGGAATCGTTCAGAAACATCTACACTGCCCCAAGCTTGCAGAAGCCGTGGTACACTGGTACATACACAAAAATATCCTTCACTAATCATACAATTTTTGTTCAATCGGGTCGGGTTAATTTTGAGTTCGGATCATTCTAGATGGTTTTAATTAGCTGTTTGCGGGAATGCAGTTTTGGGAAACCACGACTACAGAGGAGACGTGGAGGCGCAGCTGAGCCCTGTCTTGACAGCCATCGACGAGAGGTGGATATGCAAGAGGTCTTTCACTGTGAATGCTGAGGTGGCGGAGTTGTTCTTCGTCGATACGACGCCGTTTTCTGACAAATACTTCTCCCCTGAGGAGGAGAAAGATCACTCCTACGACTGGAGAGGCGTGCTTCCTCGCCAACAATATCTCTCTTCTCTCCTCAAGGTATCTAGCTAGCTAGCTACAAGTTTAACCAACCTAATTAATTAATCAATTAATTTAAGAGTAAATATGTAATGTAGGATTTGGAAGTGGCGTTGAAAGAATCAAATGCAAAGTGGAAAATAGTGGTAGGACACCACACAATTAGGAGTGCAGGCCACCATGGTGACACTATTGAACTTGCGGCACAACTCCTCCCCATACTACAAGTATATTTACAAACTCCTCCTTCCAATTATTCTTAAACCATCATTAGTATTAATTAATCAAGTAATGTAATTAATCTCCTAGGAGAACAATGTTGATCTTTACATCAATGGTCATGACCACTGCTTGGAGCACATCAGCAGTCCTGACAGGTCAGCAAGGGACCCACGCACCCTTTACGTTATAATCGGATGGATTAATTAACCATAATTAAAGACTCTATTTTGACAGTGAGCTGCAGTTTTTGACAAGCGGAGGAGGATCCAAGGCGTGGAAAGGAGACATCAAATGGTGGAATCCGAAAGAGATGAAGTTCTACCACGACGGCCAAGGTTTTATGTCGCTACAAGTTTGTGATACAGAGCTGAGTGTTGTGTTCTACGACGTTTTCGGCAACGCATTGCACGCTTGGTCTACATCTAAGCTAGACTCAGTACTCGTCAGCATAGGCGACCAAGTTGCGTAGAACTAATGAACAAGCGCCGCATATTGGTTATGTAAAACAACGTTGCTATGTATGCTCTATTGCACTTTAATCATGTACGATGATTGAGTAATGTATTTGGTATTCTTACGCATAATGGTTTGATTTAACCAAAGATATAAACCGTTGTCCAAGTAGCAATAATAGGGATGTCAATGGGACGAATTCTGTGTCTCAATATTGTCGATCGCTTTCCTAGATATGTGTGTGATTACATTTGGGGTCTACATAATGGATACGTGTTAATTCATATTTTTAATTGGGCTTATATGGTTTGGACCAAATTAAAGGTAGAATAATGGGATTGGAAAGGATTAAGTCCAAAATAATGGAGGAAGAGTTTAGATGAATCTAGAATTAATTAAGAAGGAAGATCAAATAAGAATAACTTAGAAAGAGAATTATCTAGAATTTTAGGGAGAAGTGTGTAGTTATCTACTTTGTAGTATGTGTAAACCTATAATATTCTAGGGAAAGTTGTTTAGTGTTATAAGCCTATAAATAGGCATGTGTACGTGGTAACATTTTGGAGCATTGAGCAAGAGAGCAAATTAGTGTGGGCTTGTGTGAGGGGTGTGAAGTTGTGTGAGAGTGTCACATATGATAAAGACCTATTGTACATTTTCACTATATAATACAAAGTCGCTTTTGTATATTGCGTCTTTACTTCAGTGGAATTTCGATGAGTGTACAAGGGTCATGAAAAAGGTCGATTCCCTAACAGAATATGATCCATCTCATACATAATAGATGCCAATGGCACAACAATGTAGGAATAAACATCTATAAGGATAACAACAATGTAGGAATAACACATCTATACACAAAATTAAGAGAATCCTCGATCATATGGGTTGGAAAATCTTAATTTAGCCCTAGTAACTCTTTTTGTTTATATTTTGTACAAATGAAGGGATATCCAACCTGGGCCCTGCAACTGTCCTATAAACATAAACGCTCTCCACAAGACGCTCATCCGACGTACAACATAAAGGCCCATTCTCACTAATAACCTCCACATTCAGCCTCAGATGCTTCTCCCCGAGCAACTTACACGATCGGTATCTCACATTGCACGAGAACATCCAAAGCGACCGCATTCTCTCCAGCCTATCAGAATTCGCCAGCAACACTTCACCACTAAACGGACTATCTCTTATCCACAACTTCCTTAGGCTATTGCACCCCGAGAGGATACTATGAAGCCCCGCATCACTTTCCCCTGAAAATATAAGCCAAAGCACCTCAAGCTTCTTGCCACATGTCCCAATGTGGTGGAGCAGTCGGTCTGTGACGAGGCCGGTGACCACGAGGCGTTTTAGGCTCTTGCAACGGTCAAGAATCGCTGCAAAACCGTTGTCTAGTGGTTGTCCCGTGAGGTGGTCGGGAAGTTGGGGCTCGTAGATGCAAAGGACAAGGGTACTAAGATTTGGTTTGTGCTTGGCGAGTGTAAGCAGAGCTGCATTCGTCATCTGGTTGCAGAAGTACACGATGTAATGAAGCTTAGGACAACCTATAGCAACAGAGATAAGACCTTGTTCGGTTAGATTGATGCTTGGGTCGGCGTAGAATGGTTCTGAGAAGAACACCCTTAGCTCTTGTAACTCCTTGCATGACGTGGCTACCTCCTCGAGGCCGCGGTCTTCAATGTAGTCTAGCACCTGTCAAGCATTGTTAAGGGTGATCTTAAGCTTACTCAATTTGACAGTATTACTACATTGAATACTTGAAGTCATACGATAGAGGGTTTGTTTGGATCTCCACCATAATGCATTTTAATACAAAATAATATACTTTGATGTATTAAAATATATTTTAGGTGGCGATCCAAACGCACCCTGACTAGCTTAGAAGATGCTCTACTTGCCTAGAGGCACCGCAAATTTGGAGAGTATTTCAAGCATTGTTGAGTAAAGGGTGATCTTAAGCTTACTCAATTTGACAATATTAGGGCACATTTGGTATCAATATCAGGTATGTGTATGGATATCACTCATATCCATATATGTGTTTGGTATAATTCTGATATCGATATCAAACTGACATCTGATATTTGGTATCGTGTATGAGTATCAAGATATGAGTATAAGTGATATGAGAGAGTCATTTTGATATCTCTCATAGAATTAGTATATCAAAAATATTATTCATATATATACCCATATACGATAATACTCAAACTCATATATTGATATTCATATCCGATATTTCATACCTTTGGTTACGATACCGAACGAGCCCATACTACATTGAAAGCATGAAGTCATGCAATTTGACTAGCTAAGAAGATGTTGTACTTACCCAGAGGCACTGCAAATTCGGACAATGGCGCAATAGTTTATCCAATATTTCATACCTTAAGCTTACTCATTTTGACAATATTAGGGCATGCTTGTTATTGATATCAGGTAACGTGTATGAGTATGAGTGATATGAGAGTGTCATTTTGATATCTCTCACGGAATGAGTATATCAAAACTATCAGTCATATATATATATACATACCCATATCCAATTATATCACTCAAACTCATATTTTGATATTCATAACCGATATCACATTTCTTTGGTATCAGCTCTTAAAACATTGAAAACATGAAGTCATACAATTTGACTAGCTAAGAAGTTGTTGTACTTACCCAGAGGCACTGCAAATTTGGACAATGGCGCAATAGTTTAACGAGATCATGACAACGTAAGGTGGAGTTTTTCAAGTTCAAAGAAGTGAGACCCGAACACAATGGATAGATAGTCGGTAAGTAAAACGGGTTGGCATCCCACAACCCGGAGAGGCTATTGAGTCCATTGAATCTTGCAAAGGCCCTAGCGAGCTTTGTCATGTTTTCGGGACATGGCTCCATTGTAAACAAGCCAATGCCAAGATCAACTAGGTGTGGAGCCTTTGGTAGGAGGTTTATAAGCTTTTCAAGGAGGAAGGAACGGTTTAGGCGAAGCGTTTTTAGGTTAGGACAATTGCAAACCAAGCGCTCCATGGTGGAGAAAGGTAGCTCGGATTTGAGGACGTCGACGTTAAGGAATTCGAGGGCGGTGTAGGAATCGGGAAAATGGGCAATCCATTGTCCACCCATGTCGTCTACTTCGCTCTCGAATAGGTCCAGCATTCTCAAATGCCTGTGTATAATGGATCATCATATAGAATTGAAAGAAGAGTAATTAAGGCTAGCTTGAAGACGCACACAACACATGGCACACATATTGGAAAAAAGTTCCAATGCCTCAGTATTAGTGCTAGATGAAATTTGATTTGATGTGGCTACGTACTTCATTTAACCATGCATTCAAAAACATCCTCTTGTAACTTGTACATGTTTTAATTAACTTCAGTCTCAAAGAATTACTCGTGACTATATACTACCTCCATTTCGTAATATTTGAACTTTTAGGTATAATCCTTAGTTTATATTATTTGACCTCATATTTGTAGTTAATACTAGATTTATAAAAAAACATTTTTAATTTCAAAGACTTTATTAATAACTCATAAAATAACTCAATTATTTTCTATTTATTGCTTACTTATAAAGTGTGAAATTAGAAGAAAAAAAATCAAATATTGTAAAATAGAGATTAAAAATTAACTGCCTCAAATATTAGGGTTTTTTGTTAAACATATTTATAATGACATTTTTATAGATAAAGACTTTTGTAATATAATGGTGTTTGGTAAAATATGTTTATAATTTCCTTTTTATGATAAATTGTGAAGTATTAGTATCACAAATTCTAAAACATCACAAATATTTGATTAGGGACCTGCAATTGGCAGCAATGGAGGCCAAGCCACGAGTAGAAAACCCATCGCATTTACGCAAAACCAAGCCCCTAAGATTCTTGAGCTTCCTCCCGATCAACTCCAAACCCTCATCGGTGACCACCATCCTCTTCAACCTGATCTCCTCCAGCGCCGGATACGCCGTCGCCAGCGCGGCAATCCACGGCAGAGCGTGGGCCCCCCACCCATCTGGTACGAGGTCGTAATCGGCCGCCAAGTGCTTCCCCTTGATGGTGATGGATCGGACGTCCGTGAAGCGTCGGGTCAGGATCGGAGGGCTGACGGCGTAGCAGTTGCCGATGAAGACGTGGCGCCTGCACCACCGCTCGATGTCGTACCATGATTTACAGACCAAGGAGACCGAGCTGCGGTCGAAGCGGGAGTCGATGAAGGAGAGCACGTGCTGCAGTGCCTCCTCTGGGCACGGGGGCGCAGCTTGTGTTTCCATCTGAGTTTGCTGAATTGGGGATTTGGGTTTGAAAGTTGAGCTGCGTTTAAATAGAAAAAAGCAGGTGAATGAAATCCAATTGAATTTTGGCGTTTGAACAAACGAAACAAAGAAATTACTGATTGATTGGAATTAGGAATGAGGTAGGAAAGTCAGATTACGTTAAACAATTTTGACTCCATTTTCAAAGTCTGAAAAAAAAATCAAATGGGCAACTAATCCTCTGTTTCAAGCTTCAAACTTGAACTCTTCTGTCCCTCTCCCCTGTCCCCGTGCACGGGAAACGGAAATTGTGTAGCTGTAGTATGTTTTAAGCCTAATATATTAAGGGCTCGTTTGGTTTAAACTTATAGAAACGGTAACGGAAAGGAAATGAATCTAGTCAAATTTGATAACATGATGCATTTATCACAATTTTTATCTTGACTTGGGGGCTTCAAAATTTGTATATCAAGAGAAGGGATAAAGGAAATGATTTCATCATTTTTATAATCCACCCTTGTATTAGGGATACAAATACCTCCATCATAATACCAAGTGAAGGGAAAAAGGAAACGATTTCATTATTTTGATCAATGAATAATGACACTAAATTGGACTAGATTCGTTTCATTTCCGTTACCGTTTTCGCAATCTAAAACAAACGGGACCCAAGTGTAGTCTTTTGTTTAGGGTTACGTACGCTCTGGGTTTTAGAGAAGTTCAAACGATGACTGATTAATTATTCAATTAATAGCTAAAAATCAGGCTTCTTTGGAGGCCATAGAAAAGGGAAGACATTTTCAGTTTTTTAAGTATTCGTTTGGTGAAAGAGAGGAAGAGCATTTCCCTCAAATTTACTTTTCATGAAGTAAGTTTTTGGAATTTACAATTTTTAGGAATTAAGAAATTATATTTGGTTAACATTTTAATCATGTGATATTGAAAACTATATTTTATTTGGTTGGATGTGGAAAGTTTACAGGAATTTATATAAAATTACTACTATAATCCTATAAATATAATGGGGGAAGAAAATCTTGAGAGAGGGTAGTATTTTGAGAGAGGATAATTAGGTGATTTGGGAATTAAAATAATGAGGGTAGAAAATCCCATAAATTTAAATACTTGATTCCACTTTCTAGGATATTTAAATTTTCATGAATTTGCTTCCAAACCGAACAAACAATGAATCTAGAAATGAACTATACTACTACATATTTCTTACTTTTTAGCATTTTCATACATATAGTTGAGATAACTATAAACACACAGAGCATTTCAGGGATTCCAATTCAAGGATAACTCATGTGTCAACATATAGAATCTAGATTCCCAATGACGTACATATCATGGTTAGCAATTACTAAAATTGGCACTCAATATCATAAGAAATATGGGTGGAAAGCATGAGCAAATTTAGATAAGCATCACTTGAACTATTCAATTACACTCGTATGCTATTTGTTTTTGTATTGAAGCAGTTGAATTTACCAAACATCTTCTCACAAATTTTGCTGAGCAGATAGAATCGACTCATGTGATATCATAATATCTAACAACTACCTTATCCCACTATAACTTAGTGGTTCTTTGCTAATTCAAACAAAGCCGAGCCAAAAGCAACATCTCATTTCTTATGAGATTTGTTTGTAGGACTTGAAATTGCACATTAGCTTTTTGACTGAGCTAGATATTGTGTACTACTCCACTGTATAACGTACTGAAAGGGTCCTAGCTAGAGTCCATTTCTTAGCTTTTTGACATTGGATTCTTTGTGTTTACATGAAGTGTGGGTCTTCTTTCGATCCATTAAACCCCCAAAATTTACTGTCCATTACACATATATTAAAAAAGTAGTTTGACCTATAGATGATGGGTCACCACTGGCACTCACCAACCACAACAAAATGAAAGTCAAGTCAAGATTGTCTAGAGGCCTGCCTTTGATTTCTCTTTCCCGGCACCGTACCGCCAACGGCCGTAGCCTCATCGTCGACAAAAGCATTGACTTTGACCAAGTCGATCGAGAGTCTCCAACCTGTACTTTCAATTAACACCATGGAATCTCAAGGCTTCGGATGCTGGAAGCTTTCCATTATCTCATTCTACTTCCTGCTAAAACTGTACTACTAAATCTTAGTTGCCGCTAATATGTACAGTCCAGGTCTAGCTAACATGAAATGATATGTGTAGGAACATAATTTCCTATATGTATACGAAAGCTTTAAACTGCAAATATACGAACATGAATTAAGGAAATTTGAAGTTAGAAATACCGAACGAATAACGGATGCAGAGTCGAGACCGAAATCTCTTTCCTTAATTCTGAAAACGCCCCGTAGTGTGACGGTTCTTGACGTTCCGAATCCCAGGATACAACTGCGACGATCTCTTGAACCGCACAACCCAGTAACAAGAGCTAACGAATCCACAGATCTGCGTGTACTCTCAGACTCGATTTTATTTTGGGAAAAAACAGAGAGGAGGATCGTTGTGTTGGATATCTCGAATGAGAGAGCTATGACACCTTTAAAGAGTTTCAGAAGTTACGTTTTTAAAGAGGAGGGAGTTACAAATCTGCTAGTTAACATTACAGATCTTATGTCATAAATGGGTCAAAGCCCATTAATGGACCTTCTGGATCGGCCCAAAAAGATAGGGCGTTGGCTGGCCAGCCCAAGCCCGATCCGATCCAACCCGGCCCGAGCCCGGCTCGCTCGACCCGACTCGGCTCGACGCGCGTGTGGGCTTGATGAGCTAGGTCCTCTCCCCATTGAAAATGGGTATGACCCAAGGCCACAACCTTAGGTCCATTTTCCCTCTATATATACTAGAAGATTTATCTCCAAACTTCCAATGTGTGATACACTTTTATCCCAACATTTTACCCAAGCTACTTTGGGCCTCCATTTTTAAACCAATGTTTAGAATCCACAGATCTGCAAGCTACTTTGGGCCTCCATTTCTCATTCAAACGGAAATCATTTTTGTCGTATGAGTACACTACGAGAATGTACTCATGTAGACGAAGCCAATGCTTCCATTTTCCGGTGTTGACAATGGCCGGAGCCCACCAGAATTGTGCCCGGAAAAGTGATCGGCGCCACATTCAAATAATGAGTTCCAACAATCCCCCACATGAATAGAAATGATTCTAAACATTGGTTTAAAAACAGAAAGACTTTTGAGAGTACAGTCGAAAAATCACTGTATCTGGGCTGGTAGCGTGTTTCAGCCTTGAACCACCCATAGTGAGTAGCTATCGGATTTACTCGACCAGGTAGTGAACATGATGTCTTGAACCACCCGGGCTTTGATGTAAACCGAGACAATAACTATCACACAGTTTCATCTTCTCACAGAACTAGGTTCTTTGTTGTGTTCATTTTGGCCTTGAACATCCCTGGTTATTCATGAGTGAACTTGGAGAATTCAGCCTCTCTTAATTCTCCTAGAAACGGCCCCATTTCACACTCATAAGGTGATTGTCATGAAGAGTATACTGTCATACCCCACTTTTATTTTAAAGCTATGGAATCATTAAAAGCCAAGCTTAACCTTAACTCTTACAGGTAGCACTGTTCATCATCCTAGGAACTGGGATGAGACTTAAGTCTCCCAGTGCTCATCTTGATTCAGCTTGATTTAGTTTTCCCTTTGAACCTACTTCTTGGGATCTCCAGTCAGGTAGGTAGGGTTAGCCATCAAGCATCCTCTTTAATCATAGGCTTTAAATCCATTCCTCTTGATGATTTAACAACTTGATCTCGTGACAAACCTTTATTAAACGGATCCGTTAGGTTGTCAGCCGACTTTGATATAATATATTGATATTATACCATGCGAGAGTAGTTGTGTAATGGTTTTATGTCATCTTCGTGACTTACCATTGTACAGACGACTCAGTGCCTAAGCTATAGCCGATTGACTATCACAGTGTACACTTACTGCTGGCACTGGTTTTGTCCCACATCGAGATATCTTCCAACAAATTCTGAAGCCATTCAGCTTCCTCAGCTGCTTTGTCTGAAGCAATGAACTCAGATTCCATATTGGATCTGGCCAATAGTGTTTGTGTGGAAGATTTCCATGATACTGCTGCACCACCAAGTGTAAATACATATCCACTTGTGGATTTTGAGTTTCTGGAATCGGATATCCAGTTGGCATCACTGTATCCATCCAAAACTGCTGGGTATTTCCCATAATGCAGCCCATAACTTTGAGTATAGCGCAAGTAGTTCTATACTCTAGTTATCCCTTTCCAGTGTTTATGTCCTGGATTACTTGTGTAGCGACTTAGTACATTTACTGAGTGCGCGAAGTCTGGTCTTGTGCAATTGGTCAAGTACATGAGACTTCCAATCACACGTGCATACTCCAATTGTGACACTGCATCTCCCGAGTTCTTAGTCAAATGAAGATGAGGGTCTACGGGACTCTTTGCAATCCCGCTTGAATAGTTCTTGAATCTCTCAAGTATTTTTTCAGTATAATGAGCTTGAGACAAGATTACTCCTTCAGAATGTCTAGTGATTTTAATCCCTAGTATGACATCTGCTAAGCCCAAGTCTTTCATGTCAAACTTTCCACTAAGCATGTTCTTAGTTCGATTGATCATGTCCTTATTGCTTCCAATAATGAGCGTCATCTACATACAAACACAACAAGATGTAACCATTTGGTGTGTCTTTGAAATAGATGCATTTGTCACATTCATTGATGCTGAAGCCATTTGACATCCTGACATTGTCAAATTTTTCATGTCACTGCTTTGGAGCTTGTTTGAGTCCATATAGAGACTTCGCGAGTCTGCACACTTTGTGTTCTTGTCCAGGAACCACATAACCCTCAGGTTGTTTCAGGTATATCTCCTCTTCTAATTCTCCGTTTAGAAATGCAGTTTTCACATCCATTTGATGGATTTCGAGGTTTCGTAATGTTGTTATTGCTATTAGCATTCTGATTGAAGTTATTCTCGTAATTGGAGAATAAGTGTCAAAGAATTCATGGCCTTCTTTTTGCCGAAATCCTTGCACCACAAGCCTCGCCTTGTGCTTATCTATTGAGCCATCGATTTTCAATTTGGTTTTGAAAATCCATTTGCACCCAAGTGCTTTACACCCTTGTGGCAAATCAACTAACTCCCATGTATGGTTCTGCATAATGGAGTCAATTTTGCTTTTTACTGCTTCCTTCCATGAAGGTGCATCAGGTGTAGACATGACTTTTTTGAAAGTTCTAGGCTCATTCTCTAAGAGAACGGTCGTTATGAACTCTTACCCATAGGTTTTTTTCCTGCCGAGCTCTTTTGCTTCGTCTAGGTTCAACCTCTGTCTAGGTTCATCTTCTGTTTCATTT
This sequence comes from Rheum nobile, assembly GCA_027886185.1. Lineage (NCBI taxonomy): Eukaryota > Viridiplantae > Streptophyta > Magnoliopsida > Caryophyllales > Polygonaceae > Rheum > Rheum nobile. The sequence continues at coordinate 305,184 of WOAB01000393.1, read as the reverse complement.
ATAGAAGTGCCTGCTTCACTTTGTTCACGACTTCGCTTCAGATGTTATTTATCCTTGCACGGAAATACTTTTTCAAAGAAAGACGCATTCCTTGATTCCATTATTGTATTGACATGTATAACTGGTATATCAGATTTATGTACCAGAAACCGATAAGCACTACAGTTATGTGCATATCCTATGAAAATACAAACAACGGTTTTAGGTCCAATTGTGACCTTCTTATGAGGTGGTACTGCCACTTTTGCTAGGCACCCCCACACTTTGAGGTATTTGTACGATGGTACGTTACCTTTTCAAAGTTGGTATGGCGTATTGCCAGTAACCTTATGCAGTATCGTGTTGAGGATGTAACTGGTGGTAAGCAGCGCTTCCCCCCACATTTTCTGGGGTAACCCGGATTCCTGCAACATTGCATTCATCATCTCTTTCAGAGTTCGGTTCTTGCGTTCCGCAACTCCGTTAGATTCTGGTGAGTAGGGAGCAGTTGTTTGATGAATAATCCCGTGTTCTCTACAGAACGCGTTGAAAGGTTCATCATACTCGCCTCCTCTATCACTTCGGATAATCTTTATGGTTTTACTAAGTTGGTTTTCAACTTCCAACTTGTATTCCTTGAACTTTTTCGAGGCCTCATACTTGCTTCTTAGCTAGTATAACTAACAATATTTTGTGCAATCGTCGATAAAAATCACGAAATACTTTTTACCGCCTCTAGTTTGCACATATTTTAAATCACACAAATCTGTGTGTATTAAACCTAGAGGTTCGGTTGTTCTCTCTACACGTGGGGATGGTGTGTTTGTGAGTTTGGCCTGTATGCATATTTCACATTTGTCTTTAATCGATTTGCATATCGGAATCAAATTCATGTTTATTAGTCTTTGAATAGACTTTTTATTCACATGCCCTAACCGTTCATGCCAAAAATTAAGAGACTCAACTACATAAGCAATATGATTATTCTTATTCATTGAAACATTGGATACAATAGAGTTTGGGATGACTGTCATTACATTCAGTTTGACCAGTCCATCCTTTACATAACCCTTGTCCAAGTACACCCCATTCTTTGAAAGAACTAGCATTTCATACACGAACTTCACAGCGAAGCCGTTCTTGCACATGCATGACATTAGTGAGAGTCAACTCATTCTCAGAAGTCAGCTTTACCACCACTTTGACGTGACCATTGACATTGGTAGTGAACGAGTTCCCCATAAATAGATGCTCGTCACCCTTGCTCTTCAGATAAGTGGTAAACATTCCCCTATCAGAGCAGATATGTCTGGTAGCACCTGTATCGTACCACCATTTCATTGGATTGCTTCCAACCATATTGACTTCAGACATCACAGCACACAGATCTGCATCCGTGAGCTTCCATGATGGGCTTGGAGTCCATCATTTTGAAGTCCGGAAATTTCGCCACTGCGAACTTCTTAGAGCTTGCGTCCTCAGACTTGTATTTCTTTCCAAGGCAATTCAGTATTCCTTAGAAGTCTTGATCTCACTGTACCATTGTACAGTAGATCTATCAGACGACTTTGAACCCAACCTTTGCACAGACAATCCCCATTAGTCCAGGCCTCAACGCTGGCTAGGGAGAAAATATATGAAATCTGAGGCAAAAGCACATGCTTATCCTCTTTCAAGAACTTTTCTAGTCTGATAGGCTATCGGTTTGGACAATCTGATTTGACAGCGTTTCCGAACCTCATGACTGGCAAATTCACTGCTGGCAGACCACTCCCAGATCAAATCTGGGGTGTCGACTCAACACGATTTCCACTATTGGCTCCAACACGAGCACCAGAACCAGAATTAGCATTCTCAGTTTGGTTAATCATACATCTCATAATTTTACAAAAATTAAACCAGATTGAGTACGATTGCAACAATAAGTTCAATGAGCAAATTCTCAAACGAAGCAATTTAAACAATAAATTGCAGTTTCATACGCGTATATGATATATGTTGTTTTTGTTTGATTTTTCTGTACATCAGTACAGATGGCCGAAAAGATTCAGGTCTAGAAGACCAAAAACAGCAAACAGAGAATATATATTACATACAGGAATCATGCTCGATCATCAAATTAAGTCATAAGACCGAAATCAATAAATGTCGAAACCATAAGACAAAGCACTAATGACAAATTAAATGACGGCAAATGAAATGCACTAACGGCAAATCAAATTCACGAATCAAAGTAATGCATAAAATTAATTAAATAGATCAGCATAAAAAAGCACGAATCAGCTGAGCAAACCACGAGCAGATTCACGAATGCAGCCACAAAAACGAAACAAACAACAAATTAAATCATGCTGTAACATATTACACATATGAATTGAACAATAGAATAATACACAAGCTGCAGGAAAAATTCACGAACAGCCGACACAAATGGCAATTGAAATTAACGAACAACAAAAAAAAAATGCACGAACGACTATTTAATTAACAAACATCCGAATTAATCCACGAACATCAAATAAAAGACGAACATGAAAAAATTCAGAATAAACTTTAGACAACCAAATCGGGTAGTCCGTATAAGCAATCAAACGAAGCAAAATTTTCAGAATTAAGATTGTAGGAACATAATTTCTTATATGCATACGAAAGCTTTAAACTGCAAATATACGAACATGAATTAAGGAAATCTGAAGTTAGAAATACCGAACGAAGAACGGATGCAGAGTCGAGACCGAAATCTCTTTCCTTAATTCTGAAAACGCCTCGTAGTGTGACGGTTTTTGACGTTCCGAATCCCAGGATACAACTGCGACGATCTCTTGAACCGCACAACCCACGGATCTGCGTGTACTCTCAGACTCGATTTTATTTTGGGAAAAAATAGAGAGGAGGATCGTTGTGTTGGATATCTCGAATGAGAGAGCTATGACACCTTTAAAGAGTTTCAGATAGGGCGTTGGCTGGCCAGCCCAAGTCCGATCCAACCCAACCCCGGCTCGCTCAACCCGACTCGGCTCGGCGCGCGTGTGGGCTTGATGAGCTAGGTCCTCTCCCCATTGAAAATGGGTAATGACCCAAGGCCACAACCTTAGGTCCATTTTACCGATCCAACCCAACCCAACCCCGGCTCGCTCAACCCGACTCGGCTCGGCTCGGCGCGCGTGTGGGCTTGATGAGCTAGGTCCTCTCCCCATTGAAAATGGGTAATGACCCAAGGCCACAACCTTAGGTCCATTTTACCTCTATATATACTAGAAGATTTATCTCCAAACTTCCAATGTGGGATACACTTTTATCCCAACATTTTACCCAAGTCTTGCTACTTTGGACCTCCATTTCTCATTCAAACGGAAATCATTTTTGTCGTATGAGTACACTACGAGAATGTACTCATGTAGACGAAGCCAATGCTTCCATTTTCCGGTGTTGACAATGGCCGGAGCCCACCAGAATTGTGCCCGAAAAAGTGATCGGCGCCACATTCAAATAATGAGTTCCAACAATAAGATCTTCTCCTCCTCTTCCTCCTTCTTCCCTCCCTGAATTTTTTTATAGAAAAAAAAACAAACATTTTAGGCAGGCCGTGGTACACTGGTACATGCACAAAAATATCCTTCACTAATCATACAATTTTTGTTCAATCGGGTCGGGTAAATCTTGAGTTCGGATCATTCTAGATGGTTTTAATTAGCTGTTTGCGGGAATGCAGTTTTGGGAAACCACGACTACAGAGGAGACGTGGAGGCGCAGCTGAGCCCTGTCTTGAAAGCCATTGACGAGAGGTGGATATGCAAGAGGTCGTTCATTGTGAATGCTGAGGTGGCGGAGTTGTTCTTCGTCGATACGACGCCGTTTGCTGACAAATACTTCTCCCCTAAAGAGGAGAAAGACCACTCCTACGACTGGAGAGGCGTGCTTCCTCGCCAACAATATCTCTCTTCTCTCCTCAAGGTACCTTACAAGTTTAACCAACCATTTCAATTCAAATTGACTCACCTTAACCTAATTAATTATCAATTAATCTAAGAGTAAATATGTAATGTAGGATTTGGAAGTGGCGTTGAAAGAATCAAATGCAAAGTGGAAATTAGTGGTAGGACACCACACAATTAGGAGTGCAGGCCACCATGGTGACACTACTGAACTTGTCACACAACAACTTCTTAAAGTCCGGTGTGCCAATAAATGAGTGACGTGTCAGTCCGAAAACCAATTGACAATAGGAAGAGTAGTCCACTAAGTTTATATACTAGGCTATTTAGTCTCAACTTACCGATATGGGATGAGTTATCTTCACACACCCCCTCAAGTGGCAACTTGCCTGACCCAGTTGGCACTTGACATCATGCCTTAAGGCCGACAAGCCCAATCAACCAGGAGTCCAAACCCAGACCGAACCGCTCTGATACCATGTTAAAGTCCGGTGGGCCGATAAATAGGTGACGTGTCAGTCCGTGCGCACATGCGCGTATGGGCCTAGCACATAAGCCCAGTGGGATTCCATCCTAAAACCAATTGACAATAGGAGGAGTAGTCCACTAAGTTTATATACTAGGCTATTTAGTCACAACTTACCGACGTGGGATGGGTTATGAACTCCTCCCCCATACTACAAGTATATTCACATTCACAAAGTACTCTTCTTTCCAATTATACTTTAAATCTATTAAATTAATAAAAAATTATGTATGTAATTAATCTCCTAGGAGAACAATGTCGATCTTTACATCAATGGTCATGACCACTGCTTGGAGCACATCAGCAGTCCTGACAGGTCAGCAAGGGACCCACGCACCCTTTACTTTATAATCGGATGGATTAATTAATCTCCTAGGAGAACAATGTTAGGTGTTAATTCATATTTTTAATTGAGCTTATATGGTTTGGACCAAATTAAAGGTAGAATAATGGGATTGGAAGGGATTAAGCCCAAAATAATGGAGGAGGAGTTTAGATGAATCTAGAATTAATTAAGAAGAAGGAATATCAAATAAGAATAACCCAGAAAGAGAATTGTTTAGAATTTTAGGAAAAAGTGTGTAGTTATCCACTTTGTAGTATGTGTAAATCTAGAATATTCTAGGGAAAGTAGTTTAGTGTTGTAAGCCTATAAATATGCCTGTGTACGTGGTAACATTTTTGGAGCATTGAGCAAGAGAGTAAATTAGTGTGTGCTCGTGTGAGAGGTATGAAGTTGTGTGAGGGTGTTTCATATAATAAAGACCTCTTGTATATTTTCACTATATAATACAAAGTCGATTTTATATATCGCGTATTTGCTTTGGTGGAGTTTCGATGAGTATACAAGGGTCTTGGGGAGGATCGATTTCCTAACATAATATGATCCATCTCATACATAAGAGATGTCAATGGCACAACAATGTAGGAATAACACATCTATAAGGATAACAACAATGTAGGAATAACACATCTATACACAAAATTAAGAGAATCCTCGATCATATGGGTTGGAAAATCTAAATTTAGCCCTAGTAACTCTTTTTGTTTATGTTTTGTACAAATGAAGGGATATCCAACCTGGGCCCCGCAACCGTCCTATAAACATAAACGTTCTCCACAAGACGCTCATCCGACGTACAACATAAAGGCCCATTCTCACTAATAACCTCCACATTCAGCCTCGGATGCTTCTCCCCGAGCAACTTACACGATCGGTAGCTCACATTGCACGAGAACATCCAAAGCGACCGCATTCTCTCCAGCCTATCAGAATTCGCCAGCAACACTTCACCACTAAACGGACTATCTCTTATCCACAACTTCCTTAGGCTATTGCACCCCGAGAGGATACTATGAAGCCCCGCATCACTTTCCCCTGAAAATATAAGCCAAAGCGCCTCGAGCTTCTTGCCACGTGCCCCAATGTGGTGGAGCAGTTGGTCTGTGACGAGGCCCGTAATCACAAGGGATTTTAGGGTCTTGCAACGGTCAAGAATCGAGGCAAAACCGTTGTCTAGTGGTTGTCCCGTGACGTGGTCGGGAAGTTGGGGCTCGTAGATGCAAAGCCACAAGGCAGTAAGATTTGGCTTGTGCTTGGCGAGTGTAAGAAGAGCTGCATTCGTCATCTGGTTGCAGAAGTACGTGATGTAGTGAAGCTTAGGACAGCCTATAGCAACAGAGATGAGACCTCGTTCGGTTAGATTGACGCTTGGGTCGGCGTAGAATGGTTCCGAGAAGAACACCCTTAGCTCTTGTAACTCCTTGCATGACGTGGCTACCTCCTCAAGGCCGCGGTCTTCAATGTAGTCTAGCACCTGCATTGTTGAGTTAAGGATGAGCTTAAGCTTACTCAATTTGACAGTATTACCACATTGAATACTACTTGAAGTCATATTGCATATTAATACATTAAATGACGACTTTTAATATAAAATAATATAATTAAGGTGGCTATCCAAACACACCCTGACTAACTAAGAAGATGGTGTACTTAAACAGAGGCACTGCAAACTTGGACAATGGCGCAATAGTTTAATGAGATCAGGGAAACTGAAGGTGGAGCATTTCAAGCATTGTTAAGGGTGATTTTAAGCTTACTCTATTTGACAATATTAGGACAGGTTTGGTATTGATATCAAGTACGCGTATCAATATCATTCATATATCTATATCTGTTCTTGAATAATTCTAATATCGATATTAAACTGATTTCTGTTATTTGTATCGTGTATAAGTATCAAGATATGAGAGTGTTATTTTGATATCTCTTAACTCATATCTAATATCTCATATCTTTAGTAGTGATATCAAACTAACTCCTGCTACATTGAAAACATGAAATCATACAATTTGACTAGATAAGAAGTTGTTGTACTTACCCAGAGGCACTGCAAATTCGGACAATGGCGCAATAGTTTAATGAGATCAGGGCAACGTAAGGTGGAGTTTTTCAAGTTCAAAGAAGTGAGACCCGAACACAACGGATAGATAGTCGGTAAGTAAAACGGGTTGGCATCCCACAACCCGGAGAGGCTATTGAGTCCATTGAATCCTGCAAAGGCCCTAGCGAGCTTTGTCATGTTTTCGGGGCATGGCTCCATTGTAAACAAGCCAATGCCGAGATCAACTAGGTGTGGAGCCTTTGGTAGGAGGTTTATAAGCTTCTCAAGGGGGAATGAACGGTTTAGGCGAAGCGTTTTTAGGTTGGGACAATTGCAAACCAAACGCTCCATGGTGGAGAAAGGTAGCTCGGATTTGAGGACGTCGACGTTAAGGAATTCGAGGGCGGTGTAGGAATCGGGAAAATGGGCGATCCATTGTCCACCTATGTCGTCTACTTCGCTCTCGAATAGGTCCAGCATTCTCAACTGCCTGTGTATAATGGATCATCATATAGAATTGAAAGAAGAGTACTTCATTTAACCAGGCATTCAAAAACATCCTCTTGTAACTTGTACATGTTTTAATTAACTTAAGTCTCAAAGAATTACTCGTGACTATATACTACCTCCATTTCGTAATATTTGAACTTTTAGGTATAATCCTTGGTTTATTTATTTTGACCTTATATTTGTAGTTAATACTAGATTTTTTAATAAAAATAAGCTTTTCTAATTTCAAAGAATTTATTAATAACTCATAAAATAACTCAATTATTTTCTATTTATTGCTTACTTATAAAGTGTGAAATTAAAAGAAAAAAATCAAATATTGTAAAATAGAGATTAAAAATTAACTGCCTCAAATATTAGGGTTTTTTGTTAAACATATTTATAATGACATTTTTATAGATAAAGACTTTTTTAATATAATGGTATTTGATAAAATATGTTTATAATTTCCTTTTTATGATAAATTGTGAAGTATTAGTATCACAAATTCTAAAACATCACAAATATTTGATTAGGGACCTGCAATTGGCAGCAATGGAGGCCAAGCCACGAGTAGAAAACCCATCGCATTTACGCAAAACCAAGCCCCTAAGATTCTTGAGCTTCCTCCCGATCAACTCCAAACCCTCATCGGTGACCACCATCCTCTTCAACCTGATCTCCTCCAGCGCCGGATACGCCGTCGCCAGCGCGGCAATCCACGGCAGAGCGTGGGCCCCCCACCCATCTGGTACGAGGTCGTAATCGGCCGCCAAGTGCTTCCCCTTGATGGTGATGGATCGGACGTCCGTGAAGCGTCGGGTCAGGATCGGAGGGCTGACGGCGTAGCAGTTGCCGATGAAGACGTGGCGCCTGCACCACCGCTCGATGTCGTACCAGGATTTGCAGACCAAGGAGACCGAGCTGCGGTCGAAGCGGGAGTCGATGAGGGAGAGCACGTGCTGCAGTGCCTCCTCTGGGAACGAGGGCGCAGCTTGTGTTTCCATCTGAGTTTGCTGAATTGGGGATTTGGGTTTGAAAGTTGAGCTGCGTTTAAATAGAAAAAGCAGGTGAATGAAATCCAATTGAATTTTGGCGTTTGATCAAAGGAAGCAAAGAAATGACTGATTGATTGGAATTAGGAATGAGGGAGGAAATTGAGATTACGGTAAACAATTTTGACTCCATTTTCAAAGTCTGAAAAAAAAATTCAAATGGGCAACTAATCCTCTGTTTCAAGCTTCAAACTTGAACTCTTCTGTCCCTTTCCCCTGTTTCTCCCTCTTTTCGTATTTATGCATCTCCCCTGTTTTTTTTTCCACAACTACTATATTTATCTTCTAAATTACGTTTTTTTATTAAGACTTGTAAATTAATTGGTCAAATAAAAAACGCAAATTAGAAGATAACCATTGACAACCTAACGTACTATTTTGCAAGGCCGCATTAACCATAATCATGGCATAACAATACCTCAACAAATATAGCCGTTGACAAAAGGCAATCAAGGTATCAAAGACCTTTTCACCAAAGAAAAAAAGGTATCAAAGACCTTCCCTTGGAAGTTGGAACACAATGGAAATAACTTGAGTTGGATTGAAATAAGGGATACACGTTAATAAGGATACATGTTAATAAGTGAAAATAAGAAATTATTTTTAAAATATTTTCTAAAAAAAATGAATAAATCCTTAGCAAAAAAAAAAAACGGAATTTTCGCGTGATACCCTTGAGTTTTTGCAATTTTTGCCAAATATCCGAATGTTTGTTATATTTCGCGTGGTACCCTTGAGATTTTGACAAATTTTGCCAAATACCTTGATGTCAAAAAACGTTAAATTTTGGGGTTCAGCCGTTAACTCTTAAAAAAATTAAAAATTAAATTACAATATGAAAAATCAAGGTCTATTTGGATCGTATTTTATTTATAATTATAACATGGAATTTAGTATAAATTTATTTAATCTTGCATTATAATATAATAAAATATATCGAAATATGTAATTTAAACAAATCCTAAATCACTTATATCCTCCCCTTTTCAAATATAAATGTATCATAAATAATTAAGTCGAGAAGTGTTATTTTTTTCTTTTTTACTTTTTTTTTGTTCTGAATTTTCTTATTTAGTCTGTGTGGTACTCTAAACTATAATTTTCATCCCCATACGATGTCGATTTTATAATTTATATATATATAAAAAAGTAAAAGATTATTTATCTTTACATATAAATGAAGCATAAGACCACCAACTTTGATATTATTGTTTGAAAAAATAAAAGGACATGACCCTTCTTAACATGATTTTTCGTTCATATTTATGCTTAGATATTTTGATTTCTGAATGGTTTTATACATATTCATCTCGACTTAATTATTTGTAATACATTTATATTTGAAAAGGGGAGGATATAAGTGATTTAGGATTTGTTTAAATTGCATATTTCGATATATTTTATTATATTATAATGCAAGATTAAATAAATTTATACTAAATTCCATGTTATAATTATAAATAAAATACGATTCAAATAGACCTTGATTTTTTATATTGTAATTTTTTTTTAGGAGTTAACGATTGAACCCCAAAATTTAACTTTTTTTACGTCAAGGATATTTGGCAAAATTTGTCAAAACCTCATAGATATCACACAAAATATAACAAGCCTTTAGGTATTTCAACCAAAAAAAACTCATCCAAACAAAAAATAACTAATGTCTAAAATTATTGTTAAAAAAGAAGTTGGAGTGTGCAACTAGAAAAAAAACATAACTTATTACAGACTCTTCAAATCAACCAATTTCTACCCATAATCTGGATTATTACTGTCCATAAAGTATACGAGCACGATGCAGGAAGCTACATAGACGCTTAAACAAACCCTCAAATTATTAAGTATTAACCATACAAGACTTAAATAAACAATGACAAAAGTTGCATGGTCAAATGCCATTTGAAGCACTATATATAAGCTGTGCTTCGAACAAACGCAGGCGTATCCAACCTGGGCCCAGAAACCGTTCTATAAACATAGAGGTTCTCCACAAGCGACTCGTATGACGTGGCATTCAAAGGCCCATTCTCATTAATCACCTCAACATTCAACCTCGGATGCTTCTCCCCAAGCATCTTACACTCTGCATACCTCACCGGGCACGCCGACATCCAAACGGACCGCATCCTCTCCAACCTACCCGAATTCGCCAGAACCGCTTCACCGCCAAACGGGCATTCCCGCGTCACCAACTTCCTAAGATTCGTACATCCCGAGATGACGTAATCAAGGCCCACGTCACTCTCCCCGGAAAACGCAAAGCAAAGCACCTCGAGTTTCTCGCCGTGCTTCCCAATGTGGCGGAGCAACCGGTCCGTGACGAGGCCGGTGACCACGAGGCGTTTGAGGCCCTTGCAGCGCTCGATGACGGCAGCAAAGCCGTCGTCGAGTGGCTGGTGGGTGACGTGGTCGGGAAGGTGGGGCTCGAGGATCATTAGCCTGAAACACGTGAGATTTGGCTTGTGCTTGGCGATTGTGTGCAGGGCTTCGTTTGTCATTTGGCTGCATAAGTATAGAATGTGACGAAGCTTAGGACAGGCGGTTGCAACTGAGATGAGTCCTCGTTCGGTTAGGCGGATGGTGGGGTCCGCGTCGTATGGGTCGGATAGAACCACCCTCAGCTCTTGCAACTCCTTGCATGATGCTGCTACCTCTTCAAGCCCACGATCTTCGATGCAATCTTGAGTCCCTTGCAAGCTGAAAACACAAGGCCAAGCTTTGTGGAAGCTTCTTCTAGGCAAGGCTCCATTGTAAACAAGCCAATGCCAAGATCAACCAATTGAGTAGCCTTCAATAGAAGATTGATGAGATTCTTTAAGGCGAATGAATGGTTTAGGCGAAGTGTTGTTAGATTAGGACATCTTCCCACCAAGCCTTGGAGACTGGACAAGTTTAGGTCAGATGTGAGGCAATCAACGTTAAGGAATTCTAGGGAGGTGTAAGAATCCGGAAAATCGAATAGCCAATTTCCGCCTTGATCGTCTACTTCACTTTGGCATAAGTCTACCTTTCTCAATTTCCTGCAAAACATTGATAAACTACTGTAACTAATTAAGAAAAATAATCATGTGAGAATGGACGTTCAGGTGAGAAACAAAAAATCATATACACCTCAAGATGTAAATGGATTTATCTATATATGCATAAGTTTGTGACTATGTGTAAGTGAAAATTCATACACGCAAAAATACATGTACATCACAAGATGTGCATGTATTTTTGTCTATATGTGCATTATTTTTTTACTCTGTGTGTGACTATATATAAGTTAAAACTCATGCACATACAGACAAAAATTCACGCACATCTATTTTCTGCTTGACGCACGGTTAACAAAGTCACCTATTTTTATTTTTTTCCATATTTATAAAAAAACTAAACTCTTATGAAGAGATGTAGAAAAGGTCAACTAATGTATCATCATAAAAAATACGAAATTTTTGTATTGGACTAGTTTTTATAATTTTCGCGAAATATTCAAAAGTTTGGACAATTTCGCAGGATATTCTTGAGATTTTTACAAATTTCGTCAAATATCTTTAACATTATAAAACGTTAACTTTCTAACATTTGTTGTCTATTCATACAAATAAAGCAAACAAAATTAAATCCTATATGAAAAATAAGAGAAAAAGTATTTCACATAAAAAATATAAAATATTTTTCTCTGATTTCACATTTTATTTGTATGAATAGACGAAAAATGCTTAAAAGTTAACGTTTTATAACGTTAAGGACATTTGAAGAAATTTGTCCAAACCTTCGGGTATTTTAAAAATTGCAAAAATTCAAGGTTGTCGTATAAAAATTCCGTAAAAAACAAAACGTGTATTCTAAACTTGTAGACTACTGTTGCACTGTCCATGAAATTTAGAAATTACACTAAGATGAGTCACATTAGTTTATTTTACTTTACTTCCATTAAAAACATTTGTATTCTTTTGAATTGACTATGTGAAAGTTTAGGTTGAATTGAACAATTTATTTATTGGCAATATATATTTTCAGATCTTGTAGTGTACAAGGACAAGCAAGGCAGCACATCAAAATGGATCACATATTCCACAAGATACAAATTTTATAGGCAGAAACTTCTATTGACGTTCAAGGGAAAGCCGCAACAACAGAGTCAAACCCTTTGAACGCAGTGACTATTTCTGATGTGTGCTTCTAACAAAAGCAGGCATATCTAACCTGGGTCCTACAACCGTCCTATAAACATAAATGTTCTCAACAGGACACTCATCTGAAACGGATCCTTTCTCATCAATTACCTCGATATTCAGCCTCGGATGCTTCTCTCCGAGCATCTTACATTCTCGGTAGCTTACCGCGCAAAACAACATCCAAAGGAACCGAATCTTCTCCAGCCTATCGGAGTTCGCCAGCAAGGCTTGACCACTAAACGGGCAATCCCTGAGAACAAGCTTCCTCAGGCTATTGCACCCCGATAGGACACGCTGAAGCCCCTCATCAGTGCACCTTCCGAAAGCAAGGCAGAGCACCTCGAGGTTCGTGCCGTGGGCCCCGACTTGCTCGAGCAATCGGTCCGTGACAAGGCCTGTGATCGAGAGGCGGTTTAGGCTCTTGCAACGGTTTATGATGGCAGAGAATCCGTCGTCTAGTGGCTGGTGAGTGAGGTAGTCTGGAACTTGGGGCTCGAGGATGATTAGCCTCAGGCTAGTTAGGGTTGGCTTGTGCTTGGCTATTGTAAGAAGAGCTGAATTTGTCATCTGGCTACACAAGTACTTGATGTGGTGAAGCTTTGGACACCCCATGGCTACGGAGACGAGGCCTCGCTCGGTTATGGTGAAGCTCGGGTCTGAGTCGTTTGGGTCGGACGGAAGTACCCTCAGCTCTTGAAGCTTCTTGCATGATGCAGCTACCTCCTCAAGGCCGTGGTCTTCAATGTAATCTAACACCTACATAAGCCGAGTGGAATACATTTTAAAACCAATTGACAATAGGATGATTAATCACTAAGTTCATACTCATAGGGGTGTTCAAACGGTCCGAACCAGTGGACCGTAAATTCATCAACACTTGGACCGTGGACCGAACCGGACGAATACGGTCCAGTCCGGTCTCAGACAGTAATGGACCATTTTCATTTTTTCTAATGATATTTTTTAAAAAATTGAGATAAAAGTGATCATATAATGATACTGTACCGTAATTGGACCGTAAAAAGGGATGTACTTAGAGTTAAATGAGATGTATTTGATATAACAAAAGCATATTACGGACCATTACGGTCCGGATCGTAAAGCATAGACCAGACTGTAACCCGTAAACCTTTAAAACCTTGGATTGTGGACCGGACCGTAATTTCCGGTCCGATCCGGTCAAAATATGAACACCCTTAACTCATATCTTGATATCCACACCCGATATCAAACATGAGATATCCATTTGATATCGATATCAAAATTATACCAAACGCAGATATACACAAACTTGATATCTGATATCAATACCAAATGGGTGCGCCCTGAAAAAATGCAAACTTACCGAGAGACGTTGGAGATTTGGGCAATGGTGCAGTAGATTAGCAAGATCAGGGCAACGAAGGCTGGAATGAGTCAAGTTCAACGAAGTGAGACCCGAGCATACAGAATAGATAGCCGGTAGATAGTAAGGGGTGACATCCCATAGGCCAGAGAGTCTCTTGATACCAGTGAATCCTTCAAAGACATTAGCAAGCTTTGCGCGGGAATCAAGGCAGGGCTCCATTGTGAAGGAGCCAATGCCGAGATCATCTAGCTGAGGTGCCTTCGGTAGAAGGTTTACGAGCTCTTCAAGTGGGAAAGTGTGGTTCACGCGAAGTGCTTTTTGGTTAGGACATCTGCACACCAAGCGCTCGAGGCTGGACAAGTGTAGCTCGGATTTGAGGCAATCAACATTAAGGAATTCTAGTGAGGTGTAAGAATTTGGAAAATTGGATAGCCAATTTCCGCCTTGATCATCAACTTCACTCTCACATAAGTCTAGCTTCCTCAATTTTCTGCAGTATTGGGAACACATGAGGGATCGGATAGAGATAGTAGCCATATCAAATCATGGTAGATTGCTAGCATAACTCATGAATTTCCCAAAAGTGAAAACAACAACAACAAACAACAATTAACCCAGTGTATTCCCGCATGAGTAGGGTCCGGGGGTCAAAATATATGTACCCTGTTTCCGAATAAGTTGAGCGGGTATTTCCGAAAGACCCGGAAACTCACAGCATAGAAGAGTATAGAGAAAAAAAATCAGAGTAGTGGATGCCAAAATTCACATACTATCTAATCATCCTCTACCCTTATCTTTCCCGTCTTATTCTGAAAACAAACATAACTCAATTCTGCTAACTACACAAGATCCAATAGAACATATAGAATTAATTTGAAGAATAATCATGGATAACCAATTCGCAATAACCCTAAATTAGAGTCATAAGAGCAAAAATATAAGATATTTGAACTCCCTGAATATATAGCAGAAACAGATGCTAAGTAACAAGTAACTGCAAACAACAATTAAAAAAATGGCGAAGTGATTTCAAAATTACCTGCAATTGGCGGCAATGGAGGCCAACCCATGAGTAGAAAAGCCTTCACATTTATGCAGGATTAAACTCCTCAAATTCTTGAGCTTCCTCCCAATCAACTCCAAACCCTCGTCGGTGACCACCATCCTCTTCAGCCTGATCTCCTCCAGCGCCGGATACGCCGCCGCCAGAGCCTCAATCCACGGCAGAGCGTGTGCCCCCCACCCTTCCGGCACGCAGTCGTAATCGGCAATGAAGTGTTTCCCCTTGACGGTGATGGATCGGACGTCGGTGAATCGTCGGATCAAGATCAAAGGGCTTACGGCGTAGCTATTGCCGATGTGCACGTGGCGCCTGCACCACCGTTCGATGTCGTACCAGGATTTGCAGACTAAAGACACCGAGCTGCGGTCGGCGCGGGAGTCGATCAGGGAGAGCACGTGCTGGAGCGCCTCTTCTGGAAACGAAGCCGCCATTTCCGTACGTTTGCGCCTCTGCTTCCGTTTTCCCTAATCGGAGTTTGGTTGTAAAGGGATCGATGAAACAAAATTGAACGGAAAGGCAGCTTATAAATGGGCCGGATCGAATCCAACTGCAAATTAAATGTATCCTGATGGAGAAATTGTCAAAGTCGTAGAAGAATTCTTGAATCAAATGTGATGGAATCAGCCCGGCATCCACATTACCCGAAAAGATGTATTTTGTTCTTGACAGTTTACCTGACTGCATTAATTTTTTTTTTGGTGCGACCTGACTGCATTAATTAAACTCCAAACTTGTAGGTATTGTATTTTCGGTTTTTCTAGTGTGTCCATAGTCATATGTTAACAAGCTTAAATAAAAAATTTATTTTTAAAATATTTCTTAATTGATAAACTCTTAACAAACAAGATTAAACTAATGACTAATTAAATAATTGTCAAAAAAAAAGTTTTTAGAATGTGTCCATGGACACACATTAAAAAAAAGTGATATTTTAGCATTTGTAAGACAAAATAGCAAAATCAACGGCGTAAGATAATTATTTAGGATATGTAGTTTTAACAAAATGACCTATTATTTGTTAATTAATAAAAATACAGATTCTTAACCAATCTTAAAAAGCTCATTCCCGACTTCATTAAAAAAAAAAGAGTCATTTCTTGTTATAGAATACGGTGAAAGTGTCGATTATACTTTTGGCTTTAAGTTTAGCAGCTTAGTAGTTTGAACTTTAGACGTTGCTCCAAGTATTATTATATTTAAGGCAATTGTTTTTAGCAGCATGTCTTTACAAATAGGGCAATTCACGTTAAGTATTTGACGTGGCTTATCAACAACTTAATTACTTAGGTAATAACCCTCAAGTGAGTGACATGGTGGCCGCTTGAGGGCTATTAACCTATTATTTAATATGAGTGTGTTATGTGACATAAAGAGTTTATAGGATTAGTAGAAAGTGTCATGTACCATATAATAGTTTTAGTTTAATACATATTATATAGTAGATTAAACTTTGAAGATACACACTCAAGTCAGAAAAGAAATTAAGTACATATGTTCACAAAAGCAAACTCCGATTAGAGTTGCTGAGTTACTACTCTTTGTGAATTATGCTCCAAACAAATTCAGGCATATCCAACCTGGGTCCCGCAATTGTCCTATAAACATAAAGATTCCCCACACAACACTCATCAGTCATACAATCTAACAACCCTTCCTCACTAATCACCTCCATGTTCAGCCTCAGGTGCTTCTCCCCAAGCAACTTACACGCTCGATAGCTCACTGGGCAAGATGACATCCAAAGGGATTGTACCGTCTCCAGCCTATCAGAGTTCGCCAACAACACTTCACTACCAAACGGACAATCCCTAATCATCAACTTCTTCAGGTTATTGCATCCCGAGAGCACGTGATGAAGCCCAACATCAGTGTTCCTGCTAAAAGCAAGGCACAGCGTCTAGAGTTTCCCGCCATGTGTCGCGATCTGCTTGAGCAGCCGGTCTGTGACGAGGCTAGTGATGGTGACGCGCTTTAGGCTCGTGCATTTCTCGAGGATGGCACTGAAGCCGACGTCGAGTGGCTGTGAGTTTGGTAGTCTGGGAGTTAGGGCTCAAGCATCCAAATCCTCATGCAAGTGAGGTTTGGCTTGTGCTTGGCTATTGTGAGCAGAGCTTCATTTGTCATATGGTTGCAACAGTACAGAATTGAATGGAGCTTAGGACAACCCTTGGCAACGGAGACGAGACCTCGTTCGGTTAGACCGTTGCTCGAGTCTTCATCACATGGATGAGAAGGAAGTACCCTTAGCTCTTGCAACTCCTTGCATGATGTAGATACCTCCTCAAGGCCGCCATCTTCAATGCAATCTAATACTTGGAAGTTATATCAAGGACTAGTGTATAAGATTGGTGGACTACTTCTTTTATTGTCAATTGATTTTAGAATAAATCCCACTTATTTATGTACTTGGTACTCCCTCCCATCTAAAATATGTGTCATTTTAGCTTTGGACAAAATATTTAAGAAAAAGTATTAACTATCCCTATAATTTTACAATTTTCCTCAATTTTTTCTCACCTAATAGATAATCAAACATCTCTGTAACCAATGAATTAGTGGTTTAGAAGAAAAGAAATCAACAAAAACAAATTCTTAAAAAATTGCCTAGAAATTCTAAAATGACATATAAAGTTGGTCAAATTATATGGTCTAACTCCACTAGGAAATGGGCCACGCATCAAGACGAGCTAGTTAGGCCCATTAAGCCCAAGCCATCCAACCGAGCTTTTAACAGCTTCGGAGTTGCTCGGTTTTAATAAACCAAACTGGCCCAATGACAAATATGTGAAACTGATTCACTACAATTGGTTTCTACACATTACCAGTTACACGATATATCAATACTTTATAATATAACTAAACTTGTATTATATTAGACATAACAGTCTAAAGTGTCACTTAATTCCGATCGGAAGTAGTATTAGATTAAGAAGTCATACAATTAGAGACTTGGAATGTTGCAACTTACTTGAAGGTATTGAAAATTTGTGCAATGGCGCAATAGTTTAATGAGATTAGGGCTACGAAGACTCGATTTCAAGTTCAAAGAAATGAGCCCTGAACATAGAGGATAGATAAGAGGTAAGTAATAAAGATTGACATCCCATAGGCCTGAGAGTTTCTTGAGTCCCGTGAGTCCTGCAAAAGCACTAGCAACTTTTCTATAGGATTATGTGGAAGATAATGTAATATCCCTCATTTTGTAAGGAAAATTTTGAATCTTCTTATGTCCATATTACAAGTCAGATTAAATTCAGAGAAGTACGGACATTCTATGAGATGTTTGATCTCTGTAATATTTTTCTGAGTAATATAAAATACAGTTAATGTATTTTTGGGTAAAAAGGGTCGTTCGTGTATGAATATATTTAACCCGGAGTTAAGGATATTTTTACCTCTTGGTAAAAACGACAAAACGGGTCAAAGGGGGCAAAATTGGCATTGACCGCACCCTGGTCGCACCCTGCCGCACCCGCGGCGAAGGCCAATGCCAGTGGCGGTCACGAGTCGGCCACCGCACCCCCACTGCACCCCGCGGTCGTCGTCACCCTTGTCGTCAGCGTCGGAGTTGCAGGTTGTAGCTCGCCTTAGTTGGCTTCCTAGCCTGTTCTTTGGTCGGGCCACCTCCTCCTTGTTGTCATCTGGTGGCCAGCTGCTAGCTTGGCCTATAAATGGAAGGAAAGGCGTGGAGGAGAAGGCACAAAGTCAGCTTCATCTTCCTCCTCTCCTCTGAAAATCTCCATTGAAGCCAAGCTTTTGAGCTTTGTTTGGGAAGTGATCGGATCTCTTTGAGTGTTCACAAAGGTGCTCCTAAGAGGTATTCAAAGGTCTAAAGTGTTGGGAGATCAAAACCACAACAAATCGAAGTCGAACGGATTGATTTGGGTGAGTCTTCCATCGAAAATCTGTCGAAGGCTCTCGCCTCTGTCATCTCGCCGCACCCGCAGCAAGGCACCACCGCACCCCACCGCACCCCGCGGTGAGAGCCGACCGCACCCGCGGTAGGCTGGGTTCGTGTGTGTATTCTTGGGTGTTTGGTTGCGAGCGAGGCTTGGTTCCTTCGATTCCTTTTGTATTCTTTTAGATTCATATATGTAGATATTGAATCTAACTTAGGGTCTCGTTATGGGTCGTTCCAGAGGGATTTAATATCCAGGATCTGTCCTAGTTTCAGACTCAGGAACCGTTGTCTCTAAGCTTGTTAAAGCTTTCATCTGATCTAAGGCAAGTGGAGGTTCGCTCTTGCTTATCATTCCATATTTCCATTAATTATCAATTGTTTAATTGTTAATTAATTTGGGATGATTTACTGTTCTGTTGGGAATAGTTTGATAAATGATGTGAAAAGAATATGATATTTATAATAGGTTGTATATCTGCTAGAACAACGCTATTATAGATATATATTTATGATATTAGCCTGAAGGGCTTTGATATGATTATTCCTGTGTTGAAATGTTTAGTTAGCACGAGTATTCGTAGGAGCAATGGACTATTCGAGGTCTAGTCGTTTCTTAATAATGATTAATGGTGCAAAGGGTGATAAACCCAAAAACCATTTGGTGGGTCATGACCGATCTCTATACTCGGGTATAGAGATGGTGGCACTTAACTGATGCTACAAATCTTGGGATTCGTCCCATTTAGGAGTATGTCCCTCATGGCGAAACATATATCCTATATGTCCCTCATGATGAAACATATACTCAATATATGTCCCTCATGGCGAAACATAAATTTAAAAGTCTATAACGTGATGCGCGTTTTGGAATTTAAATAAGATAAGTGCCGTCGTAGCACATGATTAATATACCTCAGACGAGTAGTGTAGCTAGGGAATAATACAGCTAGGAAAGCTCGTCTTGACTTTGATCAGAGTACCGTTCTCTTTCCAATCTGGATTCGCATTAAGCGGTGAGGTTGGTCGTGAACCGAAACATCAAGTCGTTATTGAACGCTTGTATGATTAATTAATGTTCCCCAACATTTGTCATATTTCCGATAAGACTCAATTCGTTGGAGTCTTCTTTGGGATTGATTTCTGTGAGACTTGGTCTTTCAGAATCTTCTCTTGATCATGCCTTTTCATATGTTTCAGTAGAGTATGGTGGTTGACTATCGGTTTTGATTCGAGGAGCGATGAGTCTAACCTAATACGACTACTTCGAACCACTTTGCTTTGTACCCTTGCATAGTCTTTCATTAGACTAACCAATCATAATTGTTCTCTGCATGGTTGGCTGGTGTCATCCGTTCAATTCGGCACATCAGATAAGAATCCGAGAAACAAAGGCTAGAACGACTATAAAAGCAAACGGTGTTTTAATGGACTTATCAGGTTGCGATCCTTGGCGGGTGATCATTACGATCAAGACCCTTGTATTTATACTTTACAAAGACTTCCGCTGATTACTCTATTTTGTCCTATGGGGATTGGGATATAATCCCCAGACATATGTTTTAACCAAAGATTTTGGTGTTTACATCATGATTGTTGTTTATGATTTGTATTTAAACCGGTAAAGCATGGGGTGACTTCGGTGTGGAAACCGAGGTCACTGACGGTAATACCCTTTCCAAATGGGTTACGATTTGGGGGTGTTACAGATAAGATAGGGAGAAACAATCTCACATCGGAAATATAAAGAAACCAAGACCACTATATAATACCATGGACTACTCCTCTTATTGCCAATTGGTTTTAGGATGGAACCCCATGGGCTTATATGATGGGTTTGTGCACGGATGTACACGCCCCTCCCCTAACCGGTCCACGGACTTTAACATGGTATCAGAGCGGTTCGGTCTGGGTTTGGACTCTTAGTTGATTGGGCTTGTCGGCCTTAAGACACTAACGGGCTTGTCTGCCTTAAGGCATGATATCAAGTGTCAAGTGGGCCAAGAAGTTGCCACTTGAGGGGGCGTGTGGAAGATAAGATGGGGATAAACAATCTCACATCGAAAATATAAAGAAACTAAGACCACTATATAACATCATGCACTCCTCCTCCTATTGCTAATTGGTTTTAGGATGGAACTCCATGGGCCTATATGGTGGGCTAAGTCAAGCCTCCTTCGACCTCCTTCGAAGCTAGTGGATGCAAAGCGTAGCAGAAGCAACAAAAAGATGACTAGAACACCAAAGTAAATGTGAAAAAGGGAATTTTATTGCTTGGAGTAAAAGGGCTTACAAAAAGAGAGTGATTACAAGTCTTGAATGCTTGGAATTGTTGGATGATTTCAAATGGAGGGGAGAGCTTGCTATTTATAGGCAAGGCCTCCCTTTATACAAGGAATATTCTAGAGAAAGACAAGCTCTAGAAAAGCTAAGGAGAATTCTAGACTAGGCCAAGGCAAAGAGGGGAGAATTCTAGAGTGGCACTCCGGAGTGTTCCGCACCCTTCTGTATTACTCCGTATGCCTCTGGGGTGCGTCGTATGGCTCCGAAAAGCTCTGGAATCGTCTAGGACCGTCTCGAGGCTGACTTTTTGGGTTTGGAGTTGCGGTCTATGTCATACATACACTCGTGCCAAATCATTACAAAACTTGTAAAACATAAGTACAAACACTGCCACAACGAAGAATGAGAGGACCAAGCACATACGTTTGAAGAGCTGCCAGTTGGTCATCTTGGAATTCACTAAGTCAGGAATGAACTCGGGCAAGATCTCTGGTTCTGTTTGAATTCACTAATTCAAACAGCAGTTAAGTGCTAATACGGCCACCAAGCTTCTAAAATAGATGCCCTGTTTTTGAGCAGGTTGTGCATTGTTGTTGTTGAGGGTGAAAACCTCCTTTTCTACTTGTTCAGTTGATTCACAATCTATTAACTCTATCAGGCCTATATCATCTTTCAGAGCATCAATTCTTCATAATTTGTCAAGCTTTTAGTCTCCATCACATTCAAATTGCAGAAGAAGGCATCGTTGACTGCTATTCTCTGGCTCTGGCTCATAAACTATTAGGGAATCGACCCTCCCCAGGACCCTTGTAAGCTCACCGACACCCACCGAAACAAAGACGCAATATACAAAAGCAACTTTGTATTATAGTGAAAATGTACAAGAGCTTTGTACGAGTAGCTCACTACACTCTTTTTATATAGGACACACTCTCACACACAACTTCACACACTCTCACTCTCGAGCTCTCTTCACTTTCTAGGCTCACTACTCACAGAAAGTATTCATTTTACTATAAAACTGTAAAACAGTTTGACAAAGGTAAGTGAAGTCTGAGCAAAATCAGCATCAGGTGTTCCTCTTTCTTCTCTTGAGCATGACCGGTAACACCGGGGGTTTGTTCCTTCCTGAAAAGGGCATCCTGCGACGACCATCCTCGACTTCGTGTATATACACTCATGCCAAATCATTACCAAACTTGTAAAACATAAGTACAAACACTATCACAACGAAGAATGGGAGGACCAAGTGTCATGAACGGCGAATCTGAGCCCCACAATGTGGCTACAAGACGCTCCTAGGTGTTTCCGGAACCCTACGAGGCGCTCTGGAAGCATCCGGATGCATGTAGATTTTTCTGGAGAACAACGGATAAATCTAGAAAGGTCTGAAAGTGTGTGAAAGCATCTGGAGGCGTGTGGAAGCATCTGGAAGCGCGTTGAACTCTCCGGAGTGGGCTGGAGCGGAGCCTTCCGGAGCCACACTCCAGAATTTTTCAGAGTGAACCCGGAGTGGCTGGAGCGGGCTAGAGAATTCTGAAGCAAGCTTACAGTATTCCTCCTTTAGCTTATCTAGAATTATCTCCTTAGAAATGTTCTAGATTTACTTGCAAAGGTGACAAGCATGACTATAAATAGACTTTCACCCCTCATTTGTCAACTCATCCAAGACTTGTAAGCTTCCAAGACCTGTAATAGCCCTCAAGTGGCATGGTGGCCATGCTAAAGATCTAGGTTAGTTTTCCGTGTCATGCACGGGACTTGGATAAATTTTATATTGATATTTTTTAATTATTAAAATATATTAATTTCACATTTAAAAAATATTAAATTAATGAAAACTATCTATTTAGGGACAATATAAATGAAATTGAGATAAGTACGATAAAATTTAAAAAAACATCTACTAATAATCAATTAATAGAAAAGTTTTGTTATAATAGGAAAGTTTTGTTTTAGATGATATATTATATACTTATATGTAGTAGATTAATTAAAAGCTTATAGTATTTGATTTCAAATTTTATTGTAATTATAAATTAATAATCTGATACAACTTTTAAGTGAATTAATAAATGAAAATATTACATCAAAATATACGTATCCAATCAAATCATAAAGATCTCTAAGGCTTAAAATTGGAAACAAATATATAGAGTTTGAATTTTGGAAATATGATAAAGATCTTATATATAATTATTATATTGTTTTAAAAAAAAATGAGAAAACACCGTGTGACAAAATTAATATGAGTATGTCATGTGGCATAAAGAGCTTATAGGCTTAGTAAGAAGTGGCATATACCATATAATAATTTTGGTTTAGTAGATACTATATAGTAGATTAAATTTTGAAGATACACAGCCAAGTCAGAAAAGAATTCAATACATATGTTCACAAAAGCAAACTCCGATTATAGTTGCTTGAGTTAGTACTCTTTGTGATTTGTGCTCCAAACAAATTCAGGCATATCCAACCTGGGTCCCGCAATTGTCCTATAAACATAAAGGTTCTCCACACAACACTCATCAGTCATACAATCTAACGGCCCTTTCTCACTAATCACATCCACGTTCAGCCTCGGATGCTTCTCCCCAAGCAACTTACACGCTCGGTAGCTCACCGGGCAAGACGACATCCAAAGGGATTGTACCGTCTCCAGCCTATTAGAGTTCGCCAACAACACTTCACTACCAAATGGACAATCCCTAATCATCAACTTCTTCAGGTTATTGCACCACGAGAGCACGTGATGAAGCCCAAGATCAGTGTTCCCGCTAAAAGCAAGTCAGAGCGTCTCGAGTTTCCCGCCATGTATTGCGATCTGCTGGAGCAGCCGGTCTGTGACGAGGAAGGTGATGGTGACGCGCTTTAGGCTCTTGCATTTCTCAAGGATGGCGCTGAAGCCAACGTCGAGTGGTTGGTGAGTTTGATAGTCTGGGAGTTGGGGCTCAAGCATCCAAATCCTCATGCAAGTGAGATTTGGCTTTTGCTTGGCTATTGTGAGAAGAGCTTCATTTGTCATCTAGTTGCAGCAGTACAAAATTGAATGGAGCTTAGGACACCCCATGGCAATGGAGACGAGACCTCGTTCGGTTAGACCGATGCTTGAGTCTTCATCACATGGATCAGAAGGAAGTACACTTAGCTCTTGCAACTCCTTGCATGATGTAGATACCTCCTCAAGGCCGCCATCTTGAAGGCAATCTAATACCTGCAAGTTATATCAAGGACCGGTGTATAAGATTGGTGGGCTCCTTCTCTTATTGTCAATTGGTTTTACAATAAAACATCACTTGCTTATATACTTAGGACTCGTTTGGTATGACCCGGGAATCGGGTTGGAATCGAAATGGGAACCGGAATCAGGAATGTCTCATTCCCATTTCCGTAGCTTATTGTTTGGTATGCTTTCGTGACGAAAGAGACGAGAGAGATGAGTGTAATTTATTTTGGAATGACTTGTACCTTGTCTTTTTCATTGGAATCAAATTGTTCTTGTGGGTTGGAATGAACCATTAAAATGAATTAAACCGATTCCATTTTTTCCAATTCCGATTTCTCATTCGCTTGGAATCAAACCAAACACGGTCATATAAAGTTACATTTTTTCCCTAAAATAAGTGTCTTTTAAGCTTTGAACACAATATTTTAAAAGCGTAAAGGACTCCTATAATCTTACATTTTTTTCAATCTTTTCACATATTAATAATCAAAATCCTCTTGAAAGATAAGAGAGTTTATAAGAAAAGAAGTCAAGAAAAATAAATTCTAATAATAATTTGCATAACTCACTCTTAATTAATTGTCTAGAAATTCTAAAAAGACATATAAAGTTGAACAAATTTTATGGACTAAAACGTCAAGTAATTCCGATTGGAGGTAGTATTAGATTAAGAAGTCATACAATTAGAGACTTGGGATGTTGCAACTTACTTGAAGGTACTGAAGATTTGTGCAATGGCGCAATAGTTTAACGAGATCAGGGCTACGAAGACTCGATTTCAAGTTCAAAGAAATGAGCCCTGGACAAAGAGGATAGACAAGTGGTAAGTAATAGGGATTGACATCCCATATGCCAGAGAGTTTATTGAGTACCCTGAGTCCTGCAAAAGCACTAGCAATCTTTGTATAGGATTTAGGGTTCGAATAAGTCGAAAACAGGCCAATGCCAAGATCAATTAGGTTAGGAGCCTTTAGTAGAAGGTCTGCAAGCTTCTCTAGGGGAAAAGAACAATAGACGTGGAGCGATTTAAGGTTAGGGGATCTTCCCACCAAATCCTCTCGACTGGAGAAGTGTAGCTCAGATTTGAGGCGGTCAATGTTGAGTGTTTCGAGTGACGTGTAAGAATCATGAAATTTTGAAATCCAATTTTGACCTTTGTTGTCTACTTCACCTTGACACAAGTCAAGCTTTCTCAAGTTCCTGCAGCGTTGAGAAACATATGAGTTAAAAAATGATAGTCAATGCATATCTTAGGAAATCCGCTAATTATGTATATTGTATTATCTTGAGGATATTCCCTATGTAATTATGTACACCTATATATACCTCTCATCTAATACAAGGCAACCCAAGAGGATTACTCTCAATCTCTCATATCTCTCATATGGTATCAGAGTGATATCGTTCCTCAAAATTAAACCCCTCTCCTTCTTCTCAACCTATGTCGACCACTAATTATCCGCCAAACACACCACCACCACCACCACCACAGTCGATGGTTCTTCATCTCCCACCCGCACCCCCTCTGAAATCGCTATGGCTCAAGCTCTTCATGTAGCCTCCATTAAAACGCATGTCCCGTTTTCCCTTGATCTCAAAGAATCCAACTATAACAAATGGCGAGCCCTCTTTCTCGTCACAGTTGGTAAATATGTCATCCTCTCTCATATCAACAACAACACTCCCCCAAACCCCACTGATCCCGAGTGGCAAATCCTCGACTTTACCGTTCAATCTTGGATCTACGGATCCATCAATCCCAACATCTTTGAGATCGTCATGAAAAATGGAGCCACTGCCCAAGATCTATGGAACTCCATTGAAAACTTGTTTCGTGATAACAAGAAGAGTAGAGCCATTCAATTGGAGACTGAGTTTTGGGGCCTTGTTCAGGGCTCTCAATGCATCACGGATTATTGTCAGAAACTCAAATTGTCGTTTTCTACATCTATGTCTCGTACCACTTTTCCGTTTGAAATTGTTCATTGTGATTTATGGACATCTCCCATTCTAAGTGTCTCTGGATTCAAATATTATCTTGTCATTTTGGATGACTACTCTCACTATTTGTGGACCTTTCTGTTAAAGCAAAAATCTGAGGTTTATACCAAATTTTGTCATTTTCTTGCTTATGTCAAAAATCAATTCAACTCCTCCATTAAAAGTCTTCAATGTGACCACGAGAAAGAATTTGACAACAATGAGTTCCACAAATTATTCAATCAAAATGGGATAGTTTTCCGCTTTTCTTGTCCTCACACCTCCCAACAAAATGGCAAAGCCGAACGAGTCCTTTGAACCATCAACAACATGGTTTGTACTCTCCTCTTCCAAGCCCACATGCCACCTCCCCTATGGGCTGAGGCTCTAGCCACTGCGATCCACATTCAGAACCTCCTCCCCACAAAAACACTCAATCTCGACACTTCTCACGCCCGTCTTCTCAACCGCCAACCCACATATGGTCATCTTCGGGTTTTCGGGTGTCTTTTCTACCCCAACCTATCATCCACCATGCCTCACAAATTAGTCCCTCGTTTGAGTCCTAGTGTTTTCCTAGGGTATGCTCAAAATCACTGAGGCTATCGTTGTCTGGAATTATCAACAAATAAAATCATCATTTCGAGACATGTAATTTTTTATGAGACTCATTTCCCATATCAAAAAGATATTCCCCAAGAAAAAGATTATAATTTTCTGAAATTTTCCATGGAAAATACCCACTCCAATTCTTATCCCACAAACAAATATCCACCTTCCCAAATTACACATCACCCGGCCCTATCCAATCTCTCTGATTCCTCACCAAATGCAAATGGAAAAAATTACATGTACACTTAGTGTCAACAAATATCTTACACTTAAAATGACAAAATAGTAAAGTTCATGTAAAAAAGCTGACAGTTTTTTAAGTCATACCTCGAAAAACAAAATACATTAACTTTAAAAATGAAAAGTCACAAGATTAGATTGATAAAAAAAGAAGTCAAAAAGACTAAAATAACCTTAGTATTAAATTAATGAAATTTTATCACTTTATTATTATTTAAGTTAAAGTGACACATGTATCATAAGTTTTAGGATCCGGTGATACAATGTGTTACGGTAAAACGGAGGTACGTAAAACGGAGGTACTAATGGTATTCATTGGATGAGGAAAAAATAAATGATCCAGATCTAATCCTAATGGGTGCAAAAAAAATAAAAATGGATCACATATACCGGATTATATCTCAACCGGATTTTGAGGGATTTAGTTTGACCATCCTCTTTCCATATATTCATATATGCCGATTACTAATCCAATTGAATTGGATTCTCCATCAACTGCTTTCAAATCATCTGGTCGGATTCTTCATCAACCTCCATGGAAGGTCGATCTTGAAGCTCTCCAAAATCATCTCCATGAATTCTCCATGGAAGGTCGATCTTGAAGCTCTCCACCGAGACCAGTCCCGCCGCCGCACCGCGCTGCCACGCTGCTGCCCATATCCGAGGGACCCCCACCTCCGGCGCGCCCAGCCGAACTCGCCGGCGACCCACACCACAACCTCGCCGTCTCTCTCTCCTCTTACCCAAACCACTGGCGGTCACACCAATGCCCAGATCCGAGCCCGCCCCACCGACCTCACCACTCTAATCCCACCGGCGACCACCAACACCACCCCCGCCACGGATTGGAGCCCCACACCGCCGCGAGTCCCCTGCCGCTCATTCCTCGTGCCCAGGTCCGCCGCCAAACTCTATGGCCGCCACTGCTGCCCACAACTCTCAGTCGCGCCCCCGCGAACCACCACCGGCCACCCGCTCGGATCAAGAGATGTATTCGAGCCTTGTTGGGATCGGAACGAGGCACCTTGTGCGCACGTACGCTGAGGATCCTCTCGCCTTTTTCAAGCAGTTTGCGGATTCTATGGTGAAGCTGGGGAACATTGTTGATGAGGACAGCTTTGCTGGGGGTGAAGTCAGGAAGAATTGCAGGTTTGTTAACAGTGAGTACACTCATCCACAGTGAATTTGAGGTGTTGTGTTATACAAATTTCAAAGTATGAGTTTTTATTTAAAAAATTTAAGTTATAGAATGTGATGTGTGTAACATCTGATGGTGAGAGTCTTCTTACCAAACGGATGAAGAGTTGTTCAGTTTCATTCTTTTATAGGGTGGATGAAAATTTGTTGTTCACCCTTCACATATGTGTGTTGTTTTAGGATGTGGATTCGAATTCCGGCCTCCATTACGATAACATGTTGTTCGCGCAGATCGATGCGGTTTACACCGCTCTTGCCTCGCTAGGGTTCAAGAAGGTACCGGTGTGGTGTGGGCTCGGTGTGGTGGTTCGATGTGGGTTGGAGCCGGTGGGGTGTAGGTTTGGTTGTGTGTGCAGGAGGTTTCCGACAGAGAACGAGGCGGCGGTGGCATCATTAGAGGATCCCTAATTCAAAAAATCCCTAAATCCTTTTGGTTTTTTACTCTAATGTTGATGTTCATATTTCACGTTATGATATTCATGGTAACAATATTGTTATTCACAGTGTTATAGTTTGTGTGTTTTGATATTTATGTTTCGGATATTGTATATTTGATATTCAGTTTTTATGTGGTGTTATTCATTATAATAATATTGATATTCACGTGGATTCAGATTCTGCTTGATGATGGCGTTGTATGAGTTGTTGGTCATTGATATTCATGAATTGAATGATGATATTCATGTAATATTCACAATATTAAGGGTGATGTTCGTGTAATATGTGTTAATATTCATGTAATTGGGTAATGTAATTGGTAGTGATCGGTATTCATGAATTGAGTTATGTTATTCATGTATTTGAGGGTGATATTCATATAATTGATTATGATATTCGTGTAATTGATTATGTTATTCATATATTATTAAGTGATGATATTCATATTTTAAGTTGTGATATTCATGTCTTTAATTGGTGATATTCACATATTAAACAAAGATATTCCTACAAACCTGAACGATATTCAAGAAACAATGACAAAAGCAACAAGAACAAAGATATTCATAAACGCGTGAACGATATTCATAAAGACATGATCGATATTTATGAAAGCTGAAAAATCGTTGAACAAAAAGAAAATGTATTAAAATAATTAGCATAATTAATTCGTGTGTTGATTTTGGAAGAAAGTTAGATATGATTTTCTCTCTCCTCTAACAATATCCTTAATTATTATTATTTTAATTAAAATATTTATTAACTACCTTATTTGAGAAAATCCGATAATTTAGTCATACCATATCCACTATATGACTCATTTATTCATCCGTCTATCACCCTACATCCAAAATCTCAGTGTCCATCCCAAATTACACACCTTCCCTCGCACCAAATCCCCACCCGGCCCCACAAAATCCCCACAATCTCTCACCCACTCACACTTCCCAAAATTCCCAACAATCAAATCCCCCTTTTTCCTCTACCTTAATTTCTCCTAATCCTATCTTATCTTTATCTCCTCCCACCCGATCTCCCACTCACCAATCAAATCAACCAAATCCCACCATATCTTCCAATCCCACTCCATCAGACCCCACCTCCACAAATTCGGTAACCCCCCTCAATTCAAATAAACCCTAATCACCCTACCCAGCCCACCGAACCTGCTATTCTCCAAACAAATGCACATTTGATGTGCACAAGAGCAAAAGCAGGCATTGTGAAACCCAAAACCATTTTTAACCTAAACACAATCATCTCTCCCGTACCCACAACTCACAAAAAAGCCCTCCAGGGCCCACAATGGCGTAAAGCCATGTAAGAGGAATTTGATGCTTTGATTAAAAATGGGACTCGAGAACTTATTTCAAGGCCTATGCATGCTAATGTTGTTACAGGAAAGTGGCTATTCAGGCACAAGTTTGGGGCTGATGGCTCCCTTGCTCGTTACAAGGCTCGATGGGTAGCCCGAGGTCACTCACAACAACAAGGCGTTGGTTTTGATGAGACATTCTCGCATGTTGTCAAACCCGCTACAGTCTGAACTGTCCTCTCTTTGGCTCTTGCTCGAGATTGGCCCATACACCAACTTGACGTCAAAAATGCCTTTCTCCATGGCACTCTAAAAGAAACGGTGTACTGCCAACAACCTCCCGGGTTCGAAGATCCGACACGCCCGGGTCATGTATGTCGCCTTCAAAAGGCGCGCGCCTAGGGCATGGTTTCAGAGGTTTGCCACTTATCTTCTTCGCATCGGTTTCAAGGGCAGTAAATCGGATCCTTCACAAAACTATGTTGATGACATAGTTCTCTCCGCCTCCTCTACTGCTTTTTCTGAATCATATCATCTCGGCCTTGAGTCAAGAGTTTGCCATGACGAATCTCGGCAGACTCCACTATTTCCTTGGCATCTCACCTGAGCCAGGAAAAATACGCCAAAGAGATTCTGCAGAAGGCGGGGATGCTCGGCTGCAACCCAAGTCGTACCCCTGTCGACACCACAGCAAAGCTTAGTCAAGAGGCAGGGGAACATCAGATCTCGGTCTGCAGCTCACAAAAAGCTCTATCTCGGAGCTATCGGCCTATTCCGACGCAGATTGGGCAGGTTGCCCGGACTCAAGACGGTTCACCTCTGGTTTCTGCGTTTATTTGGGGCAAAATCTCATCAGTTGGTCATCCAAAAGGCAGGGCACCGTGGCCCGTTCCAGCGCCGAGGCAAAGTACAGGGTTGTCGCCAATGTTGTGGCCGACACATGCTGGATCCGTAGCCTGCTCCTCGAACTCCACTCTCCGATCACACGTGCTACTCTAGGCACTGTCCATATCCATTATTTTCAGATTTTTGATCCAGTTTATGCGTCCGACAAGCTACCGCTGCAACTGAGGGGGTCTTGAAGATATTCCCTATGTAATTATGTACACCTATATATACCTCTCATCTAATACAAGGCAACCCAAGAGTTACTCTCAATCTCTCACAAAAAAATTGTAATTGCGCGCGCAAGGATTTGGAAATTAATCAAGAATTGATGAGAGCTGAGCTTAGACCTGCAATTGGCATCAATGGAGGCCAATCCATGAGTAGAAAAGCCCTCACATTTATGCAAGATCAAGCTCCTCAGATTCTTGAGCTTCTTCGGAATCAACTCCAATCCTTGATCGGTGACGACCATCCTCTTCAGCTTGATCTCCTCCAGCGCCGGATACGCGGCCGCAAGCGCGGCGATCCACGGGAGAGCGTGGGCCCCCCATCCTTCAGGGACAAAGTCGTAATCCGCCTTGATGGTGATGGATCGGACGTCGGTGAAGCGTCGGGTCAAGATCGGAGGGCTTACGGCGTAGCAGTTGCCGATGGAGACGTGGCGCCTGCACCACCGTTCGATGTCGAACCACGATTTGCAGACTAAGGAGATCGAGTTGCGGTCGAAGCTGGGATCGATGAAGGAGAGCACGTGCTGGAGCGCCTCTTCCGGACACGGTTGCGTTTGCGACTTTGCTTCCATTTGAGCTGATCGATGGAGTTCAAAATGAAATCGAACGGATTGAATCCAACTGCAATTTAAAGGTGATTGAGGGAGGAAGAATTGTCAAAGTCGGTGAAATTGGAGAATACAAATTTTCGGAATCAAATTAATAATGTGAGAGAGGAATAATAAAATAAGCATATGAACAAGGCCGCCATGGACATAAAAAGGTGTATTATGTTCTTTGTCTTCTTGACTGTTGACCTGACTTCATTCTTCCAAACTCCATACTTGTTATGATAGCTCAAACTTGATACTTGGATCCAGATATTGTACCTATTTGACTATTTCTAAATCAGATTAACAAAATTAGTAATAAAATAGACTACTTCCCCAACATCAACCACTTATTCAGGATAGTTTAACATAATCATCTCTAATTTATTTTTCGGTCGGGAAGTTAGGGATTAATTTTTTAAATTATCCAAAATCCCTGCATAAGAGAAGAGAGAGCCTCCAAATAGGCTAGCAATACAACTAGACGGTTCATTAATCATTATAAATAGAAATGTTTATCATTAAGGAAATAGAAAAATTAGCAAGCATATATATCAGCCATAATTAGCCTTGTGAAGTGTTTTTTTTAGGTGGTATATCAGCAAATTAGTCATGTAATAAGTTTCTTCCATCATATAAAATGTCGATGAACAACGTTATATAAGATTACTTGATCGATTGATAGTCTTGTTAATTGTTGATCACCTGGATAACCAGAGCAACCACGTATCCACAAGTGCTTGATTTTGGTACATTCAAACCCCAAATTTTGGAATAATTTGTAACATTATATTGTATAAAATCAGTATGTAATTTTCTTAATTTGGAAAAGTCGGTGTGGTTCTTTTAATATTTCTGAATAAGAGGTTTATATTTGTTGTGGTTTATACAAAAATTAATAGAGCATTTCCCAGTTTGCTGAACATCCTTATCCGGAAGGGACAGCATCGATTGAGTTATGAGTTTCTATGGAATCAGTAAAGTGTTTGCAAGGAATTGACTAAGCATCAGCAAAAATCCCATACTTCACAGTTCAAACTTCTATCAATGTACAAAATCAATCAAGATAATAAAATCAATCAAGATTAGAAGTTACACCAAGTATTATTAGATTTGCACCGGGAAAGACCCAAGTTAATAATAGCACAATGTCACTGGATTGTACCAACAACATACATGATTTAGATGCTTAAAAATGTGACCCATTTGAGATATCAATGTTATCACTTTAGATGCTTAAAAAAAAACCACAAACTCAATTGGCTGATGGTGAGTTTTTGTGATTTGTGCTCCAAACAAAAGCAGGCATATCCAACCTGGGACCAGCAATTGTCCTATAAACATAAAGATTCTCCACAGGACACTCATCTGGCATAGTATGCAAAGCCCTTTTCTCATTGATCACCTCCACATTCAACCTCGGTTGCTTCTCCCCGAGCCGCTTACACGCTCCATAGCTCACTGGGCACGACGACATCCAAACGGACTGCATCGTCTCCAGCCTATCAGAATTCGCCAACAACACTTCACCGCCAAACGGGCAATCCCTGACTATCAACTTCTTGAGACTACTACATCCCGAGAGCACACGATGAAGCCCTAGATCGCTGTTCCCGCTAAAGGCGAGGCAAAGCATCTCCAGTTTCGTGCCATGTGTCCCAATGTGGTCCAGCAGCCGGTCCGTGACAAGGCCCGTGATCATGAGGCGTTTCAGGCTCTTGCAGCGCTCGACAATGGCACTGTAGCCGTTGTCGAGTGGCTCGTGGGTTACGTGGTCGGGAAGCTGCGGCTCGAGTATACAGATCCTCATGCAAGTCAGGTTTGACCTGTGCTTGGCTGTTGTAAGAAGAGCTTCATTTGTCATCTGGCTGCAGCAGTACAGAACAGAATGTAGCTTAGGACAGCCCATGGCAACGGAAACGAGACCTCGTTCGGTTAGGCTGATGCTCGGGTCTGCACCGTACGGGTCAGAAGGAAGCACCCGAAGCTCTTGCAACTCCTTGCATGATAGAGCTACCTCCTCGAGCCCACAATCTTCAATGTAATCTAGTACCTTAAGAGGCGAACACAATTCTCAATACCTCACATATTTCAAATTTCAAAAACTACTTCTCCACAAAAAGGACATTATAAGTAAAAAGGTTGGGAAAGGTTGCAACTTACTAGGAGGGACTGAAGATTTGTACAATGGCGCAATACATTAACGAGATTAGGACTGCGTAGCTTGGTGTTCAAGCTCAAAGAAGTAAGCCCCGAGCAAACGGGATAGATAAGTGGCAAGTAATACGGGCTGACGCCCCATAGACCCGAGAGTCTCTTGAGTCCCTTGAGCCCTGCAAAAGCAGCAGCAAGCATTGTATAGGGTTCTGGGTCCATCGTAGACAAGCCCATCCCAAGATCAATTAGCTGAGGAGCCTTGAGTAGAAGCTTTACAAGCTTCTCAAGGGGAAATGAACGGTTTACGTGAAGCGTTTTAAGGTCAGGGCATCTGCCAACCAAGCGCTCCAGATTGGAGAAGTGTAGCTCGGATTTGAGGCAGTCAATGTTGAGGAATTCTAGAGTGGTGCAAGAATCAGGAAAATGGGAGATCCAATTTGCACCTAGATCGTCTACTTCACTGTGACACAAGTCGAGTGTTCTCAAGTTCCTGCAAAACATTGATGAAAATGAGAGATTTGACAGAAATAGATTGCAAAACTAAGTCAACTTTAGAGTGTGTATCAGTGATTAGATGCTAAATCTTACTGCATATTTATAACATAGTACTGTATTAGTGAAGTTCAATTTGATGCTAAGCATATTGGGGTTAGTTGATTTGATACAAATACCAACTCAATACTTGATAGATAAATTGCATAAACAAATGCTAACAAGTAATTAGAAATAAATAAAAAGGAATTGAAAATCAAGACCTGCAATTGGCAGCAATGGAGGCCAAGCCATGAGTAGAAAACCCTTCACACCGACACAAAACCAAATCCCTAAGATTCTTGTTGAGCTTTCTCCCAATTAGCTCCAATCCCTCATCGGTGACCACCATCCGCCTCAACCTGATCTCCTCCAGCGCCGGAAACGCCGCCGCCAGCGCCGCAATCCACGGGAGAGCGTGGGCCCCCCATCCTTCAGGCACGAAGTCGTAATCCGCGAGGAAGTGCTTCCCCTTGATGGTGATGGATCGGACGTGGGTGAAGCGCCGGGTCAAGATCGGAGGGCTGACGGCGTAGCAGTTGCCGATGAAGACGTGGCGCCTGCACCACCGCTCGATGTCGTACCAGGATTTGCAGACCAAGGAGGCCGAGTTCCGGTCGGCGTGGGAGGAGATGAAGGAGAGCACGTGCTGCAGAGCCTCCTCTGGAAATGGAGTCGCGGTTTGCGGTTCCATTTGAGTTGTTTGGAGGATCTAAAATTCGGAGTACGTATTTGAAGCTGAACTCAATTGGGAAGAAGATGAAATGAGTGCCTGCTATTTGACCTTTTGAGCAAAGGAAATGAACGTAAGCAGAGACGTAGGCCATAATTGAGTCAAAGGAGATTGTGAAAAAGGCGTTGAAAAAACGAGGAAGAAGATGAATTGTTAAGCGATTTAAGGTCAACATGGTAGATGAAGCCATCCACAAATGACTCCAACTACTCCATAAAGTACTCGTTATTTTTCCTTGACTGGCCTAATATTCATCCGAACTCCACAGCAAATGGTTAAATTTCTGTATTTGTGCACATGCTTGAAAATGTCTATTTACGCACATGCTTGAAAATAAGATTTCAATATTATCACTTTTTGAGTGATTGACGTGTTGAATTTTAGTCCTAAGCATGAAAATTCCACAAAGAAAAACGAACACAAATCAAGATAGTAAATCAAGTTCAGGGATTAGCAGTCTTCCACAGAAAGTAGCTATAATGCTCAAACTAATCAATTATCCATCAAAACTGATCTTGTAGCTGAAATTACAATCAGTCTTTAAAAGGGAACAAAAATTGTTTCAACTGCCCAACTAAAGGGAAGGGGGTAAAAGAGAAAAGCAAGGTGATAATCTTCATACAGCAATTCACTTCTTCTTCTCTGCACCTCCAGCAGACCTAAAGAAATAAAGACCAGAACAATTTGTGAGAAATTAGCCACAATAATGAATTCCAAGTAGTCAAATGACAGTTAAAACTACCTCATTTTGCGGAGGACGTTGGACATCTCCTCTCTCTTCTTCTTAGCTCTCTTGTGAGTTCCGAGCTTTCTTTTAGCCACTTTCAAGGCTCTCTTGTCCTTGCCAACCTTCAGAAGCTCTGTAATTCTCTTTTCATAGGGAGCAAATCCAGCAACTTCCCTGATCAGGTTCCTTACGAAGTGGACTCTCTTACTGGTTTTCTGAAGCGTAGATTTTAAGGCAAAAACAAAATATCAAGATTTAAACCACACAAAGCATGGCACCAATACACATGAATTTGAACGAGAGATTCCACAAAGCATGAAAATAAGTAGTTCAGATTGCATTTTAATGAGCAAGTGACCACACAAAGCATGGCACTAATACAGGTTAGTTTAACAGAGAGATTCCAACATGAAGATAAGTAGTTCAGATCACATTTTACTGCACAATGACTCAAATTTGAAGTTTCAGACTATACAAAGAAACTCACCCCCTTCCTGTCAGATGGCTTAGGAGCCAATTCCTTCTTGGTAACAATGTGACCCTTGTTTAGGCCTACAATAAGGCCACTGCTTGCCTGTGGAGGAGCCATAACCTGGGAAAAGAAACAAAAGAGGCACAATTTAATATAATTTGATAAATCAATTGTGCAGTCATACAAACAATAACATTCAACCAGCACATTAAATTAGAACAACAACATTTTCACACAAGATCCAACACACACATAGAATCCACACCACAGTATTCCATATAAACAAGCAAGCCAGCCAGGATATGAATTTAGAGTCAAATTTTACCCACAAGAACCAATACACTGACTGAAACCCCACAAACCAAATTTATGATACTTCAATATAGTAGCCGATGAGGAAAGTAACCAATCATTTACAGACGGCATCTGTCCAATAAGAGATTTACTACCAAAATTGATTTTATTGTACAAAGAAGAAGCTACATAGAAGCTTATACAACCCTCAAACTATACATGCCAGTCTTTCACCCCCTATACAACTGGATCCATGAACAGCAAGAAGAAGATAGGAGTAAAACACCTAACTACCAAAACAATTCAAATCTCCAGATGTCTCCACAGAATATGAAAGAAAGATAAATATCAATGCTTTCAACAATCAGGATAGAGGTGATACAAAATCAAGCCAAATAAACCATCTTCAATACCTAACTACCAAAACAATTCAAATCTCAAAAGTTCTCCAC
The DNA here is from genome assembly GCA_027886185.1 of Rheum nobile. Taxonomy (NCBI): domain Eukaryota; kingdom Viridiplantae; phylum Streptophyta; class Magnoliopsida; order Caryophyllales; family Polygonaceae; genus Rheum; species Rheum nobile. The sequence goes on along the minus strand of WOAB01000393.1, from coordinate 267,976 downwards.
AGAATATGTAAGAAAGATAAAGATCAATGCTTTCAACAATCAGGATAGAGGTGATACAAAATCAAACCAAATAAACCATCTTCAACGACACAAACAGACTAATTGAAACGTTCCGAAAAGGAAAGAGACGGATGAGCGAACTGACCTCGGGAGAGAGACGAATGCTTTCCCGGAAATCGTAGTGCGGCGGCAACGGGGCGGTGTCAGGGGTTGTTTTGATCCTTTTAAGCTTGAGTTCACGATGCTTCTAAATTAGGGTTCTCGTATCATTTTCGGCATACGGTGTTTACTGTTTAACAGCCCAAGTTAGCTTTTTATGGGCCTAATGCATTACGGACCAAGCCCACTATTCAACTTGTTCGGCTAGCCCATTATCACTTTTTTTAAAGGCTAAATCTCCTTTCTCCTCCTCTTTTTCTATTTACGTATTTTTTGACATGTGTGAACTAGAGAAAAAAAAAATATCAACTTTAACTAAACAGTTGGTGTAATTCCTGTGTCAGACACGGATTTTTACATCATATATATTGAATAGAAAATATTAATAATTATTAAATTTAATTTATGTATTATAAAAATAGATCTAGATAATATTGATATCAAAATCACGAATTATAATTTCGTATTTCGATCATTCATATAATTATGAAAATTTGGAATTGTATATATAATTGGAAATTTTTAAATTTTTAGTTTTGTAATTAACTTTTAATCTTTATGCTTGATTTGTAATTAAATTAGGGAAAAATTAGTGAAAAGTTATGATAATAATCTTTGAATGCATTGTTTAATGAGAGAATGTAATTTGGAGTAATCAGGTTATAGTATAGTATATACAGTAGATTAAAAAAAATATTGAAAATTAATTAATCAACCAAAAATTAGGATTAATTGCATCGTTCTCACGCCCCTTTGTGTACCATTCTGACTGCATTGTTTATAAGCTGCTGTGCTTTTCTCCATTGACAGATTCTTTTGTGGTATGAATTAACCAGGATTGCCGTGTCTTATGCTCAACGAAATCATGTTGTAATTCAGGCATTGCCTTCATATAATGAAAGGGCTTCTTCTCATGTTTTCACGCCTTCTCCTCTGGTTTGTAAATTTTGCAGTTTGCAAAGATAATGTATTCTGAGTCTCATGCATAAACATATAAACTGAGATATCAGCCCACCTGGGTTTATTATGTAGGAACACAATATCGAAATATAAACTGCAATATGGTGGTATTTCTACCTCCAAACTTCCAATCTGTACGTTACAGATTTCGAGATTCGGACATTACAGAACTCGGAGGTAGGTCAAAGCCCACTAATGGGCTTTCTGGATCGGCCCAAAAAGATAGGGCGTTGCCCCAGCACGGCACGGCTCGCCCGACTCGACTCTCGTGTGGGCTTGATGAGCTAGGTCCTCTCCCCATTGAAAATGGGTAGTGACCCAAGGCCTTCGCTCGCTCGCCCGACTCGACCCGTGTGGGCTTGATGAGCTAGGTCCTCTCCCCATTGAAAATGGGTAGTGACCCAAGGCCTTCGCTCGCCCGACTCGACTCCCGTGTGGGTTTGATGAGCTAGGTCCTCTCCCCATTGAAAATGGGTAGTGACCCAAGGCCTTCGCTCGCCCGACTCGACTCCCGTGTGGGTTTGATGAGCTAGGTCCTCTCCCCATTGAAAATGGGTAGTGACCCAAGGCCTTCGCTCGCTCGCCCGACTCGACTCCCGTGTGGGCTTGATGAACTAGGTCCTCTCCCCATTGAAAATGGGTAGTGACCCAAGGCCTTCGCTCGCCCGACTCGACTCCCGTGTGGGTTTGATGAGCTAGGTCCTCTCCCCATTGAAAATGGGTAGTGACTCAAGGCCTTCGCTCGCCCGACTCGACTCCCGTGTGGGTTTGATGAGCTAGGTCCTCTCCCCATTGAAAATGGGTAGTGACCCAAGGCCTTCGCTCGCCCGACTCGACTCCCGTGTGGGTTTGATGAGCTAGGTAATCTCCCCATTGAAAATGGGTAGTGACCCAAGGCCACAACCTTGAGTCAATTTCTCCTCTATATATGATGGTATTTCTACCTCCAAACTTCTAATGTGGGATGCACTTTGTTCCCAACATTTCCCCCAAGTCTTGTACTTCATGTAAGCTACTTTGGGCCTCCATTTCTCATTCAAATGGAAATCATTTTTGTCATATGAGTACACTACGAGAATGTGCTCGCGTAGAGAAAGTCAATGCTTCCACTTTCCGGTGTTGACAATAGCCGGAGCCCACCGGAATTGTGCACGGAAAAGTGTCCGGCGCCACATTCAAAAATGAGTTCCAACATATTATTTATAACAAACATTCATGTAATGCTACTTGCAGCAACAATAACAATAAAATATCCTTTCACTCGACTATCATACATAAATTGCGGAATTCAACCAATCTTGAACAGGTAAAGTTCATTTCATCCAGTTGTGCTCTTCCTGAAGAAGGTGATCATCGCATACAAGTGTTAAACCATACATAGGATGCTACAATCACAAGGATCCCTGAGAAACCCGGCGCAAAACCGACATAGAGTCCATGTAAAAACGGTTGCCTTTTATGATGTCCACTCTTACGAGGTTGATCGTCTTCTGGTGGTGTTGCATTCGAACAAGACCGATCTATGAGTTCACCACACAACTGCACATTTCCTTCAAAATCTCTTTGTTTGAAAGTGTCAAATTGACCACCAGTTGGTATCGGACCTTCAAGATTGTTGTAAGATACATCTAGGTGCGACAAGAAATGGAGATTTTTCAGCGAGGCGGGTATTTCACCTGTCAAATTGTTGTTTGAAAGTACTAGCACCTCCAGATTTGCCAAACTAGATACATTGACTGGAATATTCCCCGACAGAGAGTTGTTTGCAAGATGTATTCGTTGTATCCCATGCAATTTGCCTATCTCCGACGGAATATGACCACTTAACTTGTTATTGGAAAGTATCAGCGATGAAGGAAAGGTGGAATATTGTTCGAACACTCTACCTTTTATAGAAAAGAAGGGAAGCTCAAGTTTTAACCGGGTGAGTTTTGGATCTACCTTTTCTGACATTAGTGCTGGCAATTGGCACAATTCTAGGGGAATTTCTCCATACAAATGGTTTAATGCTGCATCTAAGAAAAAGAGGTTGGGTAAATTTTTGATCCAATACGGAATTTTACCTGTGAATTTGTTGTCACGCAGAGTCAAAGCTCGAAGTGTCTTGATATTAGACAGCCATTCAGGAAAAGAGCCAGTCAAGTTGCAACCATCTAGAGAAAAATATTGAAGCTGTGGGAACCCATTTGAACCAAGAAAGTTACTATTACTGGGTATGGATTCACCATAGAAGTTTGTTCCAAGGAAAAGGGTAGTTAAGTTCTTGCAATTTGCTAAGATTTCTAGTGTTCTTGTGATGTTTGTGAAGGAATTCTGAGTAATGGAGAGGAAAGAAAGAGATTTGAGCTCTAAGATTTCGGGTGAGATTTGACCCGTTAGATTGTTTGCCGCTACTCGAATTGCAGTGAGTGACTTGCATGAGTATATGCTTTTAGGCAGAGTGCCATTGAATGTGTTGTTCAAGAGATCAAGTTTGTGAAGTTGAGCAAGTTTTGAAAAGTCTAGTTTTGAAATATCCCCATCCAAGTGATTAAAACCAAGAAATATATCAATCAAATTTGTACATCTCATCAAGCTTGGTGGTATAGGGCCACTGAGATTGTTGTATTGAAGATGAAGCCTTTCCAAATACAAGAGGTTTCCAATCTTTGGAGGGATAAGGCCAGAAATGGTATTTGCAGACAAATCCAAAGTTCTAAGGTTGATGAGCCCAATAATTTTCTCACTAAGGGTTCCATGGAGGTCATTATTGGAGAGATTAAGATGAGTAAGACTTACAAGATTTCCAATTGTGTCACTGATTACCCCTTTCAAGCCTCTTTTGTACAAATTTAGAGTGATGACTCTTCCATTAGTATCACAATTTATTCCTTCCCATTGACAACAACTTGTAGAAGAAGACCAGTTTAATGGAGAGGGAGTTAGGTTTGCAGAGAAAGCAAGAAGGGAGGATTCATCTTGAGGGTCACAAACTTGCTCATAGGAGAAGGCAAGGGAGTACAACATCAAGATGATGAAGAGGAAATTGGGTGCAGGAGGAAACATAGCTAGTAGATGTGGTAGAGATTGAATAAGAATTGGTTACATGATATTTGGGGAAGTTGATCTTCCCTTTAAATAGTGTACGTGTGGACACCATTTCACACACAAAATAATAGTCTAATTAAAAAGGAAAAAGTTAGGATACCCTGCCCAAATGCACACAATTAAATTAGTGTACGTATAGAGAATTACTTGCTCTACCCAAATGCACACAAATTAAAAATGAATTAAATAAGAAAAAGTTAGGATATTAATAAAAAAAATATTTGCAAAGAAAAGCTTTGATATTAAATAGAGATTTCGGGAACTTTTATCGAAGTGTTCATTTGGACGTCCATAAATAGTATATTGAATTACATTAAACGCCATATAATTTAATGCATTATTTTGGAAATTTAAAGAGACCCTAAATCAAAAAATTTATTCACTCCGTAACATATATTAATTGAATATAAACACCTTAATTAGTACCCCCGACTTACGTTGGAAATGTCACACGCCAGTGACCTCAGACGTTACTGTCCGATGTCACCCAAGGCTTTAATCGGAACAATTAATCTTAAATAAACATAATAAATAACGAAAGATTAAACAGCGGAAGATATTTTTAAATAAAACTCAACCTTTTTATTAAAAGATCCATCGTCAAACGAGAAAGACGATTTTACAACAGAGTGATAATACAGCGGAAGACCTTAAATTACACAGCGGAAGACTTTTAAGAATAAACATATCACATGACTAGGTTATAAAAGTACATAGTAAAGTAATACTTAACGACCTTGAAATACTGACACTTAAATCTGCAACTGCAAGTCTCTTCTTCAATTGGTTACTTCGAGTCTTCTGGGACCAACCACTGATGTGCCGTATAGGACGGATGACACCAGTCAACCATGCAATGAATAAAACCTGGTTGGTTAGTCTAATAAAAGACTATGCAAGGGTGAAAACAGAATGGTCCTAGTGATCGTAACCGTTTACTATCATTGTCCCTCGAATAATAACTGAAGGGATGATATATAACCCAAAGCTTTTACGGAATGATTAAAGTTTAGACATGCACTAAAAAGGAAATGAGCCTTATGAGAAACGTATGAAGAGAAGACTCCAAAAGATTGAGTCTTACGGGAAAGTATGACAAATGTTTGGGAACGTTATAATTTCACACAAGCGTTTAAAAAGACTTGACCATTTGGGTCCACGACCAACCTCACCGCGTAATGCGAATTCAGATTTGGAAGGAGGACTTACTCTAATCGAAGTCCGGGCGGTTTCCACGTTGTACTTCTCGCCCGAGGGTATATTAATTATGTGCATAGCGACACTTATCTTATTTTAGTGACAAAGCGTACATTCATGTTATAAGCTTTTAAATATATCATCTCATCGCAAGAGATATTTGAAGGGAATAAATCCCGAGAATCGGCACCAGCTGTGTGCACCTACCCTGAGTAAGAGCAAGGTCATGACCAGAAAGAGTACTAGGGAAAAATCCTCCTAGCACCAGTTATAAAGAAACAACTAGACCTCGCAAGGTACATAGCGTTCCTACGAATACTCGTTCTAACTAAACAGTTAAAACCACATAATAATCCACATCAATGCCATCATGGCAACAATATATATATATATATATATATATATATATATATATATATATAATAGCATTGTTTCTAACAGTATATACAACCTATTATAATATCTCTTTTAATCGCATCATATACGTTTATCAAAACTGTTCCCAACGAAAACAATATTCATCCCATTTAATTAACAATTAAAACAATTGATAATTAATAGAAATATGGAATGATAAGCAAGAGCAAACCGTCACTTGCCTTAGCCTAGACGAACAATTGAGCGACGACGGGTTTCTGGGTCCGGAACGGGAACGGAACTCGGATTACAAATTCCTACGGAATGACCCATAACGAGACCCTAAGTTAGATTCGACAATAAACCATACGAATCTAAAGAATGACGAACGAAATCGAAAGAATGGAAGTCCCGACCGAGACCGGATCGCCCAAGGCCACGATCGCGATTGCTAAAGCAATCCGCAGTCGCGGTCGTCGAGGACGAATGTCCGTGAGCACTGGTGACAGCGGCCGCGGACGCGGCCGACATTGTCACTGCCGCGGTCGCGGTAGTTCATAGCCGCGATCGCGGTTAAGAACTCCGGTGACCCAAAATGATGAAAACTCACCGGCGACGACTTGGAAGGGCGCGAAGGCTTCGATTCCAACCTTCCTTGCACCTCCAAAGCACCACCCTACGAGCACCACCACCTCCAACGGGAGCTCCGACGACAACTTCGATCTTTCCGGCGACAAGCACCTTGAGGGAGAGAGAGATCGGAATGGAGTGAAGATGGAGGCTCACCTCCCCTCCTTATATAGGGAAAGAAGGCTCCCCCAACCGACAACCCAGCCGGTGCATGGACGCCACGCGGAAGAAAGACAACGGGCGACGCTGGGCGTTTTCCGCGATCGCGGTGAGTTTTCCGCGATCGCGGTGAGTTTTCCGCGATCGCGGTGAGTTTTCCGCGGTCGCGGAAAATTCCTTTTCCCAGCTCTTTAGTGTCCGATTATTCCGCGATCGCGGTGGCTCTGCCGCGGTCGCAGAATTTCCTCTTTTCACGCCTTTTGCCCGGGAGAAGGTATGGGCATGGGTTCTAAACCCGAACTTTAAATATTTGTATCCGAACAAATATTCTAAGTCCCGAAAATACGTCGAATGTATTTTATACTACTCAGGGAAAATACTACAGAGATCAACACGATACAGAAATCCCGAATTTTGCCAAATGCGTCTTGCTTTCCCAACGAGAGTTGGGAATTTACCCAAATATCCTTACTAAAAATGAGGGGTATTACATCACTACTCCCTTAAAAGAAGTTTCGACCCGAAACTTGCATTGCTAAACTAATAGGACCTGTTTCACCATAATCTCACTACCTGATCTTAACTTCCTTAAACATTGCATCCATGTACTTGCTCCTGGAAAACGATCTATTTCCTGAACCATACCACTATCTTGCATAGCCTACTTCCACGTACTATTCTTGTACTAACTCGTGACCATCCTCAAAGTCATAATTATCTTAGGATAATCGTCTCCCAAAATCATCGCAATAGTCTCGCTTAAACCCTAAGCATGAGAACACACATTTCTCATTCACCTTCCTCTAAGCCTCTCTCAGAGTACATGCCTTATCTTCCTTAAGTTGATATCCTTAAATAAATTTGGTTTTCGTAACCTATATCACCAAAATCGACTATTTCTCGATCACGATTCTTCTCGCAACATACTGCCTACATTCCTTTCTCTTACTAGAACGGATATGATCATCCACAAGATTATCATTGCCTTAACCAGAGTATCCATTAAAATCTTCAATAAACCTTGTTGTTATGCTCTCTTCCTCCTGAAGACCTTAATATCCTTACATAGAAAAAAGAAATACAATATATTTCTACTACCTTCCTTTCTACAATCCGATCCTTGAGTACATACATGGAATTTCACTATACCTCAACTTAGTACTTTCCTTGTCACATAGGTCTTACTCCTTATATACACGGTTCACCTATTACATTGGTTACCTTACTCACATTCGGCCCTTGTTCCATATCTTTAACTCAAAATCTTCACTCCTGTGATCCCACAATTACTCACACCACAACTTATGTCTGATTACCTCAACATGATTTACTAATCCTTTCCATAGGATTATATTCTCGTCTCACCCAAACGTATCATACAATCACTTTAACAAACGTGGGTCACCTTTTTCCTCAAGTCTACTTGATATCATCCACAAACATACTTCATGCTACACTATTCGACCTTCAAAATCGTAGCAAACTTTTATCGATCGAGTTTGCTATTCATCCAAAAATCCTTAAGTAACCAGTTGTCCTTATACGATTTATTATCCCAAACTGAGCATCCTTTTTGCTTAACGGATATATACCGTATATCCCAGATTAACCTAATGTACTCCATTATTCAGTCTCTAACTTAAACCTTTAAGGTTCCTCAATTCTATTTACTCAAAAATACCATATTGATTAACGATGCCTTGCCATCACAAGCAATCACTTCACGTCCTAAATCCTTCAATGACTATATACGAGTAACATTCGTTACTTTACTCCTTAAACGCACATACAACCATTTTCCATGCTACATCCTTTTGGTTTATCGATATCCTCCGAATATCTAGGCCCTACACCATAATCTTTCAATTTTAAATGAACTTCCTCCCAAAACAATCGTTCCACAACTTAATTTTCCAAAAAGTGCTAGATCGTCGGCCTTACGTCCTACTCACTTAAAAATCCACATATCAGACCTTGAAAATTCCCAAGTATCATAACTCTCTATATCCCTTGAAGGTACAATTCACTGATTCAGTTCCTTGGCCCAAATAAGTTTGGCCCTAAAACTCACTTCCGACTCAAAACCTTTAATTTCCTCAAAATAATGCCGTGATAAATCCATTAGCACAATTGTGACCAATTACTTGATTTCCCCCCAAACGTGACATCAATTCGCATTAACAGACATCGATCACTTCTCATCCAGTTCTCATGTCGTTTCATCTAAGAAAGTCTCACAACGAAACCTCAGATAAATCTTCCAAAATAATACCTATGACTTCACACCCTTAGCCTTTCCGAAAGTCTAATCCTCTGGTCCACAATGAACATACTCACTTACAACGTACTTCCATAACCAAAACCCTTGGGTTCTAAAGTTCTACTCAAGGTCGTAACAGAGTACGATCGGTTTAGAGAAACTGAATTCCCTATGAACTATCTCTTATATACATTTCCTCTTCTCAGCAGTCTATCCATATAGACGACTACAGCATGACCTCACAACGAGGTATTCCGAACTTCATATAGTTCATTCCTATGTACTTTTACCAGAGCAAATGTTCAGGGTACACATACGGGAAGAAAATTCTTAATCCCATAGAGCATTAACCACATACATTTGTTTCCTTTTCGATAGGGAATCTTGGTAAAACTCAACTTACGAGATAACGCTCGTTCGCTCAACGAAGGGAGTAATTAATGTCATATCGTTGTGACATTACTCCAGGAACAAAGAGAGATTCCTAATAATGGATCTAGTAATTCAGTAATGGAGTCGCCCCTGGTGTTAACCATGTAGGGAACGAACACCTCTGCTCCATACGTTACTCCTCCTTTGTGAGTCCTGACAGCCCTTATCCATCCGTGACATAACTGTTTTTGGCACTCACGGAGTCTCGTATGAACAAACAATTTGCAATAGTAACGAATTTAGTAATTTCCGGAATAAGGAAACACTTCTTTATTATTCGAAACATTACATAAGACAACTGATAGAAAGTCGAATAGACGGATTACTAAACTATGGAGACTATCGACACGAGTCATCGCTCCTTATTCTAAAAAGCCTTACAAAATACTACCACTTGTACAAAGCTTCCCTCCCGTCGAGGTGACGTATCACAAAGAGTCGCTGCTCTTGACCCGAAAATTCCATAGGCGCATTGCCTTTATCATGAGTAGCAGACTGTCCCAGAACAAATACTTTCGCCCTTGGGTTCTGTCCACTGCCAACCTTTGAGGCCTGACATGCTTGAGTTGGCCTTAGGCCCTTCTTCCTACAGTGTGCCTTCATGTGGCCTTCCCTTCCACAATAGTAGCATACCCTCTTTTCCTTTTGACAGCTAAAACTCTTGTGCCCAACTTCACCACAGTTGTGGCATTGAATCACGTTGTTACTCCATCCTGAGCCTTTGGCGGAATCAGACGGAGTTGTCTTGGTCCTAGTACGACCAGACTTCTCGATCTTAGTGGACGACGCCGACCGCTTGAACGAGCCAGCCCTGCGATTTTGTTGCCCATTCTTTGCCTTAATCTATGCCTCCACACTAGCTGTGACTTGAGGTATGGGAGCCGTTTGAGCTTGCGGTATCATCTGGGCCGTTAATACTTCGACCACTAGCCCCACTATCTGCCCAATGGTCGCCGCATTTAGCACGATCGGGGCAGGAGGTGGAACTCCCCTTGCAGCTTGGGGGTCCGCTTGTCCCTGGTGAACATCCTGTCGCAGGGTCGGGTCACTACTACGTGATCCAGATCCCGCGTCTTCCCCTTGTGGAGTAGCACTCCTCAGCCGAATTCGAGAATCGCTGCTAAGACTCTCGCTAGCTGCTTGGTTGGTGGATCGAGTGTCCATCACCTGTTGATGAACCATAACGTTAGGCTAGAACCTTTCCAACTTGTACTTGACGCTGAGTCAATTACGTTATGATACGATTTATAAGGGTCTAAACTAATAACTCTATATTAGTCTGACTGGCCCACCACCACTAATCGCAGAAACGACTTCTTCACTGACTTACTTGGGAAGTGGAAACTCTAGGAGAAACATCAACCTTTAAATGACATTCCATCTAAGGAGAAACGATATTCCTAAGAATGGATCTAAGGAATAAGTAACAGCTTGAATCTTGCAGAAATTTGAAAAATCTCTTAAATCTTATACTTTCAACTTCATACTTTATAACTTTAAATCTTATATAAAAATAGTTACTTATAAAGTTAGTTCCTCAAACTAGTGATATGATTATCACAAAACTCTTACTAAAAAACAATCGTACTTTTAAAGTTACAATCATAAACTTAATTTAATTGCTTGTAATACTGTAATACCCCTCATTTTGTAAGGGCATTTTGGTAATTTTTCCAAACCCTCGTACCATAGTCGGATCATTTTCAGAGAAGTTCAGACATTCTGTAATATGCTTGATCTCTGTAATATTTTCCTGAGTGGTATAAAATACATTCGACGTCTTTTCGGGGCTTAGAATATTTGTTCGGATACAAATATATTTAACCCGGGGTTAAATACCCAAGCCCATACTTTTCCCGGGCAAAAAGACCAAAAATGGCTTCCACCGCGACTGCGGTAAGGCCACCGCGATCGCGGAAAAAGGCCGTCTTCAAGATTTGTCCAGTAGCTCCACCGCGACCGCGGTACAGTCACCGCGACCGCGGTACAGTCACCGCGACCGCGGAAAATGTCAAGCGCGAACAACTTTTCTGCCCCCGTCGGACTTTGATCGTCGTGTCGCCATTGCCGCCCAGGGACGTCCCATCTGGTCAGGGTGATACACCTGCTTTCTTGGGCTATTTAAGGAGGAGATCTGGAGTTGTGTTGGGCACTCCAATCCGATCTCTCTCTCTCAAATTTCTCTCGCCGGAATTTCAAAGCTTTCGTCGGAGTTGTCGCCGGAGCTTTTGTTGGTGTTGGTGGTGCTTGGGTGGTGCAAGGCGTCCTGGAGTCGACTCCCATCCAAAGCGGAGCCCCCGTCGTCTTCCCCGGTGATAATTCTCCCTTTCGGGTCGTTGAGATTCACGACCGCGATCGCGGACATGAACACCACGATCGCGGCTGTGACATTGTCGCCCGCGTTGGCGGCCGCTGTCTCTGTGTCTCGCGGACACTCGTCCTCGACGACCGCGGCAAGGCCACCGCGATCGCGGATTGCCTGGGCAATCGCGATCGTGGCTTTGGGCTTTGCGGTCTTGGTCGGGACTTCCGTTCTTTCAATTTCATTCGTCTTTCTTTAGATTCGTACTATTTATTGTCGAATCTAACTTAGGGTTTCGTTATGGGTCGTTCCGTAGGGATCTGTAATCTGAGTTCTGTCCCCGTTCCGGACCCAGAAACCGTCTTCGTCATTCGTTCGTCTGATCTAAGGCAAGTGGCGGTTCGCTTTTGCTTATCATTCCATATTTATATTAATTATCAATTGTTTAATTGTTAATTAATTTGGAATGAATTACTGTTTTAATTGGGAACAGATTTTATAAATAATACGATTAAAAGGCATATGATAATAGGTTGTATATACTGCTAGAAACAACGCTATTATATCTGTTATTACCATGATGGTATTGATGTGGATTTTATGCGAACTTGAAATATAGTTAGCACGAGTATTCGTAGGAATGCTACTATGTGTGATACCCCGTATTTTTGTAAGGTTATTTTGGGAATTTTGGAATTTTCCCGAGTACCCGTTGTGTACGTCGGATTAAATACAGAGAGTTTGAGACATTCTGTAATGTGCTCTGTATCTATAATATTTTTCTCAGTGAAATAATATACAGACAACATGTCTTGGATTTTAATATTCGTTCGCGTACGATAATTTTTATCCCGATTTAATGTCATGTTCGTTCAAAGCTGAACGGGCGGGAAAAGCTGGTTCTGGCGAGCGCTAAACTAGCTGTCGTAGGCCCATCTTCGTGCTCCTGATGATTTGGCTATAAAAGGAGGTGTTGGGGGAAGGATTTGGAGCCATCCCAACACCAAATCTCTGCCAAATTTTCGCCTCGCCGGAGTTTGTGCCCTCGCCGGAATTCTAAAGCTTTTGCCGGTGTCGTTTGGTGGTGTTTCCAGAAGCCCTTGTGAAGCCTTTTGGTTGCCTTTGGAGGTTGGAACCCAGGCAAGGCAAAAAGGGGTCGAAACGCGCATCATTTGGGTGAGTTTTCTCGCCGCTTCTGTCGTCTGAGTTCTTCACGGCGACCGCCGTGTTCTTCACGGCGACCGCCGTGTTCTTCACGGCAACCGCCGTGTTCTTCACGGCGACCGCCGTGTTCTTCACGGCGACCGCCGTGTTCTTCACGGCGACCGCTGCGTTCTTCACGGTGACCGCCGCCAAGAACGGCGACCGCCGCCAAGAACGGCGACCGCCGCCAAGAACAGCGACCGCCGCCAGTGCCCAGAATGCCTTCGTGGCTTTGGCTTGGTTGGTTGTGGTCGTGACGTCTTTCCTTTCGTTCTCTTTCGTCGTTTTTAGATTCGTACTGTGGTTATGTCGGATCTAACTTAGGGTTCCTTTTATGGGTCGACTCGAAGGTGTTTGTGCTAGCGGAGCTATACCCGTGTCGAGCCCGGAATCCCGTCGTTGTCATAAGGCTTGTTTCTATTCTGCGGATTAAGGCAAGTGGCGGTTCGCTCTTGCTCATTCGTTCCATATTTACATTAATTATCAGTAGTTTATCTGAGTAATTAATTTGGAATGAATACTCTGTTTGTCTGGAAACGGTTTTGATAAACTGTTTTGAAAATCATATAATAGGTTGTATATCTGTTAGAACAACGCTATTATCTGTGATCGCCTTTCGGGCCTTTATGTGGATTTATCCTGTATCTGTTATTGTGCTATAACTATTTAGTTAGCACTGTTAGATAGGAACGTTACTCGGACTCTGTCTAGTCGTTTCTTTATAATCTGGTATCGGGGTGGCTCGTCTCCATCTGGTACTATTCTAAGATCATGATCGGTCTCTTTCACAAGTGTGCGGAGACAGGACACTTAGCTGGTGTCACAAACCTTCCGGTGTACGTCACTCTCGACGAAACGTATACTAAGATGTGTCGTCCCATTGGTGGGGTACACATGTAAAAGTCTAATAACGTGATGTGTGGTTTGTAATATAAATCAGATAAGTGCTACTCTGACGCACATAATTAATAAACCTTCGGCGAGTAGTGCAGCTAGGTTATAGTACAGCTAGGAAAACTCGTCTCGACTTTGATCATAGTACGTTCTCTTTCCAATCTGAATTCGCTGTATGCGATGAGGTTGGTCGTGAACTGAAGCATCTCAGTCAACTTTTAAATCATTGTTGTATGATTCTGTAACATTCCAGATTTGTCATACTTCCTTAAAGATTCATTTCCGTTGGAGTCTTCTTTTCGAGTCGATTTCTGTGAAAGTTCAGTCTTCCAGAATCTTCTCTTGTGCATACCTCTTGTCTATTCCAGTAGAAGTATGATGGTTGACTATCATCATCGATTATTATTCGAGAAGCAATGAGTCTAACCTAATACGACTGCTTCAAACCATTCTGCTTGTACCCTTGCTAGTCTATTCAAGTAGACTAACCCACGAACTTTGTTCTCTGCATATGGGCTGGTGTCATCCGTTCGATTCGGCACATCAGATCGAAAGTAGCTCAGAAGAATAGAAGGACTATGGAGTCGACGGTGGTTTTTGAACGTTTTAATTATTTCTTTAATCAGGTTGAGATCTTTTGGACAATGACTTTGGTTGTAATGTATTTTCTAAGACTTCCGCTGTTTTTGGTTTAAACTCTGTGTTAGCCTATTCGAGATTGGGTTATAATCCCATAACTCTTGTTTCCTTGACAATGTTATGTTTTGGAATTGAATGCTTTGATCATTATGTATCATTTGTATTTCATAATTTGTGTTTAAATGGTAAAGCCTTGGGTGATCTCGGTAAGGAACGCTGGGGACACTGACGGTAATACTTTTCCAAAAGGGTTAAGTTTTAGGGGTGTTACAGTTGTGGTATCAGAGCCAAATGTTTTAAAACGGGTTTAGGATTTTTATAAACCATTTATCCATTTTCGAAAATGCTTTAAAAAGGGCTCTGAATTTTCAAAGTATAAAGAATTTTAAAAACACCGTTCATAGTCATGTCTTCTGGATAGTCTGATATAGAAGGCTTGCTTCTATGTCTAGAAAGACTAATTCCTTCATCGTTATCCTATAGGAGATGGGTGCATGTCTCTCTCAGAGGAAGGGGTCGGAAGATGCCGAGATGGATTCACCGTCTACCGAGAGGCTAGACTTCCCTATACCCCAGAGGTGCTTCGAGATTGGAGGCCCGAGCAGCCCATCTGAGGAGATCAAGCATGTGCTTCCTGAGTCGGTAGTTCTGGTGTCAAGGAATGATGTAGTTCCTGTGACAGCACCAGTGGAGCCACCAAGGGAGGAAGCAATGCAAGATGATGAATCGTCTAGGTACGCGAGAGGGTACTACAATGATGATTACCTGATGGATGTGATTATTGAAGGGAGCGAGGAGGAAGATGAAGAAGAGGACCCCATAGAGGATGACCCCGAAGAGGAAGAGGACCCCATCGAGGATGATCCCGAGGAGGATACCGAGATGGACCTCAGCGGACAAGACCAGGAGTCCGATGACTTGAGGCACTTGCTGGTGGATAGTCAGGAAACGGGAATACAATTTATTTACCCCAGTACAGAGTTACCACCTATGCAAGAGTTGCCACCAGTGCCAGAGTACGCACCCATGTCAGAAGCTGATTGGGAGGCACTGTATACCGAGTACGGTATTAGGAGAAGTGACATGGAATCTCAGCCTATCCCTACTCCAAGAAGAAGAAGGTCAGAATCCGAGCTGCAGGAGATCCTCCACCAGAGCAGGTAATCTCTGCAGAACATCAGCGTCGGAGGGATGAGTTGATCGCCAGTACTCAGAGGAGGGCTGGGATGGAAGGACCAGTCATGGACGACCCATACCTTACCATGACTGAGATAGGACCATGTGCTTCAGGGTCAAGCCGGGTGCGAAACCCATCGCCAGAGCTCGATGGTGAGCCTAGTCCGAAGAGACCTTGCACGAATAGTCAGTCTTATGGGAGACATTTTGGAACGCCTTGATGAGAATTGGCGTTGCCTATCGCAGTAGTTTCATTTCCTAGTACTCCAAGTTTGTACTATGTGTAATATTTCAGTATTGCGGCAAGTACTCTGAGAAACACTTATATCTTCGAGCAATGTTGTCCTAGCGCTCGGATGATAGACTTATGTGTAGCTTGTGAAACAGTTCGAAGGTTCATCTATAAAATGCCAAGTTGATCTATTCTGAGTAATTTCTTTACGTTGGTATATTGCATAAGAATATTACATAATATTAATGTATTGAATGCTTGGAATTGGATCGGTAAATAGATGGTGAACCCAAGAAGCACGAGGAACTCGATTCGAGCCGGTGCTGGGACTAGCCAAGATCCCAGGCCAGCAGGGAGAGGTGTTCAGGATGAGCACGAGTCAGAGTCTCGCGTCCAGCATAGGCATGAAGGTTAAGATCAGACCCAAGCGTCGGCACTGTTTGATGCCGCAGTTGTTGAGGCGATTCGCGGGATCGTGATGCATGCAATTGCAGACGTATTGAGACCCAGTGTGCCTCAAGCGCAAGAAGTGCCTACTCACCCAGCGGTTCCTGATGTTGTGGAGCCCATAAACCCTGTGGTTCAGGAGAATGCCGTCAGGGCTAGAGACAGCTATGGTCGCGCTCTTAAGACCATCACTTCCATGAGGCCCTATTGCTATAACGGGAAAGAGAAGCCAGTAGCAGTGACTCATTGGTTCTCCCATATGGAGAGGTTGTTTCGTAACGTGGAGTGTACTGAGGCCGAGAAGGTCCATATCGCTTCTCTTCAGCTGAAGGAGGAGGCTAGCGAGTGGTGGGAGAACACAGGTTTGGCTGAGAGCCCAGTGTTGACTTGGTCGATGTTCAAGACCAAGATGGTTGATCGTTTTTTCTCTCGTGCTATGAGAGAGGAGAAGCATAAAGAGTTCTTGTACCCAAAGACGGATGGTCTGAAAGTGACCGAGTTGGCATCTAAGTTCAATCATCTTTTATAATACGCCCCTGCCGAGATCACCAGCGAGGCCCAAAAGATCTGATACTTCCACGAGTGGATGAGCCCGGATATCAAGCCGTTAATGGTGCACCACACATGCTCTACCTTGGAGCAGTATGTGGATTGTGCCTATAAGCTGGAGATAACTCTAGAGGAGTCGACCAAAAGACGTAACCGACAAAAGTCGGTGCAGAACCAGGGAGGTGGTTTTAAGCGCCCTGTGCCACCGTCTAACTTTGCCAAGTCCGGCCGAGCTAAGACGGAGATGACGCAAGGAGGATCGACTCAGCAGTCAGGGCAGACCAGGAGTTCAGTTCAGTGTTATAACTGTGGTACGGCTGGGCACAAGAGCAATGAGTGTCAGAAGGAGAAGAGGTCGTGCTTTGGGTGTGGACGTGATGGTCATCTGCAAAAGTTCTGCAAGCAGGGGAAACAGAAGGGAGTAGAGTCGCAGCAAGGGTCAGTTCATCAGAGCAACCGACCTAGGTTTAAGCCTGCCGAGACTCCTAGCCCGTCAGTGCAGACGAATGCTCAGAACAGGGGAAAGGCCCCAGCTGTTTCTGGAAGTCAGGGCCAACGCTTGTACGAAATGCGTGAAGCAGATGGACCCAACGCTCCGATTGCTCAAGGTATTCTATACCTTCACTCTACTTCAGTGTGCATTCTGTTTGATTCTGGTGCTACACATTCCTTTATTTCGGATAGTTGTGTTAGCAAGTTAGATTTAGTGTGCAACGATTCGTGCGACCCTTTCGTCGTTAATCTTCCTAATGGAGAACGTTTGGTGGGAACCAAGCATTTGTCCGACTTTCCGATTACCATTCAGGGTAAGGAATTCGAGGCATATTTAATTTGTATAGTCATGGCTCCATACGACATTATTCTCGGTATGGATTGGCTGACGCGTCACAAGGCGGTGATCGACTTCAGTTCAAGAACGGTGATAGTGTCATCTGGGGGCCAGTTCGTGTGCAAGTTCAAAGGTCGAAATGACGCTGATAACGGCAAGCTGATCAATGCGATGGCTGTGTTTAAGCTACTACGACAAGGATGTGTCGGGTACCTTTGCTACATGGATTCGCCTACGAAGGATGGACCTGAGATTCTTGATATTCCTGTAGTTAGGGAGTTTTCGGATGTCTTTCCGGAAGAAATTCATGGATTACCCCCGAACCGTGACGTAGAGTTTTCAATTGATCTTGAGCCTGGTACGGCGCCGATTTCCAAATCACCGTATCGGATGGCTCCAGTTGAGATGCAAGAATTGAAGAATCAACTTGAAGATCTTCTTGACAAAGGTTATGTCAGGCCGAGTGCATCGCCGTGGGGTGCTCCGGTATTGTTCGTCAAAAAGAAGGATGGATCATTCCGACTTTGTATCGACTACCGAGAGTTGAACAAGGTGACGATCAAGAACAAGTATCCTTTGCCTAGGATTGATGACTTGTTGGACCAGTTGCAGGGAGCAAAGGTTTTCTCCAAGATCAATCTGAGATCTGGATATCATCAACTCAGAATTCATGAGCAGGACATTCCTAGAACTGTGTTTAGGACCAGATATGGTCATTACGAGTTCGTAGTGATGCCTTTTGGGCTTACAAATGCTCCAACTGTCTTTATGGATTTGATGAACCGATGTTTTCACCAGTACTTGGATAAGTTCGTGGTGGTCTTCATCGACAACATTCTGATCTATTCTCCGAATGAAGAAGTCCACGAGGAACATCTGCAGATTGCCTTGTCAATCCTTAGACAACATCAGATTTTTGCTAAATTGTCTAAATGTGAATTCTGGATAAAGAAAGTGGCTTTCTTAGGCCACGTAATCAATAAAAATGAGGTTATGGTTGATCCCCAAAAGATTGAAGCGGTGGCTAATTGGACACAGCCCCAGAACGTGAAGGAGGTGCGTAGTTTTCTTGGACTTGCCGGGTATTACAGAAGGTTCGTAGAAGGATTTTCAAAGATCGCTCTACCTATGACCAATCTACTCCGCAAGGTTCATAAGAAGTTTGTCTGGAATGACAAGTGCGAGGCCAGTTTCCAGGAGTTGAAGCGACGGCTGACCTCGGCACCCGTGTTAGCACTCCCAGAAGGGAATGACGATTATGTGGTCTATAGTGATGCTCCATAGTGTGGTCTTGGTTGTGTTTTGATGCAGAGGGGCAAAGTCATTGCTTATGCATCCAGGCAACTCAAGACGTACGAAGAAAACTATCCGACCCATGACCTTGAGTTAGCAGCGGTTGTCTTTGCGCTAAAGATTTGGAGGCATTACCTCTACGGTATAAGATGTCAAGTCTTCACTGACCACAAAAGTCTCAAGTATATATTTACTCAAAAGGAGTTAAATATGAGACAACGCCGCTGGCTAGAGTTGCTCAAAGACTACGACATGGAGTTGTTGTATCATCCGGGCAAGGCTAATGTAGTAGCTGATGCACTAAGCCGGAAGACAACGCACGAGACTGTAGTTGCTCTACTTACTGCTCAGACCAAGCTAAACCAAGAGTCATGCGACATTGAAGTCTTGTATGACCAGCGTAGGGGGTACCTGAGTATGATGGAAATTCAGGCTACACTGTTGGATCAGATCAAAGAAAAGCAAGTCGATGACATCATCTTGGTGAAGTTAAGCAGTGAAGTGATGGATGGGAAAGCTCCCAGTTTTGTGGTTCAGGATGATGGATCACTTTGGTTTCAGGATCGGATCAGTGTGCCTGACACAGAAGGTCTTCGTCAGTTGGTGATGAGAGAAGCTCATTCATCCGTTTATTCTGTACATCCTGGCTCTAGCAAGATGTACAAGGATCTCAAGAAGAAGTTTTGGTGGCCAAACATGAAGTGGGACGTAGCAGACTTTGTGGCAAAGTGCTTAACTTGCCAGAAGGTCAAGATCGAACACCGCAGGCCAGGTGGTGAGTTGCTACCTCTCCCAGTGCCAGAATGGAAATGGGAGGACATCGCCATGGACTTCGTCACTGGGCTACCAAAGACTCGAAGTCAGAGGGATGCTATCTGGGTAATTGTGGATAGGATTACGAAGAGTGCTCATTTCATAGCCATCAAGACCACATGGGAAACCCAGAAGTTAGCAGAAGTCTACCAGAAGGAGATTGTCCGCTTACATGGCATTCCTAAGACCATTGTATCGGACCGAGATGGCCGTTTCATGTCAAGGTTCTGGCAGGAACTTCATAAGGCTATGGGAACCGAGTTGAGGTTCAACACCGTGTTTCATCCTCAGACAGATGGCCAGTCTGAAAGGACCATCCAGACCCTAGAGGATATGCTTAGAGCTTGTGTACTCGATCGTCCGACTAGCTGGGAGGACAGCTTGAGTCTGATTGAGTTCACGTACAACAATAGATGGCATGCTACAATCAAGATGGCTCTGTTCGAAGCTTTGTATGGTCGCAGATGCAGATCTCCGATTTGTTGGGATGATAATGCCGACAAAATTCTGCTTGGACCAGAGTTGGTCGAAAGGACGGCCTCAGACATTGCTTTGATCAGACAAAGGATGTTGACCGCTCAGAGTCGACAGAAGTCCTACGCAGATCGGAAGTGCAGGACTGTCGAGTTCGAGGTCGGTGACAAGGTTTTTGTCAAGGTATCGTCATCCAAAGGAGTTTTCAGATTTGGTAAGCGTGGGAAGCTTAACCCTCGCTACATGGGACCATTCGAGATTCTGGATAGAGTAGGATCTCTAGCGTACCGCTTGGCGTTGCCGCCATCGGCTCACCCGGTGCATAATGTGTTCCACGTATCTTTGCTCAGAAAGTATGTGCCAGATGAGTCTCATGTGCTTAGTTATGAGGACATTGAGATTCAAGCTAATGGTACTTATGAAGAGTTGCCCGTGCGCATTTTGGAGCGTCGGGAGAAGCGTTTGCGCAACAAGATCGTGCCATTGGTACGAGTGTTGTGGTCCAAGTCAGGGACCGAAGAGGTTAGTTGGGAGACGTGGGAAACCGAGTCAGATATGCTCAAGCGTTTTCCCGAGTTATTTTCGACCTAAGTTTCGGGGTCGAAACTTCTTTTAAGGGGGAGGAGATGTGATACCCCGTATTTTTGTAAGGTTATTTTGGGAATTTTGGAATTTTCCCGAGTACCCGTTGTGTACGTCGGATTAAATACAGAGAGTTTGAGACATTCTGTAATGTGCTCTATATCTGTAATATTTTTCTCAGTGAAATAATATACAGACAACATGCCTTGGATTTTAATATTCATTCGCGTACGATAATTTTTATCCCGGTTTAATGTCATGTTCGTTCAAAGCTGAACGGGCGGGAAAAGCTGGTCACGACGACCGACGTACAGTCGCGGCGACCGCCGTCGCGGATCCAAGAACGGCGACCGCTGTACAAGTCACGGCGCCCGCCGTCCCAATGGTTGAGGTGGTAGTTGGCGTGCCAGGCTACGGCGGCGACCGCCGTAAATTACGGCGCCCGCCGTAATTGCCACCGTCGTTGTCCGGGAGTCTTTGCCCGATGGTCGCCGGCGTGATTCTGGCGAGCGCCGAACTAGCTGTCGTAGGCCCATCTTCGTGCTCCTGATGCTTTGGCTATAAAAGGAGGTGTTGGGGAAAGGATTTGGAGCCATCCCAGCACCAAATCTCTGCCAAATTTTCGCCTCGCCGGAGTTTGTGCCCTCGCCGGAATTCTGAAGCTTTCGCCGGTGTCGTTTGGTGGTGTTTCCAGAAGCCCTTGTGAAGCCTTTTGGTTGACTTTGGAGGTTGGAACCCAGGCAAGGCAAAAAGGGGTCAAAACGCGCATCATTTGGGTGAGTTTTCTCGCCGCTTCTGTCGTCTGAGTTCTTCACGGCGACCGCCGTGTTCTTCACGGCGACCGCCGCATTCTTCACGGCGACCGCCGTGATGAACTGCGGCGACCGCCGCCAAGAACGACGACCGCCGCCAAGAACAACGACCGCCGCCAGTGCCCAGAATGCCTTCGTGGCTTTGGCTTGGTTGGTTGTGGTCGTGGCGTCTTTCCTTTCGTTCTCTTTCGTCATTTTTAGATTCGTACTGTGGTTATATCAGATCTAACTTAGGGTTCCTTTTATGGGTCGACTCGAAGGTGTTTGTGCTAGTGGAGCTATACCCGTGTCGAGCCCGGAATCCCGTCGTTGTCGTAAGGCCTGTTTCTATTTTGCGGATTAAGGCAAGTGACGGTTCGCTCTTGCTCATTTGTTCCATATTTACATTAATTATCAGTAGTTTATCTGAGTAATTAATTTGGAATGAATACTCTGTTTGTCTAGAAACGGTTTTGATAAACTGTTTTGAAAATCATATAATAGGTTGTATATCTGTTAGAACAACGCTATTATCTGTGATCGCCTTTCGGGCCTTTATGTGGATTTATCCTGTATCTGTTATTGTGCTGTAACTGTTTAGTTAGCACTGTTAGATAGGAACGTTACTCGGACTCTGTCCAATCGTTTCTTTATAATCTGGTATCGGGGTGGCTCGTCTCCATCTGGTACTATTCTAAGATCATGATCGGTCTCTTTCACAAGTGTGTAGAGACAGGACACTTAGCTGGTGTCACAAACCTTCCGGTGTACGTCACTCTCGACGAAACGTATACTAAGATGTGTCGTCCCATTGGTGGGGTACACATGTAAAAATCTAATAACGTGATGTATGGTTTGTAATATAAATCAGATAAGTGCTACTCTGACTCACATAATTAATAAACCTTCGGCGAGTAGTGCAGCTAGGTTATAGTGCAGCTAGGAAAACTCGTCTCCACTTTGATCATAGTACGTTCTCTTTCCAATCTGGATTCGCTGTATGCGATGAGGTTGGTCGTGAACCGAAGCATCTCAGTCAACTTTTAAATCATTGTTGTATGATTCTGTAACATTCCAGATTTGTCATACTTCCTTAAAGACTCATTTCCGTTGGAGTCTTCTTTTCGAGTCGATTTCTGTGAAAGTTCAGTCTTCCAGAATCTTCTCTTGTGCATACCTCTTGTCTATTCCAATAGGAGTATGATGGTTGACTATCGTCATCGATTATTATTCGAGAAGCGATGAGTCTAACCTAATACGACTGCTTCGAACCATTCTGCTTGTACTATTGCTAGTCTATTCAAGTAGACTAACCCACGAACTTTGTTCTCTGCATGTGGGCTGGTGTCATCCGTTCGATTCGGCACATCAGATCGAAAGTAGCTCAGAAGAATAGAAGGACTATGGAGTCGACGGTGGTTTTTGAACGTTTTAATTATTTCTTTAATCAGGTTGAGATCTTTTGGACAATGACTTTGGTTGTAATGTACTTTCTAAGACTTCCGCTGTTTTTGGTTTAAACTCTGTGTTAGCCTATTCGGGATTGGGTTGTAATCCCGTAACTCTTGTTTCCTTGACAATGTTATGTTTTGGAATTGAATGCTTTGATCATTATGTATCATTTGTATTTCATAATTTGTGTTTAAATGGTAAAGCCTTGGGTGATCTCGGTAAGGAACACTGGAGACACTGACGGTAATACATTTCCAAAAGGGTTAAGTTTTGGGGGTGTTATATGTACCCTGTGAGGTCTAGTCGTTTCTTTATAACCCGGTGGATAGGATGTCCAAGCCCTAACACCGTTTCTCTGGTCATGACTATTCCCTATCTAAGTATAGGGAAGGTGCACTTAGCCGGTGCCGCTTTACGAGATTTATTCCCAACTATATATCTCTATATCCTGAGGGATGAGATGATTATTCTAAAAGCTTATAACGTAAATATGCGTTTTGTAACGAAATAAGATAAGTGTCGATGTGCACATAATTAATGAACCTTGGGCGAGAAGTACAACGTGGAACCTCGTCTAGGCTTCAATTAGAGTAAGTCCACCTTCCTAATCTGAATTCAAATTACACGGTGAGGTTGGTCATGGACCCAAATAGTCAAGTCGCTTTTAAACTCTTGTGTGAACTTATAATGTTCTCAAACACTTGTCATACTTTCCGATAAGACTCAATCTTTTGGAGTCTTCTCTTCATATGTTTCTTAAGACTCAATCTTTCAGAGTCTTCTCTCGATCATTCTGTTTGGTATGTTTCTGTAGAAGTATTGAGGTTTACTCTCGTCATCGGCTTTCATTCGAGAAGCGATGGGTTTAACCTAGTACGACTACTTAGAACCTTTCTTTTTTACCCTTGCATAGTCTTTCATTAGACTAACCAACCGGTTATATTCTCTTGCATGGTTGGCTGGTGTCATCTGTCTCAAACGACACATCAGATAAACTTCCGATCTATGAAGGCTAGAAACGACGATGAAGGCAGATAGAGTTTTTGAAGAGTTTATCAAGGTTGAGATCCTTAGCGTGTGATCGCTTGATCAAGACTTTTGTGTTATTTATTTTAAAAGACTTCCGCTATATTAAGACTACTCTGTATTTCTGTTGTATTTGGATTATGGATGTAATTTCGAGACTTTGATCTAATCCAATGTTATGATATTTCGTTTTACAAATGTTGTTTTATGATTTGTATAAACTGGTTAAGCCTTGGGTGGCTTCGGATGTGGAATCTGAGGTCACTGACGGTAATGCTTTCAAGGATATATATTTGGGGGTGTTACAAATACGACATTTTATAAACCAATTATAAATAGCTTTTGAAGTCCAAATAGCTGAATCGTTTAAGTTAAATTAAATTCCAAGAAATAATTAAAACTTTTAAATCTAACAGTTAAATCCTTTAAAAATTCCTTTTTAATAGAAACTAGGTTGAAAATAATTTCGAAAATAATTTCCGAAAATTCTCAAACCTAACAATAGGCCAAGAATTTTAAAACCGTTGCTCTGATACCATAATTGTAACTCCCCCGACTTACGTCGGAAATGCCACACGCCAGTGACCTCAGACGTTGTTGTCCGATGTCACCCAAGGCTTTAATCGGAACAATTAATCTTAAATAAACATAATAAATAACAAAAGATTAAACAGCAGAAGACATTTTTAAATAAAACTCAACTTTTTTATTAAAAGATCCCTCGTCAAACGAGAAAGACGATTTTACAACAGAGTGATAATACAGCGGAAGACCTTAAATTACACAGCGGGAGACTTTTAAGAATAAACCTATCACATGACTAGGTTATAAAAGTACATAGTAAAGTAATACTTAACGACCTTGAAATACTGACACTTAAATCTGCAACTGCATGTCTCTTCTTCAATTGGTTACTTCGAGTCTTCTGGGACCAACTACTGATGTGACGTATAGGACGGATGACATCAGCCAACCATGCAAGGAATAAAACCCGGTTGGTTAGTCTAATGAAAGACTATGCAAGGGTGAAAACAGAATGGTCCTGGTGATCGTAACCGTTTACTATCATTGTCCCTCGAATAATAACCGAAGAGACGATATATAACCCGGAGCTTTCACGGAATGATTAAAGTTTAGACATGCACTAAAAAGGAAATGAGCCTTGTGAGAAACGTATGAAGAGAAGACTCCAAAAGATTGAGTCTTACGGGAAAGTATGACAAATGTTTGTGAACGTTATAATTTCACACAAGCATTTAAAAAGACTTGACCATTTGGGTCCACGACCAACCTCACCGCGTAATGCGAATTCAGATTTGGAAGGAGGACTTACTCTAATCGAAGTCCGGGCGGTTTCCACGTTGTACTTCTCGCCCGATGGTATATTAATTATGTGCATAGCGACACTTATCTTATTTTAGTGACAAAGCATACATTCACGTTATAAGCTTTTAAATATATCATCTCATCGCAAGAGATATTTGAAGGGAATAAATCCCAAGAATCGGCACCAGTTGTGTGCACCTACCCTGAGTAAGGGCAAGGTCATGACCAGAAAGAGTACTAGGGAAAAATCCTCCTAGCACCAGTTATAAAGAAACAACTAAACCTCGCAAGGTACATAGCGTTCCTACGAATACTCGTTCTAACTAAACAGTTAAAACTACATAATAATCCACATCAATGTCATCATGGCAACAATATATATATATATAATAGCATTGTTTCTAACAGTATATACAACCTATTATAATATCTCTTTTAATTGCATCATATACGTTTATCAAAACTGTTCCCAACGAAAACAATATTCATCCCATTTAATTAACAATTAAAACAATTGATAATTAATATAAATATGGAATGATAAGCAAGAGCGAACCGCCACTTGCCTTAGCCTAGACGAACAATTGAGCGACGACGGGTTTCTGGGTCCGGAACGGAAACGGAACTCGGTTTACAGATTCCTACGGAACGACCCATAACGAGACCCTAAGTTAGATTCGACAATAAACTATACGAATCTAAAGAATGACGAACGAAATCGAAAGAATGGAAGTCTCGACCGAGACCGGATCACCCAAGGCCACGATCGCGATTGCTAAAGCAATCCGCGGTCGCGGCGGGCACTACCGCGATCGCGGTCATCGAGGGCGAATGTCCACGAGCACTGGTGACAGCAGCCGCGGACGCGACCGACATTGTCACTGTCGCGGTCGCGGTAGTTCATAGCCGCGATCGCGGCTAAGAACTCCGACGATCCAAAATGATGAAAACTCACCGGCGACGACTCGGAAGGGCTCGATTCGCGAGGGTGTAATATCCCACATTTTGTACGGGTAAATTTTGAATTTTCTTAAGCCCATATTGCGAGTCAGATTTATTTCAGGGAAAGATGAACATTCTGTGTAATGTTTAATCTCTGTAATATTTTTCTGAGCGATATAAAATACAGTTAAGGTATTTTCGGGCTAAAGGATCGTTCGCGTACAAATATATTTAACCCAGGGTTAAAAATACGTTACCACTTAAGGTAAAAACGACAAAGAGTCGGAGGGAGACACTTTGGCCTTGACCGCACCCCGCAGTGAAGGGTGTGCCGCACCCCGCGGTGGCCTGCGTCACTCGACAGTTGCAGTGCAACTTGGCGAGGCTAGTTTAAGCTGTGGTGTGTCATCCGGCCTACTCCATCTAGCTTGTACACGTCCTAGTATACGTGCCTTGCTGATGGAAGGCTTGGGAGAGCTTTAAATAGAGGAGGAGAGGCGGAGGAGGGGCCAGAAGACAGCTCCCTCACCATCTTCTTCCTCCCAAAAACCTCCATTTCTTGCTGAAGTTCGAGCTGTGTTTTGTGTGTGATTCGAACACCTTTTCGATCAGTAGAAGGGTGGTTCTTAGAGGTGGTATAAGGCTTAAGAAGGAGGGAAGACAAACCAAGAACAAATCGAAGTCGAATCGATCGATTTGGGTAAGTAATTCTTCCCCAAAACTTGCTGAACTTTGCTTCTGTCATAGCGCCGCACCCCGCAGTCAGACGCTACCGCACCCAGCGGCCAAGCACCGCACCCTGCGGTGACTGACCACCGCACCCCGCGGCAAGCATGGGTCCGTGGTGTGTGTGTGTCTTGGGTGTTGGTTCTTGGGCGAAGCTTGGACCATTCAATTCTTATTCTTTTAGATTCATATATGTAGGTATTGAATCTAACATAGGGTCTCGTTATGGGTCGTTCCTTAGGGATTTGTTATCCAGGATCTGTCCCAGTTTCGGACCCAGGAAACCGTCGTCTCTAAAGCTTGTTCAAGCTTTCGTCTGATCTAAGGCAAGTGACGGTTCGCTCTTGCTTATCATTCCATATTTCCATTGATTATCAATTGCTTAATTGTTAATTAATTTGGAATGATTTACTGTTTTATTGGGAACAGTTTTGATAAATGATATGGATTAAAATATGACATTATAATAGGTTTATATTTGTTAGAACAACGCTATTATAGATATATATTTATGATATTAGCCTGGAGGGCTTTGATATGATTATTACTGTGTTGAACTGTTTAGTTAGCACGAGTATTCGTAGGAGCGATGGACTATTCGAGGTCCAGTCGTTTCTTGATAATGATTAATGGTGCAAAGGGTGATAAACCCCAAAACCATTTGGTGGGTCATGACCGATCTCTATACTCGGGTATAGAGATGGTGGCACGAAGCTGGTGCTACAAATCTTGGGATTCGTCCCATTCAGGAGTATGTCCCTCATGGCGAAACATATGTCCTATATGTCCCTCATGGCGAAACATATATTTAGGAGTATGTCCCTCATGGCGAAACATATGTCCTATATGTCCCTCATGGCGAAACATATATTCAGGAGTATGTCCCTCATGGCGAAACATATGTCCTATATGTCCCTCATGGCGAAACATATATTCAATATATGTCCCTCATGGCGATACATATATTTAAAATCCTATAACGTGATGCGTATTTTGGAATTAAATAAGATAAGTGATGTTGACGCACACAATTAATATACCTTGGGCGAGTAGTGCAGCTAGGCGCTAGTGCAGCTAGGAAAGCCCGTCTTAACTTTTAGTCGCTCGAATGCGATACTGTGATTATGTGATTGTGTGTAATTAATTAATGTTCCCCAACATTTGTCATATTTCCGATAAGACTCAATTCGTTGGAGTCTTCTTTGGGATTGATTGTTGTAAGACTCGGTCTTCCAGAATCTTCTCTTGTTCATGCTGCTTAATATATTCCAGTGGGAGTATGATGGTTGACTATCGTCATCGGTTATTATTCGAGAAGCGATGAGTCTAACCTAATATGACTGCTTCGAACCACTCTGTTTTGTATCATTGCGTAGTCTTTCATTAGACTAACCAACCGTAGTTGTTCCTTGCATGGTTGGCTGGTGTCATCCGTTCGATTCGGCACATCAGATAGGAATCCGAGAAACAAAGACTAGAACGACTATAAAGGCAAACGGTGTTTTAATGGATTTATCATGTTGCGATCCTTGGCGGGTGATCATTACGATCAAGACCCTTGTTTTTATACTTTGCAAAGACTTCCGCTAAATACTCTGTTTTGTCCTATGGGGATTGGGATGTAATCCCCAGACCTATGTTTTAATTACAGGTTTTGATGTTTATATCTTAACCGTTGTTTATGAATTGTGTTTAAATCGGTAAAGTCTGGGGTGGCTTCGGTGTGGAAACCGAGGTCACTGGCGGTAATACCTTTCCAAATGGGTTAAAATTTGGGGGTGTTACAGAGGGCTTCGATTCCAACCTTCCTTGCACCTCCAAAGCACCACCCTACGAGCACCACCACCTCCAACGGGAGCTCCGGCGACAACTTCGATCTTTCCGACGAAAGCTCAACTCCGGCGACAAGCACCTTGAGGGAGAGAGAGATCGGAATGGAGTGAAGATGAAGGCTCACCTCCCCTCCTTATATAGGGAAAGAAGGCTCCCCCAACCGACAACCCAGCCGGTGCATGGACGCCACACGGAAGAAAGACGACGGGCGACGCTGGGCGTTTTCCGCGATCGCGGTGAGTTTTCCACGATCACGGTGAGTTTTCCGCGATCGCGGTGAGTTTTCCGCGGTCGCAGAAAATTCCTTTTCCCAGCTCTTCAGTGTCCGATTATTCCGCGGTCGCGGAAAATTCCTTTTCCCAGCTCTTCAGTGTCCGATTATTCCGCGGTCGCGGAATTTCCTCTTTTCACGCCTTTTGCCCGGGAGAAGGTATGGGCATGGGTTCTAAACCTGAACTTTAAATATTTGTACCCGAACAAATATTCTAAGCCCCGAAAATACGTCGAATGTATTTTATACTACTCAGGGAAAATACTACAGAGATCAACACGATACAGAAATCCCGAATTTTGCCAAATGCGTCTTGCTTTCCCAACGGGAGTTGGGAAATTACCCAAATACCCTTATTAAAAATGAGGGGTATTACAACATGAATATCACACTCAAGTACATGAATAACGTAACTCAATTCATGAATATCGATCACTATCAATTACATTAATATTTTCAACCAATTACATTAAAATCAATACATATTACACAAATATCACCCCCGATATCATGAATATTACATGAATATCACCAATCAATTTATGAATATTGATCACTACCCAATTACATTAATATTACCACATAATTACATAAATATCAACAAATATTACCCGAATATCACCCCCAATATCGTAAATATTACATGAATATCATCACTCAATTCATAAATATGATCACTATCCAATTACATTAATATTACCACACAATTACATGAATATCAAAACATATTACACGAATATCATCACCGTGAATATCACCCCGATCGAATCTTCGATTCCTGACGGTTACTTTTTGTTTAGACATCTTCTCTCTATTCAACAATCATCGAACCATTCACGAACCCTAAAATTAAAACACCATTGACATTAAAATAAAAAACATCTAAATTTTGCACGTCTTACATGATTGCACATTTGCACATATAGAAGCAGAAGATAAAAAGAGTAATTACTCATGTACTCTATCTATTCCGAAATGTTTGTCCTAAAGTACAAAAAGCTATTGGATTAAGAAATTTTGAAACAATACAAATTGTCATTATTGCTACTACAGTAGCATCTGTGATTTGAAATTTCAGTCAATGAAAGGAGAGGTGAAGAGAGCTCAGACGAACAACTAAGAACACAAGAGGCTAACACACAAATCAGATCTACAAACCCAAAAGAGAAACAACTAAAAAATACGAACAACTAAGAACACAAAATCAGATCTACAAAATGGGTAGCGATCTACAAAATCAGATCTACAATCTGTACATACTCAAAATCAACCAAAAGAGAAACAACTCCTCAACCTTGGATCTGAGAAGGAAGGACAGAAAAGCAGATCTACAAAACCAAAACCCTAACCTCCACACCGCAAGATAAATCAACACACCGGGGAAAATCGAGTGCGAAGAGGCCACAAGGTGGACTCCCAAATCCGGTAGAAACCGGCAAAGGGAGAAGAGGAAAGCGGTGGCCGAAGAGGTGGAACCCTGACGTCGCCTCAGTTTGGTCTTCACTTGCTGAGGATCATCCCCTGCCAACAATCAAAACAAGAATTCAATTATCAAATTTGATCTTGTACAGATTCCATTTCAGTTTGATTTGGAACAATTTCATCGATTCATGCTCAGATCTTGACAGAAATATCCAGATCTGGTGAATCAAAAATGGAGATGAAAGATAGAGAGGAGGAAGACTTCACCTGGACCGCATATCCTCCACGAAATTAATTAGCAAAGGAGGGGGGCCACCCTCTTCATCTTCCTCCAACTACAACAGCAGCACGCAGGAGAAGCAACAGCGGCTCCGACTTTGCCCCCCTCGTCGCCGGCGTGAGCAGCAGCGGTTCGTCGGAGGTGCAACAGCTCCACACAGCAGCGCACAACAAGGCTCGGTCTTGTTCGCCGGGGAAGAAGGAGGAGGCTCGCCGGATTGGGGAGGTCGCCGTCGGGAGAGGCGAAGCAAGGACGGGAGGGAGAGAGGTTGGGTGCCCATCGAGGTTCAGAGAGAGGAGACGAGAGAGAATGAGAGAGGCAGATTAGGGTTTAGGTTCAGAGAGGAGAGGAGAGAATGAGAGAGGAGAGGAGAAGAAAAGTGAACGGTGAGTGAAGATTGAGAGACAGATTAGGATATTTAGGGTTAGGGTGGGAATATGGGCCGGGCTGGGTAGATTAGGCCGGGTTAAATGGGTAGATTAGGGGTAGATTAATATGGATTAGGGATATTGAGTTAGATTAAAATATGGGTTTGGGTTAGTTTGGTTAAATATATGGATTTGGGTTAAGTTAATGGATTTAGGAATAGTTTGGTTAATTTTGTTAGTTTAATTAATTAATTAATTTTTTAATTAATTAGGTTAATGAAATATGGTTTATTAAGTTTTAGATTATGGATAAAAATGATGGATATTAATGGAGTTTGATATGGATGAAAATGATAGGTGAGAATGATTGGATATGTAAAATAAGGATAAAATGGTATAAAAGATATAATGAATAAGGGTAATGTTGGAAAGAAAAGATGGATAAAAAAGGAAAATAGGACAAACAAAAGGGGACGTCCAAAACGGAAACATGACGAACACTATGGGACGGAAGGAGTACATCATAAGTAGTAAGCAGTACAACATGCATCATTGATGAAAAGCAATAAGTTATCGATGAAACCAAACAAACACACCATCCACGAGGGAAAGGTCCTCGGATGGAGCAATTGCATCAGCTTTTGCACGTCTTACAATTGTCTTGACAACACCACCATCTCCAGACAAATCAATTGCATCAGTCATGTTTCCTACAAATGCCACAAGGTATATGCTGATCAGCTATAGCATAAAACGCACAAAACCTAAAAGAAAAGCACAACCAAACCAACGCTTCTACTGGTCATAAAGCCTGTAATTTTTACACACAAGTTACACAACTAGAAAAGTAGAGGTCGGGTCACCGTATCAGGAATACCAATTCACAATCAATCTCAAATGCTTGCTCTAGTAACCATCAATGAAATTTAGGCTTTAATCTTAAGCGTGTAATCGAAATCAGTCTCGATTTAACTAGAATTCAGCACGTAATTCCAAACAATCGGAGGGTATAACGAGATTAGGGTTTTAGATAAATACATTTTATTTCAGGGAGGGAGAGGTGGGAAGGACGAACCTATTAGGAGTGCTTCCGCTATGGGAAGGTAGCGACAGGAGGCGAGACGGCAGCGACGAAGACGGCGGAGGAGAAGCAGTGGTGGGAGGATCTGCTGATAAATCAATGGCCATAGCAGTTTTACAAATACCGGTGTTTTGATTCCGAATTCCGAATTGGCCAAATTTTGGTTAAGAACGAACTGCAAGGCGAGACAGAGAGGTTGAAGACGGCGAGAATCTTCACGGTGAGACAGCGAGAAGCTTTAAGAGAGGACGATAGGTTGACGACGAATTTTTGAAAAGAATGAAAAAGAGATCCGTAAAAAGTAGGGGTGTTTATCCGGTCCATCAGACCGGATTTTTGGACATACGTGGACCGAAGATCGGATCGGATAGGTCCGGTCCGGTCTTAATCCGGTCCGGTCCGATCCGGTCTTGGATCGGATTTAATTTTAAAAAATAAAAAATTAAATTCTTATTTAAAATCTATAAAAAAATATTTATAAAACATATATACTCCTAACTTATTAAATTTAAAAAAATATCTACAAAAAAATACATATAAATCTCTAAAAAAATTTATAAAACATATAAATTATAAAAAAAATATTTTTTTTTTAAATTCCGGTCTTCCGATCCGGACCGGATTTTTTTCGGGTTTGGACCGGACCGGACCGGACCGAAAACCGATTTTGGGGAAATGGTGAACCGGAGACCGGACCGGAATTTTACCGATCCGGTCATTTCCGGTCCGATCCGAAAATCCGGTCCGGTCCACCCATGAACACCCCTAGTAAAAAGGAAGGTGAAGAGTAGATTTTGGGGGTAAAAAATCTCTAAAATAACGTGAACAAATTTTAATCGGGTGTAGTGCTTACCACACTACTAAAATACACCTTTAAAAAAATAATCTTGATTTTTGATTTACTTTTAATCGTAATTTTTTCTACAATTTTACCCTAAATTTTTGTTTCATCAGAACCAATATGCAGATATGCATGAAAATAAACCTTTAGATAAATACAGTAACTATTTAAACCAGTATACGTGTAACGTTTGAGGAGGTTAACTTGAAAAATGTAGCTAACTTAATTATATATATATATATATCCAACAAAGTCATCTGTCTCTTGGAATTATTAGACATTGTGGGACTGCACCATCAATAAGGTTGTTCCTTCCTTTAATGGGCCTATAATTTGACAAATGATAAGTTTGAAAAAAAAAAAATGACTCGTTCAATCTTGGACTTGCAAGTTGTAACTCTCTCAGTCCTTAGCCTTTGATGTAAATCTTCTATCCTATCTTGGTATCCTAAACATTGTTTTATATTTTAATTGATCATATTTTTTATTAACATTTTATCAAATAAGTGAACCTATTTTGTGATGATTTTTAACTATTTTTCACCAATTAAAATAAATAAAATGCTTTTTAAGGCACTAAAATGGAACATAAGATTTGAATGCATCATTATAAATTCAATTATGAGACTGCCATTAAAATATATATTTATTAAATATGAACCTTAAATATATTAATTATGAACATTAGATCATCCATGAATAAGTTTTATAATTACGAATTAATATAAGGGATCAATATTCCAATTAGATACCCTTATATTTGGGCCAAAATTTACATAGGGTTTAGTAATCTATGTTAATCGAAGATTTGTATTATCCATGAATATGTTAATTGAAGATTTATATTCCTTTTGTTTTTGCGATTGGCTTTCTGATCTGTAGGATTTCTTTCTAAGATAGATTGATTATCATAGGGTTTAGTAATCTATGTTAATCAAAGATTTGTATTATTTTTGTTCACGAAGTGAAAGTTTGGATTATCTTTTATTAATTTAAAAGCAGAAAAAAGTTCAATTTTTGTTGGTGATTTTTCCAAAGAAAGTTACTTAGTATTTACTTTTTACTTAGTTTGCATACGTACAAATGTACAATAATAAGAAGTTCGAGTGTGTGGTGCGACGATCATCGACGAGAATAAATAAATTGTGCCTGTGAATTTGCTTCAAACAATCTGCTGTCTGTAAATTAGGATCAATTGCATCGTTCCCACGCCCCTTTGTGTACCATTCTGATTGCATTATTGTTTATAAGCTGCTGTGCTTTTCTCCATTGACAGATTCTTTTGTGGTACGAATAAAGGTTTAACCAGGATAGCCGTGTCTCATGCTCAACGAAATCATGTTGTTCAGGCATTGCCTTGATATAATGAAAAGGTTTCTTCTCATGTTTTCATGCCTTCACCTCTGGTTTTGTATATTTTACAGTTTGCCAAGATAATGTATTCTGAGTCTCGTGCATGAACATATGAACTTAGATATCAGCCCACCTGGGTTTATTATTTATAACAAACATTCATGTAATGCTACTTGCAGCAGCAACAACAACAACAACAATAAAATATCCTTTGACTCGACTATCATACATAAATTGCTGAATTCAACCAATCTTATCATCCAGTTGTGCTCTTCCTGAAGAAGGTGATCATCGCATACAAGTGTTAAACCATACATAGGATGCTACAATCACAAGGATCCCTGAGAAACCCGACGCAAAACCGACATAGAGTCCATTTAAAAATGGTTGCCTTTTATGATGTCCACTCTTACGAGGTTGATCGTCTTCTGGTGGTGTTGCATTCGAACAAGACCGATCTATGAGTTCACCACACAACTGCACATTTCCTTCAAAATCTCTTTGTTTGAAAGTGTTGAATTGAGGACCAGTTGGTATCGGACCTTCAAGATTGTTGTAAGATACATCTAGGTGCGACAAGAAATGGAGATTTTTCAGCGAGGCGGGTATTTCACCTGTCAAATTGTTGTTTGAAAGTACTAGCACCTCCAGATTTGCCAAACTAGATACATTGACTGGAATATTCCCCGACAGAGAGTTGTTTGCAAGATGTATTCGTTGTATCCCATGCAATTTGCCTATCTCCGACGGAATATGACCACTTAACTTGTTATTGGAAAGTATCAGCGATGAAGGAAAGGTGGAATATTGTTCGAACACTCTACCTTTTATAGAAAAGAAGGGAAGCTCAAGTTTTAACCGGGTGAGTTTTGGATCTACCTTTTCTGACATTAGTGCTGGCAATTGGCACAATTCTAGGGGAATTTCTCCATACAAATGGTTTAATGCTGCATCTAAGAAAAAGAGGTTGGGTAAATTTTTGATCCAATACGGAATTTTACCTGTGAATTTGTTGTCACGCAGAGTCAAAGCTCGAAGTGTCTTGATATTAGACAGCCATTCAGGAAAAGAGCCAGTCAAGTTGCAACCATCTAGAGAAAAATATTGAAGCTGTGGGAACCCATTTGAACCAAGAAAGTTACTATTACTGGGTATGGATTCACCATAGAAGTTTGTTCCAAGGAAAAGGGTAGTTAAGTTCTTGCAATTTGCTAAGATTTCTAGTGTTCTTGTGATGTTTGTGAAGGAATTCTGAGTAATGGAGAGGAAAGAAAGAGATTTGAGCTCTAAGATTTCGGGTGAGATTTGACCCGTTAGATTGTTTGCCGCTACTCGAATTGCAGTGAGTGACTTGCATGAGTATATGCTTTTAGGCAGAGTGCCATTGAATGTGTTGTTCAAGAGATCAAGTTTGTGAAGTTGAGCAAGTTTTGAAAAGTCTAGTTTTGAAATATCCCCATCCAAGTGATTAAAACCAAGAAATATATCAATCAAATTTGTACATCTCATCAAGCTTGGTGGTATAGGGCCACTGAGATTGTTGTATTGAAGATGAAGCCTTTCCAAATACAAGAGGTTTCCAATCTTTGGAGGGATAAGGCCAGAAATGGTATTTGCAGACAAATCCAAAGTTCTAAGGTTGATGAGCCCAATAATTTTCTCACTAAGGGTTCCATGGAGGTCATTATTGGAGAGATTAAGATGAGTAAGACTTACAAGATTTCCAATTGTGTCACTGATTACCCCTTTCAAGCCTCTTTTGTACAAATTTAGAGTGATGACTCTTCCATTAGTATCACAATTTATTCCTTTCCATTGACAACAACTTGTAGAAGAAGACCAGTTTAATGGAGAGGGAGTTGAGAGGTTTGCAGAGAAAGCAAGAAGGGAGGATTCATCTTGAGGGTCACAAACTTGCTCATAGGAGAAGGCAAGGGAGTACAACATCAAGATGATGAAGAGGAAATTGGGTGCAGGAGGAAACATAGCTAGTAGATGTGGTAGAGATTGAATAAGAATTGGTTACATGATATTTGGGGAAGTTGATCTTCCCTTTAAATAGTGTACGTGTGGACACCATTTCACACACAAAATAATAGTCTAAGTAAAAAAGAAAAAGTTAGGATACCCTGCCCAAATGCACACAATTAAATTAGTGTACGTATAGAGAATTACTTGCTCTACCCAAATGCACACAAATTAAAAATGAATTAAATAAGAAAAAGTTAGGATATTAATAAAAAAAATATTTGCAAAGAAAAGCTTTGATATTAAATAGAGATTTCGGGAACTTTTATCGAAGTGTTCATTTGGACGTCCATAAATAGTATATTGAATTACATTAAACGTCACATTTAATGAAAGATAATATAATTTAGTACATTATTTTGGAAATTCAAAGAGACCCTAAATCAAAGTATTTATTTAACATATATTAATTGAATATAAATACCTTAATTAGTACATAGTATTCTAGAGAATAATTTAATATATATTTTTGATATTATAAAAGATAAATAATTTGGTCAAAAGGACAAATATATGAAATATAGATTAAATAATTGTTGGTTTCTATAGGTGTGTGAATTGTCCCTCTTGAATTAAAGATAGTCTAATTAGTAATTACCAATACCCTTTGATTTCAACACGCTGAAAAGGAAATCATTAATTAAGTTTTGATTAGTTTGTGTGGAAAATAGACATACCTTTGAATATTACTCCATGTTATACTAGTAACACTACCATTCACAATATAATCAATATATATTTAAAAGTATATTTAAAAGTTGTATTTCTTGTCAATTTAATATTCTCTTTCAAACACTTAAAGCTTAAACATGTAAAAAATTTATATTGGGTCAGTCCGTTTTGTACACACTTAAAACTTAAGGAAACATAAAAATATACATTGGTCCAGTCGGATTTGTAGATTGTTTGTCATGCAAAAAATTTATATTGGGTCAGTCCGCTTAGTACACACTTAAAACTTAAGGAAACATAAAAATATATATTGG
The DNA here is from genome assembly GCA_027886185.1 of Rheum nobile. Taxonomy (NCBI): domain Eukaryota; kingdom Viridiplantae; phylum Streptophyta; class Magnoliopsida; order Caryophyllales; family Polygonaceae; genus Rheum; species Rheum nobile. Next base: position 230,576 of record WOAB01000393.1, on the reverse strand, counting down.
CCCAGTCGGATTTGTAGATTATTTGTTACATGGGCCAGATACAAGGGTCTAAATAATTAACATTTTGGGCCCAGTTGAATTACAACAGTTATGACGGTTACACTTCTAATAGGAGCTGAATAGGTTTGCACAAATCGGCCGTAATTAGTATTATAGGATGTCCTTTCAGCTCCAAGTGAGACGTTGAAGAGGATGTGAAAGGCTTTCACACATCTGCAACAACCTTAAAAATGCGGCCGAAATCGCTGCAATTACTTCAATGGAAACAACAATGATAGCTCTGACGTCGAATTTGATTTCTGGAGCGAATCAGCTACCAACGTTGCCTCCTATGGCGATCTAATTGATGTTATCAAGGTAAATTTATCGATTGTCTTTTGCATCTTCAAATTGTTCTAAGATTACCTGGAAATTTCAAATTCAAATTATCTTGTTCAATTTTGCTTCGTTGGAGCTTGGTGCCTTGTACAAGCATGATTGAGAGAAACTTGCTGGCGGATACGGCTAAGATTGTAGAGCAGCAAAGTAAGAGCTTAAAACGGAAAGACGAGCTGCGAAAGATCGTCACCGAGAGTTTATCTGCCTCAGGATACGACGCTTCCATCTGTAAATCTCGTTGGGAGAAATCTTCCTCTTATCCAGCAGGTAAATAAATTTATTCTTGATTCATATGTAAAGTTTATCATACTGTTTAGATTTTGAGACTGACATTTGTTCCGAAATTATTTTCAATAGGGGAATACGAATATATAGACGTGGTTGTGGCCGGCGTAGGAGAGAGGTTGTTGATTGACGTTGATTTCATATTGGAGTTCGAGATCGCTCGATCGACGGGGATGTACAGGACAATCCTATGCTCCGTTCTCAGGTAAGCCTTTTTTATTCTTTTTTGTAATTATGTCTTCATCGTCATTTTTTATGTAAGTTTATATACCACATTATGAGAATCACTTTATCAGATTTCTTGTAATTGTTGCTAACTTTGCATGTATGAGCATTAACTTACTTATAAGTAACTTATTTGGGGGCATTTTCTGATTTGTAGTTAACAAATACAACTCCTCTGTGCAGTTATCACTTACATTATCTTAGACAAATGTTGTTCTTATGACCAAAATTCCATATTGTTATCTGTTTATAGAACGATGAACACAAGCAATTGTTGACGCAGTTCGGGAAATCCCTACTCTGCGGAGCCTCAAGAGGGGAGGCTCGTCCCAAATAGCACTAGAGAGAAGCAAGAGCCGAGTGTACAGATTACAAGAGAGCAATAGGCAGAACCGAAATCTAGCGAAGAGCTAATCAAAACAACCAACTAGAGATCTAGAGCAAGAAGACAGAGAAGAGGGATTCAGCCCCCTCAAAGGCAAGCGAAGCTTCAACGAAGACTTCAGACGACGATGGCTAAGACAGCCACCAAGGACACGCCAGAAACGAACGTCGGAGACCACCGGAGACGAACGCCGACGAGCTTTCTTCTTCCTTTCTCCTTTCTCTCTTTTTCTTTTCTTTCTCTGTGAGCGGCGCTGCAGATGTTGTTGTTGTTGTATGATAAGAGCCACCTAGGGTATATCTCCAATTAGAAGGAAAAAGCAGGTTCGGCTCCTGATGTCCAATATGGACAAAGTTGGGCCACTCTCCACTAATGGGCCTAAGGCCCACATCCGGTTCTGCCATTTAAAACCTCAACCTTATATCTAACACAACCTAAGTAATATAACTTGGATTACAATTACAACAAATGCCCTTCTAATCCAGGTTTACTTAGGTGACTAACTGCTAACTCTCTTTGTGCTATCAGGACTCCTCTCCCGTCCGTCGTCGGCCCAAGCCACATCTCAATGTACATCATTGATGTGGAGACTGTCCCTACAAAACACAAATTTGTTAGTTGGAACAATCTTAGTACCGAAATCAGTCGGATTAACATCACCTGAGATCTTCATCACTTTAACTTGTTGTTTTTCCACCTTATCTCTTATGAAGTGAAACCTGACATCGATATGTTTGGTTCTTTCATGATAAACAGGGTCTGTACATAAATATAAAGCACTCTGACTATCCATGTTTATAACAGGAATATAAGACTTTCCCTCTATCTCAAACAAGATGCCTTTTAGCCAAGAAGCTTCTTTACAAGCCTCTGTAGCAGCTACATATTCGGCCTCAGTTGAAGATAAAGCTACTATGGACTGCTGCTGGGATTTCCATGATATACAATTCCCAGCCCAAGTAAAGAAAAAGAGAGAAAGGAGAAAGGAAGAAGAAAGCTCAAAATGCCCTCCTATTTAAGCATAGAAAATCTATCAAGCACAGTTTATCAAACTCTTCAGGGTACTGCATTTTTGCTTCTGTATTCTTCTGTACTTGTATTCTCATTGGCAGACATTAGCTTATTTTTAAAGTGAAAATCTGTTTCATTGAAGGTGACATCTCTAGATGTTATTACTTTATATCTATTTGGCTGGATTAAAAACAATTTATATCCTTTAACACCTTCAGGGTAGCCTAACATAACACACTTTAGGACCCTTGGTTGTAGCTTTCCTTGAGAAATCTGGGAATAAGCTAAGCAACCAAAAGGTCTTAGGTGTGCTAAATCAGGTTTCTTACCAGTCCACAACTCTTGTGGGATTTTGAAATTCACAACTGAGGAAGGTGATAAGCACTACTTTGTAGGACTTAACTAAGAGTCATTAGAGAATTTATTGGTGCCATTCGGGTAGATTTAGACACATTCATGTGCATGGCGTGTGGGGGCGAAGTTTGGCGAGATTACATTAATGTCACGTGAAAATGGAATTAAAAGCCACGTGATTTTGGGCCAAGTTGAAGCAAGGAAATTAGGCCCATGAATTAGGCCCATGAAGTGCCGGCCCAATTGAAGGAAGAAAGGCCAATTGAAGGAAGGCTGGAGCCCACGTGAAGTCCCGCGTCAAATTGATGCGGCGAATTGGAAGCGGGCAATTGGCTGGAGAATTGAATAAGCGGAGCCGTGACATCACCATGACGTCGGCATGTGCTGGAATTGAAGTGGGCCGAAGATGCTAGATGGGCCGTGAAGAAGTTGCTGCAATTGGAGAAGGCCCAAATTGGAGAAGAAGCCCATGAAGAATTGCGCCTCGCGTTGAAGCCGAAGATTTGAAAGCTGGAGAAATGAAGATGGCCCCACCGTGATGTCGCCGTGACATCAGCGAGCTGATGGATTGTTGTTGGGCCGTGCTTCTGCTGATTGGAGATGGGCCACGACGTCAGTGAGGGTGAAGATTGGAATTGGGCCGCTGGTGCTTTGTTGAAGCCGAGATGTCTGCCGAGATGGTGTGGGCCATCACGTGACGCGAGAACAAGTGTTGAACGCGAGATTGAATTGGACCGAGAATGCGAGATTAATTTCCTTGCTTTTGTTTGTTTATTATATTATTGTTATTTTATTATTTCGTTTTAGGTTAATTTAGATTTTATTTCCTTTAGTATATTAGGGTTGAGAAAAGGCTTGTTTGCCTATCATCATTATCTTCTAAAATTCTCTGAAACCCTAATTTTCCTTTCTACGTTATGAAGAATTAAGCCTCCCTGGCTTAGTCAGACGCTGAAGCTTTTGTTTTGATAAAGTTGTGAGATTCTCGTTCTTAATCTATTGCATGGTTTTTATCTTTCTCTTGCTTAAGTTGCTTATGATTGGTATTGATAATCTCTATTTGGACGCAACTAGGGTTTGTCGTTATTGATCTATTGTTAGATCTAGATTGTTACTGGTTGAGCATATCTATTTCAGAGTAGCAACTGCATCGTACTAGTATTTGGTTATGCTAGTCTTATGCAGAAGAGAACTGATTTACATTCTAGGATAATATCTGGTTGTTTTATGCTAGAATTGTATCCAACTATATTCATATCCGTAAGGCTGCTGTTAAACTGAATCTTGATAGTTTCAGGGTTGTTTAATTAGTTAGTGCTAATAGTATCTGGTTGTGCTATTAGTTATATCTGAAAATGAATTGGAATTTCCATTGCATGAGATTTTGAATGATTTTCTATGATCAACTTGTCATACGAATAGTGGATGTTGTTTGACTATGTGCTTTCCCCATTACTGAATTCATTCATCTTTAGTTTATTCTTGCCTTTGCATGTTTAGAATTTACAAAACAAACAAAACCCCCCCTTTTGGTTACTTTCGGTTGACATAGAAATTGCATATTAAGATAGAATTCGCCTCCCTGTGGATTCGACTTTTACTTACCTAGGACTACGGTTTAGGATTTGTTTGGATATTTTGCATAGCAGTTTTTACACGACTAAAACCTGTTATCAGAAGGAGATCGGTTTATGAGGTAGGCTACTGTAACCACAGCCTCTCCCCACAGTGACGGTCTCATTCCAGCACTAATAAGCATACATCTAGATTTTTCTAGAAGTGTCCTGTTCATCCTCTCAGCAGTACCATTCTGCTGAGGGGTGCCAGGAACAGTTAAATGTCTCTTTATGCCATTTTCTTTACAATACAAGTTGAAAGCATGATTACAAAACTCAAGGCCATTGTCTATTTTTAAACATTTCAGTTTATATCCAGATTGACTCTCTACCATTATTTTCCAGGATTTAAAAGAGTCAAAAGCCTCATCCTTGGACTTCAAAAGACTTACCCACACTTTCCTTGAGTAGTGATCGACCAAGGAGAGAAAATACCTTCTCCCCCCAATCGTATCAACTTGTGCAGGCCCCCATAGGTCTAAGTGAACATACTCAAGAGGTCTGTTGGGAGTGTAAGTAGATCTATTGAAGCTATGTCTAGTTTTCTTACCAAAAATGCAATTTTCACAGAATTCTAGATCACAAGGGTGCCTATCAATAAGGCCATGCTTGAACAGATTAAACAGACCAATATTACCTATATGCCCTAGTCTATCATGCCACAGTTTGGTATAATCAGAATCACCATGTTTAATCACATCAGCAGAGACATTCAATTCAGGAGTAGCAATAACATGATATAAACCACCCCTTTTTATGCTCCTAATAAGGACAATACCATCTCTAATGACATCCCTTATTCCATGATGTGTGTTTATATGGCAATTCAGATCATCAAACACAGATTCAGATAACAAATTTCTTCTTAGTTTAGGTACCCACCTAACATTTTGAAGAGTCCTAATTTTTCCATCATGCATTCTCATGGGAACAATTCCTATACCTTTAATGGATAAAGTAGTATGATCACCTAACATGACTTCCCCACCCACACATGTATCAAGAGAATCAAAGAAACCCTTATTAGGGGTGGCATGCAAGGTACATCCAGAGTCTAAAATCCAATCATCACAGGCATAGTCATTAGCAACCATAAGTAATTCATGAGAATATTGAGGACAAGCTTCAAAAACAGCAGAGAAGCCAGAATTTTCCTTTTCTTTGTTTTTCTCATCACGAATTCTTTTGTGACAATCAACAGCAAAATGACCCATTTTAGCACAATAGTGACACTTCACCTTAGATTTATCAAAGTTCTTACCTTCAGTCTTATCAGACTTTTCAGTTTTATTCTTACTGAATTTCTTTTGTTTACCCTTTCCCTTGGTCATGAGAACCTCAGATTTGGACTCACTCTTAGTTTCAGTTTTAGTCTTATACTTAGACTTAAACACTTTTAGAGCCTCATCTTTCTGAATTATAGATTCAGTTATATTTGTCAAGGTTAACTCATCTCTACCATATTGTATGACATCCTTCAGAGTATCAAATTGGGAAGGTAAAGCATTCAGCAGTAAAACAACTTGATGTGTCTCTTTTATTTCATCATCACAACGTTTTAAATCTTGAGTCATTCTAAGAAATATGTCAAAGTTGTCATGCATAGTAAGAGACACATCCATTTTAAAAGTGAATAATTTGCATAACATGGAAATTCGACTAGGCAGAGATTTTGTAAGAAAAATTGATTCAAGAGCATCCCATAGGGCTTTTGGTTGAGTAAAACTCATCACCTGACGAGCCACGTCGTTAGTAAGCCGAATCATGATCTCTGAATGGGCAAGGTCTTGCATTTCCTTCATGTCCTCATCTGATATCCCGATGGGCCATTGCTCCGAGACCAAGGTTATTAAAATTGGGATTTTAGGATCGGATCACAGGGGACCCTCTGGATCGGATCGTAAAATCGGATCGTAAAATTGTAAGATTTTGTAAACAAATAAAAGTTAAATTAATAATAAAATATGAACGTCATTTAACAAAAATATAAATAGATATTTAATATTTTAAATATTAAACTTAGAACATTGATACAATGGACCATTGATTCACCGAAACTCAAGCCATATACTCTACATTGTCAAAACTAATTGGATTTAGGACATGCATAAATGAGACATGAAGATTTTGAACAAACATTATAAGGGTTGCTTTAGTTTTTATCACGCATGAGTGGAATTTTGGGATTTCGAGCGTGACTACATGGGAGATACATATATATAGAGAGCGTAAGTATGAGAAAGGTGGAAATTTGGACAAATTGGGCTCTCAAACGGGGTGTTAGTAGCTCGTAGAAGTTCAATGTTAGGATCTTACTCGGATCTTAGAATCGTAAGATTCTACTGATCTTTTGAGATCCTGTAAGATCCAGAGTTAGATTTTGACATTAATAGATTTTAGTAATAGATTCGGATCAAACACCCTACCTTGGATCGTAAAATCATAGGATTTTAAGATCCGGATCTAGATTTTAATAACCATGTCCGAGACAGCTTTGTAGCATTTTTTCTTTAATCAAGATCGCCTTCATCTTTACTTTCCACATAGCAAAAATCATTGTTCCCATCATAGGGATTTAGTCTGACATTATCGCCCATGTTCTCTTTCTGCGTCAGAAGACAAGAGACAAAGTGAGTATATAGACTAATCAACATAAACCAGAAGTTACAGTAAGATCACTAATCAGAATGATCAAACAATCAAGAGCCCCTTGCTTGCACCAGAGGCAAGAAACAAGGCAAGAACTCAAGCAAGCTAACGGCCAACACAACAAGAGCACACTAAGGGACTGAACGACAGAAGTTAGGGCAACATCGGAAGCAGTAAACAAGGTAATCACAGAATCAGAAACCAAACACAAGATTCACTCGCAGATGCTCTGATACCACTTTGAAAACCTAATTTGAACTAGTACGTCAACATATTAAGCATTCATCCTATTTTACAGTCAAACATTCAATAGAATCAAGAACCGAAATAGAACGATGAACACAAGCAATTGTTGACGCCGTTCGGGAAATCCCTACTCTGCGGAGCCTCAAGAGGGGAGGCTCGTCCCAAATAGCACTAGAGAGAAGCAAGAGCCGAGTGTACAGATTACAAGAGAGCAATAGGCAGAACCGAAATCTAGCGAAGAGCTAATCAAAACAACCAACTAGAGATCTAGAGCAAGAAGACAGAGAAGAGGGATTCAGCCCCCTCAAAGGCAAGCGAAGCTTCAACGAAGACTTCAGACGACGATGGCTAAGACAGCCACCAAGGACACGTCGGAAACGAACGCCGAAGACCACCGGAGACGAACGCCGACGAGCTTTCTTCTTCCTTTCTCCTTTCTCTCTTTTTCTTTTCTTTCTCTGTGAGCGGCGTTGCAGATGTTGTTGTTGTTGTATGATAAGAGCCACCTAGGGTATATCTCCAATTAGAAGGAAAAAGCATGTTAGGCTCCTGATGTCCAATATGGACAAAGTTGGGCCACTCTCCACTAATGGGCCTAAGGCCCACATCCGGTTCTGCCATTTAAAACTCCAACCTTATATCTAACACAACCTAAGTAATATAACTTGGATTACAATTACAACAATCCTAAACATTGTTTTATTTTTGGGAAATTCTTGTTGGTGTCCCTGAGTTTAAGATTATTTCTATTAGTGTCGTACGATTAGGTTTTTTCTTGTTGGTACCCCTAAGATTTTGGTTTGTTTGATTTGTAACCGGAAATTTTCATATCCGTATCATTTCGGTTCGAATTGATCAAATCGAAGCTCATCATTATGTTTATTGATCTCAACTTAGTAGGATTTGACTCCTAAAACAATCAAATTCATACTCAAACCATTCCGATTTGAATTCTTAAGGTCAAAACGGGTTGTTGTTTTGGAATTCAAATCAACATGGTTCGGACATGGATTTGAGTATTTTAGAAGTCAAATCTTACTAATTTGAGGGCGATGAATACAATGGTATACTTGAATTTAATCAATTCGAACTAGAATGGTACAAACATGAAAACGTTTGGTTACGAAGCAAACAAACCCAAACCTTAGGGGCACCAACCGGAAAAAACTTAATCGTGGAACACCAACAGGAATAACCCTAAACTCAGGGGCACCATCGGTAATTTTCCTTTATTTTTTAATTGATCATATTTTTTATTAACATTTTATCAAATAAGTGAACTTTGTGATGATTTTATATTTTGTCATCAATTAAAATAAATGAAATGTTTTTTAAGACATTAAAATGGAACATAAAACTTGAATGCATCATTATAAATTCAATTATGAGACTGCCATTAAAATATATATTTATTAAATATGAACCTTACTATATTAATTATGAACAATTAGATCATCCATGAATAAGTTTTGTAATTACGAATTAATATAAGGGATCATTATTCCAATTAGATACCCTTATATTTGGGCCAAAATTCACATATTGGGTTCAAAAAATTTCAGATTGATATTCCTATTATTATTTTTTTGGTTGGTATCACTAAAATTTAAATTTGTTTATTTTGTAATAAAAATTTTCCATATGTACGTTGAATTGATTAAATAAACGGTGAGTTAGATAAATGACTATTTGACAAACCTTTTTTTAAACTAATGGACCTTTAACAAAAATGAATCTCTTTCCCTAAACCCTACTCCCTACCCCTTAAATCCTAAATCCCAAAAAATAATATTTTAGAGAGAGAAAAAACAAAAAAAATGGAGAAAAAAAATAAAATAAGCTAGTAAAAATAGAAAAAAAAATATAAAAATTAGTAGAGATCCATTTTATTAATTGAAAACTCTTAAAAAACAATGAGTCCAAAATATTCGATTGATATATTAATCCAAATACGAACCAGGAATCTTGGGCCCAAAAGGTGAATTTCGGCCCAAATATTTGGTCGGTCGGGTGAAGAATAGAGGGCTTCATCTTCATGAGAAAGAGGGTTGTTTATATCACTTCGACGCCGGCCATTCGCTCTGCTCACTCACCACCTCCACGAAGCAGAAACAGGTTCGTGTCCTCCAAAATCTCTCTTTACGAAGTTTACATTTGAAACTGCTTGTGCTGAATCCATTTCTGATTAGGGAATTAAAACGAGTTGCTTTAGCTGTAATCGGATCTTGTTCAGTAAAGAATTAAAAAATTTGAAGGACCAGAATCGAAGATTTATATTCCCCTTGTTTTTGCGATTGTCTTTCTGATCTGTAGGATTTCTTTGTAAGATTGATTGATTATCATAGGGTTTAGTAATCTATGTTAATCTTCCATTCAGCTGGAAAGCTATAACATTTTTTAGTCGATGTTGTGTTCACATTGTTTCTAATGCGAAAGGAAGGGATTCGCATCCTGTCAAAATGATTGTTTCTGAAATTCATTTTTATCTGTCTCGCTTTTTCGTTTGCCAGCGTAAAATTGATAATCAGCTGCTGTTTAATTGTAAATTATGAATGTGCACTCTGCTCTGAGCAGCACATCTAGCTGGGTTTTTTTATGCACCATAGCAGCTTAGAAACCTATGTGTGATCACTGATCACATTATACCATTCCTTACTGCCCTTAGGTGTTACTTGAAATCCAATCGAAATTTGTCATAATGTTATTTTCACATTCCAAAAAAAATCCTTTTTGGTCTGATTTGTTGTTGTTGTATAATGCATTATTTTTGTTTGAGTTTGTCTTTGAAGTGTAAACTATTTGAGATCTCGGGATGGCTTTTGGAATCGTCACAGCTGATTTTAAGTTTTGAAGATAGTTGCAAACTTGACTTGAATTAGTTTCTCTTCAGCTAATATGTTTCTATAGCTCAACACTTCAATGTTATTCTCCTTTTAGTTGAAACAGAATTGACACTGAATTTCCTTTGTTGATCTCTGTAGGTTAATCAGCTAATTAGTTACTTTGGATGATATAAGTTGAGGAAGACGGGAAATCAAGGAATGGCTTTGAGGCAAAGAGCTTCAACTGCTCTCCCTACCAACCCTTGTTAGGACTCTTAGAAGGGATAACCCGAGAAACCGCATACACCCTTTGCCTTCTCTTAGGCGAGCATTTTCACTATATGATCAGATTAACCTCATCAACAATGTTCCTGATGACCAACTTCGATTCCAGGAGTTTGATGATCAAGGCTTCAAGGTGAACGGTGTTAAGTATGAAGGCAGTATTGTATGTGTTGGAAACCTTCTGCTTTCTTGGAGGATGAACAAGTTTTCAGAGGTGACTCCAGACAGCTTGTCTATCTTCAAGATTTTACGTCCCATTCCCGAGATTTTGATCCTTGGATGTGGGAAGTACATCCAACCTGTGAGCCCAGAGCTTCGAAACTTTGTTCGATCAACCGGGATGAAGCTGGAGGTAGTTGATTCGAGAAATGCTGCATCAACCTACAACATCCTGAATGAAGAAGGGAGAATTGTGGCTGCTGCTTGTATTCCCTATGGAGTTGATTCTTGATGATTATGTCATGAAACACTAGGGAATTTCCCTGTTTCGTTCCCTAACTTTGAATGATGTGAATTGTATCCTGAGTTTTGTGAATAAAAGTTCTGTGATGAGGAATAATTTTTCGGAGAATGACATGATCTGATCATATTCTTTATGGGCTGCAGAAATGCAGTTCATCAGTTGTAATAACTGAATGAGGATTTTGTGTTGTTGCACTGTGGTGCATTGTGTTTTTCATTCACTATAGTTTGCCTTCGCATCCCAAAAACCCAAATCCAAATAGCTAAACTGAAAATTTGCTAAAAGTGTGATTTTTTAAATATTTCAGATATAAATACGGGTAGAATGTTCGCACCCGGATTTTCTGGTGGCGCACCTGTTTTTGGGCGCAACACAGGATTTTTGTTTTCAAAAAAAAAAAACAATTCATTGGGCGCAACCAGAATGCGCCCAAGTGAAAGAACCGGGTTTTAAAAAAAACCCGGTTCATGGCCAATTTTGTTTTTGTTTTTTTTTTAAATCTGGTTCACCTTGGATGCGCCCAGAATGGAAATTTTTTTTAAAAAAAAATGGGCGCAACGTGGATGCGCCCAAGGGGTTTCTATTATTTTTTAGAGTTTGTGATTTAGGGTTTTTGGACGCAACCAAGTTGCGCCCAAGGGGTTTTTAGTGTGTTTTAGGGTTTGGGGTTTTCGTCCATTCGAGTACAAATCCCTAAACCCACACACCCTTTGGGCGCAACTAGATTGCGTCCAGAATTATGGGCGCAACCTAGTTGCGTCCAAGGGGTTTGTAGCGTTTTTTAGGGTTAGGTCTTGGTGTTTGGGATTTATGGTTATATTATATAGTTATATACTATGCTTATATCATATAGTTATATACAATAATTATATCTTATACTTATATGACTTATATCCAATTTGGTTATATCATATCGTTATATTCTATAGTTATATACAATGATTATATGTTATAGTTATATCCAATTTGGTTATATCATATCGTTATATTCTATAGTTATATAAAATGATTATATGTTATAGTTATATCCAATTTGGTTATATCATATCGTTATATCCTATAGTTATATACCATGATTATATGTTATCGTTATATCCAATTTGGTTATATCATATCGTTATATTCTATAGTTATATAAAATGATTATATGTTATAGTTATATCCAATTTGGTTATATCATATCGTTATATCCTATAGTTATATACCATGATTATATGTTATCGTTATATCCAATTTGGTTATATCATATCGTTATATCCAATTTGGTTATATCATATCGTTATATCCTATAGTTATATATTATGATTATATCATTTGAAAATCACATATAACTATGGTTATATCCAATTTGGTTATGTCTTATTGTCATATACTACGGTTATATTCTATAGTTATATACTATGATTATATCTTATACTTATATGACTTATATCCAATTTGGTTATATCATATCGTTATATTCTATAGTTATATACCATGATTATATGTTATAGTTATATCTAATTTGGTTATATCATATCGTTATATCCTATAGTTATATACCATGATTATATGTTATCGTTATATCCAATTTGGTTATATCATATCGTTATATTCTATAGTTATATAAAATGATTATATGTTATAGTTATATCCAATTTGGTTATATCATATCGTTATATCCTATAGTTATATACCATGATTATATGTTATCGTTATATCAAATTTGGTTATATCATATCGTTATATCCAATTTGGTTATATCATATCGTTATATCCTATAGTTATATATTATGATTATATCATTTGAAAATCACATATAACTATGGTTATATCCAATTTGGTTATGTCTTATGGTCATATACTACGGTTATATTCTATAGTTATATACTATGATTATATCTTATGCTTATATGACTTATATCCAATTTGGTTATATCATATCGTTATATTCTATAGTTATATACCATGATTATATGTTATAGTTATATCCAATTTGGTTATATCATATCGTTATATCCTATAGTTATATACCATGATTATATGTTATAGTTATATCCAATTTGGTTATATCATATCGTTATATCCTATAGTTATATACTATGATTATATCCTTTGAAAATCACATATAAATATGGTTATATCCAATTTGGTTATGTCTTATGGTCATATATTACGGTTATATTCTATAGTTATATACTATGGGTATATCTTATGGTTATATTTCATAGTTATATATTATGATTATATCTTATATTATATCATATAGATATACTATGGTTATATCACATAGTTCTATATAATGAATATATCTTATAGTTATATGTCTTATATCAAATTTGATTATATCATATCGTTATATTATATAGTTATATATTATGATTATATCTTATGGTTATATTATATAGTTATATACTATGGTTATATCCTATATTATATTCTAAAGTTATATACTATGGTTATATCTTATAATTATATACTATGATTATATCTTATAGTTATATAGTATGCTTAATCGTATATTATATCATATAGTTATATACTATGGTTATATCATATACTTATATAATATGATTATATCTTATAGTTATATGTGATTTGATTATATCCTTATAGCTATATCCAATTTGGCTATATCCAATTTGGCTATATCCTTATGATTATATTATATAGTAATAACAAAATTGGATATAACTATAAGATATAATCATAGTATAACTATATGATATAACTATAAGATATAATCATAGCATATAACTATATGATATAACCATAGTATATAAATATAGAATATAATCATGAGATATAACCAAATTGTATATAACTATAAGATATAATCATAGTATATAACTATATGATATAACCATAGATATAACTATAAGATATAATCATAGTATATAACCATAGTAATAACCAAATTGGATATAACTACAAGACATCCAAATTGGATATAAACAAATTTGGGCGCATCGTGGATGTGCCCAAGATCAACCGGTTCAGACCCAAATCGGTTCAATAATCTTTAAAAAATTAATTTTCAAAATAAAAATAATCCACCCAGACCTTGGACACACCCTGATTGCGCCCAAGAAAGTGTTTTTTTTTAAAAAAAAAAAACCTCAGTTTGGACGCATTCCGAATGCACCTAATGGGGTGCGTCGTAAGAAATTACGGGTGCAAACAATAATCCCCATAAATTATACCCGAACTCGCATAAGCGCACATATCTCTCTTCATCGCCCTCCTCCTCCCAACCTGTTGCTGCGTAGATCCAATTGAGCTTGAAATCAAGAGTGTAAGTTTCTTTTCTCCATTTGGAATTTCCACTTCGCCATTTCGCTTCTGCTTTGATAGATCTAACGCGATCGATCGATCTCTGTTGTCGTCATTTTGTGGTAATGTAGTTTCAGATCAGTGTAAGATGCCTTAATTTTAGGGTTCTAGATCTTTTCAAATCGGAATTGGTATGTTATAAATTGCGTTCAGAGGAACTATTGGATTAATATCCTGTATAATTACCCGGTGGATCTATGAATCAGAGTGTGGTTTTGCTAGATGAGGATGTATTAAACCGGAATAGGATGATTTTTATTTCCTTCCGAATTGTTCTTCTTACTTAGCTTGCTGTTAAATTTGGTCTTTGTCATTCTAATTTTAAATTGTTCATTTCCTTCCGAATTGAAGTTTGTGTTTCTGATTATTATTTTTGTTTGGTATTCACAGGCAGATTGTCGGTTGTCTAGTTGTCAAGATGGTGAGCCTCTTATGTGTTTCTGATTATTACTTTGCTCTGTGTTTATAAAAGTATTCACTGCTCATCTTCTCTGTTTTCTGATGTAGGTTGTGCTTGCTGCCTCTATAATCAGTAAATCTGGAAAAGGTATCTTCTCTGTTCTCTCTTTCTCTTCATTTTATATACTTCCTATTTTTGTTGATTCCTTTCACGTTTAACATTTGATATTATCCAGATTTAAATTGAGGGTGTTTTTTACTGTTGTTTTATTTTGTTCTATTTGTCTGCAGCACTAGTCTCAAGACAGTTTGTGGACATGACTCGGATAAGGATTGAGGGACTTCTGGCAGCTTTCCCCAAGTTGGTTGGAATAGGGAAGCAGCATACTTATGTTGAGACTGAAAATGTGCGATATGTTTACCAGCCGATGGAACAATTATACTTGCTTCTTGTCACAAATAAGCAAAGTAACATTTTGGAAGACTTGGAGACTTTGAGACTTCTTTCGAAGCTTGTATCCTTCATTTTCTAAGAATTTCCTCCATTTGAATTCTCACATGATCCATTTGTAGTGTTCGTGAGTTCATCCCTTAATCTTGAAAAGGTACCGGAATTCGCAATGTCTTTAGAGGAAGAAAGTATCTGCAGGGCAGCATTTGAGCTAATTTTTGCGTTTGATGAAGTAATTTCTCTTGGACACAAAGAGAATGTAACTGCTGCACAAGTTAAGCAGTACTGTGAAATGGAAAGTCATGAAGAAAAGTTGCACAAATTGGTGATCCAGAGCAAAATCAATGATACCAAGGATGTTATGAAGCGAAAAGCCAATGAGATTGATAAAAGCAAGGTATTTTCTTCTCTCCATAATAGGCATTTGTTTTTGTTTTTTATGATTTTAGCTTTGCTGAAGTGTTGAAAATGTTATTGTATTCTGCAGATTGAAAAGAATAGAGGTGATAAGGGAGGATTCATGTCTCTACAATCAATGGGTTCTGGAAGTGGCTTTAATGATGCGAGTATATCTAGCAGTGGTGGTTTTGGCAGTGGGTCTGGATTTGGATCTAGTACTGATATGGATTCCTTTGCTACCAAGTCCAGAGGTATGTACAAGTTATCTGCTTTGTGTTGATCTGTTTCTTTCTTCATCTTTTAGTACATTGATCTATTCTATAATCAGAATGGACTATGTTTTTATACAGGTGCTTGTTCTATGTGCTATATACTAATTTTTTTTACTATCAACTCTGGATTTGGCTTTCCCTCTTTGTACCTAAAATTTGGACATTCTGCTCTCTTCCTTTTAAAAAAATTTAAATCCAAGTTGTTTGCTTGCTTAAATATGTGTCATTCGAAAGCTATTATGAAAAGTTGAGAACTGATCTCTTAAGTAAGGCCTTCTTTTTTTGTTTATTTAATAATCATAAAAGGTATTTCCGTATTCCTAACAACATGATACCTTATCTTATAATTCAGCAAGTCGTCCAACTGCAGCTGCTAATGCTCCACCTAAGGGTAGTGGGATGCAGTTGGGTAAATCAAAAAGGGCAAACCAGTTCTTGGCTTCCCTGAAAGCAGAGGGTGAAGAGATTATCGAAGATGTGCAGCCTATTGCTAATAGGTCTAAGTCTGCTGCCCCACCTCCAACTGATCCTGTTACAGTAGTTGTTGAAGAGAAGCTCAATGTGACATTAAAACGAGATGGTGGAGTCAGTTCATTCGATGTTCAAGGGACATTAGCCCTCCAAGTTTTGGAGGAAAAGGATGCGTATATTCGAGTTGAGGTATATACTATCCCTTGGGATCTGTGCAGCATGTATTCAATAATTTCTGCCAGCCTTTCTACAAAGAAGAGTGATATTGTTTGCCATTGAAAAAGTAAATATAGTATCATTTTCAAAATGGAACTCACGGGTAAAATCATTGTACAATCACTGCCAAAATTTAGAACATAAGTTGGCTGTCGAGAAGATGAAGTAACAATAGTTGTGAAGTGAATAAATACTGATTATACTTTTCTGATCCTTTTGTCCTCTCTTTCTATGATTATGAATGAAAAGTTGAATGAGAATGCTGCAAGATAGCATATGTAACTCATAACCCGTATTCTTCATTCAAAGTATCAGTTATTATAGTTCTGTGCAATTAAAGGTTTAACCCTATATGTTATGTACAGATTGAGTCTGGTGGTAATCCTGGAATCATGTTCAAAACTCATCCTAACATTAACAAGGAGTTGTTCAATAATGATAATGTTCTCGGCCTCAAAGATCAAAGTAGGGCATTCCCTACAGGTGCCCAGGGTGAAGGTGTTAGCCTCGTAAGATGGAGAATTGATAGACTGGATGCATCACTTGTGCCATTGACCAGTGAGTTGGATAATTTTCTGTTCTGAGTTTGCATTCATGTTTGTCGTGTCCTATAATTTGAATACTTATTCTAAGCCACAACGTATTCTTGCAGTTAACTGCTGGCCCTCCATTTCTGGAAGTGATACTTATGTCAGCCTTGAGTATGAGGCTTCAACAATGTTTGATTTACAACATGTTGTAATATCTATTCCTCTTCCTGCTCTTCGAGAGGCTCCAAATGTTACACAGATTGATGGAGAGTGGAGGTGATCACTGATCACTATTTCCGTCACTAATATAACTTGTATGTGATAAATTGTTGCTTAGTGTCATTTGGACCTTCCTTTTCGCAGATATGATTCAAGGAATTCATCTCTGGAGTGGTCCGTAGTGCTCATAGATGACTCCAACCGCAGGTGAACTCCGAACTAGTCTCTATTATTTCAGTTATCAGTATGCAAAGTTTCTGAAGCATTTTCTGTGGAATTTGACAGTGGATCAATGGAGTTTGTTGTACCTGCCACTGATGCGTCAGCCTTCTTCCCCATTTCAGTTCAATTCAGTGCTAATAAGACTTTCAGTGACGTGAAGGTATGTCATTCTCATCTTAGGGTCTTTTAGTAAATGCTGTAAAAATAATAGTAAGATCTTGCACAATATACTATATCTATTAGAACATGGTTACTTTAACTTTTTTGCGGTTCCTGTGTGCTTGTTCTTGTCCTAGTGTATAGTGCTTTTTTCTGTGTCATGCTACTTGCGCTTCTGTTATGTCTATTTAGCAAGTTTCCATTTGTTCATTTCAAGTCATACTTAGTAACACAAGAGATTAGGTATCATCAGTCAAGTGATGGCGTGTTTTGGTTGGAACAGGTTGTCAGCATCTTGCCACTGAAAGGGGGTGCTCCTCCGAAATTTGCACAGAGAGTTGTTCTTCGTCCCGAGAATTACCAGGTGGTATAGGAGATATCCAAATGAAAAGATTGAACATCCTGCAGAAATGAAACACTTGCCATTTGCATTGTGCTGAAGTGGTCTTTATTTGGTGAAGAGAACAATTTTTTTGGAGTTATTTTTGCCTTGCGACAATTCATCATTGATTGAGACTTGTTATATTTCCAACTGATAATTTCTTTTTAAAGTATGGCCCCCATTACCACCCTTAAAGGGCAGAAGTTACATACAGCTTGATGAATGATTGAATGGAGCTTGTATCTACAACTGTTCGTAGAGAGAATCATCAATTGTGGCAATACAATGTCCAATTGATCTCCCAAGTGCCATTTCATCTGCCAATTTCAATGTAGCAATTCGATGGCGCAGTAATATCTGTGAAGTATTCAGTATTGCCCATCTAAGGTAAGGCTCTGCTTCACTTTCTGTAAACTCCAACCAGTTGAGTGCTATGACCAACTGTTTCAAGTTTTTTCGCCACCCCATCAGTTATGACAGATTTCCACGCTTCTTGTGTAGTAAAAGTTATGGGCAGAGATTAATTTTACCTTATCCACATCAGAAACGAACCCACCTGTGTATCCATACTCTAGATATGCTGCAGCTAATCCTCCTAATGCTATACAGGAAAACTTGTTCAAACTCTGAAGAAACAAAACATTCGTCACTGGCAAAGTAAAGCATGTGTACTTGTGTAGTGTAGCCCATTGTAAGTCTTGATTTAGGAGTCACTTTAAAACTTTGACCCACCTTTGATGACACTTTGTGGCTGTTCCCCTGCGTCATATAGAAAAGCATAATCCTAGCCTAGGTTAGAAAAAGTAAAAACATTTAATTGCAGTGCCAAGTAAAAAAGTGAAATTATCCTAGTTCCTACTTCTAGTGGAGAGGCAAAATCCACCATTTCCACAAGCCCTCTGGTGGGTTTCTCTTCGGTATCTGTAATGCTCGGAACATGGTATGTTCTCGGCAGAACCCCAAGCAAGTAAGCCACGATAAAGTGGCCAGCTTCATGCTGCAAAAGAAGTGAAAAGATTAACGAGTTCATACAAATTTATTTACCTTGCAAATCATAGGTAAATGGCTAAATGCCAGTTTTTTTTTTTTTTTTTTATGTTTCTTACTTGCTTAGCCCTGCGGTGAAGTAGCTCCCAAGATAACGGGTTCTTCGGTCCTTGTGGAGGCTATGCACATTACATTATCATTGGTTAGTGCTAGATGAAGATTTAGTAGAGCATTGCCTGAATTTATTGAGTATACCTCTTCCTGGAAAGCTGATTCAATACTCTTTATCACCAATTCCAACATCAAATCAACCCTAGGTCGAATGTATGACATATCAACCCCATCAAAGTACTCTAAATGATCAAGACATGACTTTGCATAAGGTACCTAAGAAATCAAGAAGAAGGTGAACGAACAGACACATTATAGAAGGGATAGTGACAAATCTAAGCCAAACTTGATTAGCTCTTCTTTATCGACGCCGGATAATACTCACTCTCTCGAATGTGCACCCAATAATCAAATCACGAATTCACACTCATCTAAACATCACAAAGACGCAATCAATTCATCAAATTTGGGGATTTTTATTGTATCATACGAGAGCTAAAACGCCTCAATTGCCCCAGAATTCCGCCATAATTATCGACCTACATCGAATTTCCGTATTCATCGGAGAACAAAACCGGCATGATTAGGAGGGAAAGCAAAGAAACCTGTTTGGCTGCGCCGAAGCCTCGTAAACCGCCGGGTTTTCCCTGCATCCGCTTCACCATCTTAAGCGCTGTTTTGTCATTCTCCCTGGCGAGCTCTCTGTCTACTCTTTTCAACTCTTTCTCCCGCCATTTTTTTACGCCGGAATTTCCACCTCCGGCGATGCACCGGCAAAGGGTGGTGGTGGTAGTGGGGGTGGGTATGGATAAACTGACCGGGTTGAGGGAATGTGAGGAACTACATTTTGGAAGCCAATCCATTTTGCTGCGGGTTTAGTGGTCAACGGTCAAATCCCACGCCCACTACTTATTAATCGCGATCTAAATCGGATACGGCGTCGTTTAGTAAGCCTCGAGTCCTCTAACCTCCAAGAGAGGTTATTTTGTAATTTTTAAAATAAAATAGTTACCTACAGATTTGATTCCCGGAGGTGACAACTGCCATTAGGTCGACGACGACGACGAGCAAATTCATAATCTTCAACGTCGCCGAGCAATTCAAATCCCTTGTCTGAAACAAACTAACAAAGAGAGAATAAAAAGTGGAAAAATGGCGGTGGAATGGGTGCTGGTATGCCACGGTCTGATTACACTGTTGGTTGTGGTTTCCTTTCTCTGCGGGCAATGGCCGATTTTCCAAGGCACTTTCATCGAGAAAGTCCACTTCTTCCTCACCGTCGGCGCTTACGACTATTTCCTGTACGTTTTCCTATTATTCCATCGCTCAGATTTCTCCGCAATCGACGCTACGTTTTCACTTTACATGTCTTGAATTTGATACAGGCGATGTGTTGGCGCGATCTGCGGTTCTCGGGCCACCGATGCCGTGCTCTCCGTCGAGTACTTCTGTTGCTACCGCCCTAACCCTGTCTTGCAGGTCTGCTCCTTCTCAAATCTCGCCCTTGTCATCCTTAGTTTTACTCCTCTCTCAATCTAGGGTTTTAGGTTTGGTTTGAGTCATAGCCTCATAGGCATTTGAATAATTAAACAAGTTGTTTTTACTCAGTGGGATTCCTGAGTGCTGGGTCCTATTCGTGGAGGATGAAGACCTCGCATTGCTAGTTTCTGACTGAGATTCCTGAGCTAGTAGTAGATATGTATATTCTCTGCAGATTGCATTGCTAGTTTCTCCCCTGTATATCACTAGAGTCCACATCTGTGTTTTTGTTTTCCTGAATAAGAAGAGATTTTTGTTCAGAGTGAATCTTGTTTTGTTTGAATGGAGAATGTGGTTGCCACTTTAACCGGTTTATGTGGTATTTGGCTATGTGCAAAGTTGTTAAATTATTCCTGAGAGTTACTGTTGTAGTAGAACTTCATTGCTGATCTAATGGTATCATAATCATAATTTTTTAGTTTGTCTATGAATTGGATGATTATATAGCCATGCTCTCAGAGTGACACTGACACCTGAATTTTGACTATGCATGACAATGCTGAAGTGGAATTTTTGTAACAAGTTTATTATTTATCACACGTAAAATCGATATTTATTGCATTTTTCAGAAAATTTACTTTCAAATGTATCCTATGACTGTCCCAAATGTAACAATCAGTCTTTTCATTATTTCTAAATCTGTGTCCTGCGTATACTATTCAGGTCTGTTTACTTAATTTGTAGAAGTATAAAACAAACTTAGAAGGAAAAGTAATGATAAAAGGTACACATTCAGGTGTAGGAGCATGTCAATAACATGAGGCTTCTTTGACTGAAAATGCGAAGTATATCTTTGAAGACATGCTTGCACTAATTGCACCTCCATGTGAGGTAACACAGGTGCCTATTGTATATAGAAGAAATTTAAGCAATTCTTACACAGTTATACGTGTATTGCAGGTGGGCATGAGTAATGAGAGATCAAGGGTTAGATTGAAATAAATGTTAAGGATGAATGCAGTTAATATAAATGTTTTTGTCATGAATATTACATCCCTTTTAAAAATTGCATTTGTCTTGTGTTACCCCCTGATTATTAATAATTCTTGTGTGCTTTTTTCTTTCCCCCTTCAGATCATGTATCTAGCTATAATTGGAGGAATATACTACTTAATTGCTAAATCATCCTTTGTCTACATCCCTAGCTATTATCTCAGTGAAGTTCACAGGTATTACTTAAGTCCTTTCAATTACCGAAATGACTTCATTGATGACTTGTGGCATCAGGCATCTTTTGGCTTTTCCTTACATGTTATATATTCTTGCAGGTATATAAGCATTTTAGCGATTGCTGTTGGCATCATCCTCTTTCTATTGACAAGTTTCTCAGATCCTGGAACTGTCACAAGAGAAAATGTTGCTGAGTATAACTCTGTTTATCCATATGACAATATCATATACTCTGAGAAAGAGTGTACTACTTGCCAAATTCCAAAGTGAGTGAGGTAGTCATGATCATTATCAGCTATTTTTCTCTTATGACATCAATATCCCACTTGAATTGAGTATACTATTTTGTCTTTCAGACCAGCTAGATCGAAGCACTGCAGTGTATGTGACCGCTGTGTTGCAAGGTTTGATCATCACTGTGGATGGATGGTCTGTTGTGTTATATGTTTGTTTGCCTGTATTGTTTAAAATTAAATGCTATAAATGCCGAGAGTTGATGATTGTTATTTCTACTGCAGAATAATTGCATTGGAGAACGGAATACTAGATACTTTATGGCTTTTATTCTTTGGTGAGTGTTGATCACCTTATATTCTCGATTCTCGATTCACGTAATCTGTTTTGTCATGAATCCTGCACTTTCTATAATTGCTCTGTTGTGAGATGTAGACTGTAGTGGTATTGAAAGAACATAAGAGGAAGATGGTACTTGTATTCTCGTGAATTTCGTAGTTTTTTTGGGAACAGAAATTCATGAGCTAGTCAAATGAAATGAAAAGAATTTCTATATTCTAGGAGAAGGAGAGAAATGCACTCATACCAGAAGATCTTAATCAAATTGTCGTGAATTTCATAGTTTCTTTGGGAACAGAAATTCATGAGCTAGTCAAATGAAATGAAAAGAATTTCTATTTTCTAGGAGGAGAGAAATGCACTCATACCAGAAGCTGTTAGTCAGATTATTTGTGCATTAAGTAAATTCATTTTACAGGCATTTCCTTCTTTGTATGTATGGAGCTGTGGCACTTGGCTTAATTCTTGCTGGCAGAATGAAAGAACTTAGAGTTGTATATATTCTAACAGGTATACATGATCATTGCTTGAAAGTAGTATATTAGCAATCTTTTTGTTGCATTAGTTGTGATATAAATGTGTGCGTTTGCTGCAGTTTACTATGGTGTTAATAATTCCTTCAGAGATTTGGCTCCACATGTGGTACAGGTGAAATCACTCTTCTCTGAGTTCCATCTTTCTCTGTAAATGTTGCATGCATGGTCATATTTGATGCCTTATGGATGTCCTTTGCTGGTTTGGCTCTGCTATACTGATCTACTTTGTTATGAATAACATTCATTAGGGCAAATTTGATTTGATTCTACCTTTATATTTTTTCCCTATAATGGGTGCTTTTGAGACTGCTTTGTCCATCATTACTTGACATCACAAAACCTGTAAGCATAGTTAGCAAAAATGAACCATGCATGGGACAGAAAATTTCTCTTGATGAAATTGTTGCACTTGGTTTATCTTCGATCTTATTAGTTGCAAGTTGCGACCACTGGTTAAGTAATATAATTCCAGAGCTGCCTCATTGATGAAGCGGATGTTCGAAACTGTCAATCTATTGTGATCTTTAATTGATTAATTCTTTTTGTCCAAGTCTTAATACTCTTACCATCGTTACAAAGGGGACACAATGGATGCTGAGCCTTTCCATTCTCTCTCTTTCCCCCCCTCAGAAACTCCCTGCTTTATTGCCTCTATTTTGTTTGGAAATCATGATACAATTTTTCCTTTATATACTATTTACCCTTTCTTTGTCAACAGTGGTTGTTGAGCTCCTACAACACGCAAGTACTCATTATGGTGTTTCTGATTATTGTATCTCTGCTTATGGCGGGGTTCTTTGGGTACCACACCAAGCTTTGTTTCACCAATACAACCACAAACGAGGTACATTTCTGGCTTCTGTGAATGTTGATTTCAAGAAATTATTATATAGAATTAGATTGATGAGCATTCTGTGAACTCGTAATCTCCTGGTTACACTTTTATGTGATTTGTTCTTGAACTTGAATCACCGACTGTTGCTATCATAGAAAGTGCCACAACTTAGTTGAGGACTCATTTAGGATTACCAGCTAACTTGTTTATGCTTTGTGTCCCTCTGATACCAGAGTTTCAAATGGCAAGACTACTTGAGACTTCAGAACAAGATAAATGAAGCAAAAGCCAGTTCTGTAGTGTTGAAGGCAAGTATTTCTGGTCTCAGCCACGAAACAAAGCCCAGGCAGAGCAAATGGAGGGACTTATTCCGAAGGTCGCCATTGAAAGACGCAGACAAGGCAGTTAAGAACAACATATATGATAAAGGATCCATGCACAACCTCTGCGAAGTCATCTTTCCATTCTCCACACGGTCTTCATTTCAGGGATCAAAAGCAAAGTCTGAGTGAGAGTGCAGTAAAACAAGTCATGGTTCCACCTCATCTGTTACTCAGGCTATGTATAAACCATTGTAGCTTTCAAACCATGTAATTCATTAAGGGATTATGAAGTTCCAATGATTCATTACTTGAGAGAATGTTTGCAGTTAGATACCCCAGTGTTTGATTAGGTCTATTATATCAGCTGATGAAACTGTTCACGGCTTAACTGGGTATTATTACAAGTTCTGAATGCATGGGTTAAGATTCTGCAAAAATATGAACGGTATAAATCATTTAAGCTGCCGTCCTCTTCAAAGCACGGGGATGTAGCTCAAATGGTAGAGCGCTCGCTTTGCATGCGAGAGGTACAGGGTTCGATCCCCTGCATCTCCAGTATAGTACTTTTTCATTTTAATTTTTTAGTGAATTTTTTTTCTTGTATTAAGTATTTAATTTTATTTCTTAATGGATATCTTGGGCATTTGGTCTAGTGGTATGATTCTCGCTTAGGGTGCGAGAGGTCCCGAGTTCAATTCTCGGAATGCCCCCCTCTTGTATTTTTTTTCAATATTTTCGTTTTTAACATAACTATTTTAATAAATTTGTACACCATTTGAACATTCCAATAAACGTCTGCTACCACATTACTTAGAATTCTCCAAGTGATTCGTGATGTTGTATTTAGCCTAAAGTCTCTTGCTCCTATTAAGCTCAACATAATCACTATAAATGATATATATAAGTAATTGCAATGTACACTTGCACCAAAAACATATGTAACATTTAGGCTTTATAAACACTATGTTTTTGAGATGGTTATTTCAGATTTCGATTGAATTAAGTTTTAAAAAAGTCGAATTTTGGATTGAATCGGATTTCGGTTAAACCAAGTTGAGATTAAATTGGAGTTCTTTGGATGGAATATGAATCGAGTCGGATTTCGATCAAATTGAATTTTGCCTACATTGAATTTTAGTAGTACCATATTTTGTATTATGTTGTAATCCTTATAAAAGAGTAATATTTCAATGATATCCACTATTAATAATGAAGTTATAATTATAAAGCATACTAATTTACTAAAATTAAAACTCAACATTTACAAAATTTGTTGGAACTATTTCTCGATCTAAATTGATTTGGTTTATGCTAGACGCTATGGTATATTGGGTTTGGCTTTCCCCTTCTAATAAAGCTTAGAGAGTATAGACGGCAACCTCGTCCGGTGTTTCCGCCAACGCCGAATTCCTCTCCGCGTTCGGTCTCCGTCCCGCTCGGCGACCACAAAGATTCCGTCCATCCCCGCTCGCCGCCTTCCTCTCCCTCGTCCGGTCTACCGCTTGCTGCCACCGCCCCGACGCCATCCTCCTCTCGTCTTCTACAGTTCTACTGGTAATTGGTTTCAACCTTTTTTATTTTCTGTAATTTTATGGGCCATTGTCAATAGATATGTCAATTTGTATTAGTCAATCTTGTAGTGATTGGCTGGCTTATTAAGAGTTGGGAAATTTTCAGGTATTCTGGTTTGAGTGTTGTTTCTAGATGTGAATATGGGAGTTGTACTGGTAACTGAGTTTCTCATCTTTTATCCTCATGGCTACTGCCTTGAATTTGTTGTTCTGCTCATGACCATTACAAATTTCTGTTAGGTGTGAAACTATAAATCACTCATCGAGATACAAATTTGAAAACCCTAAATCTACAGTTCTCTGATACGACAATGTAGCTTGTTTGGCAATTTTGTGCTTATTTGTGTTGGGTGGATTGAGCGAGTGGAGCTGATTTGATTATGATAGTTTTTGGATATGGATTCTATGATCCAGTGTACTTGGGCATGGCTCTCACTATGTCGTGTGGTTATAATCTGTAAACAATTAACAATTTTTATGTTAGTTACTTCTTTGAATTTGTTTCAGGAACCAGTTGTGATTTATTGCAGTGGTTTTGTGGAATTCCTTTGGGTTTCAAGAATTGATTCATGTTCTCTTTGCTTTATAACATGCTCCGAGTCCGACTATAAAGGTCATTGTTTGTCTAGATGATTGTGGTGCGGGATTTAGTATATTTACAGATTTGAATTGTTTGATAGAGTAGGTTTGGGGATTGGGGAGACAAGAGGTGGGTTACCTCTAATGTGTAAATTGATTTCCCTTTTTCTTGTAAAACTATGTTTATCTGATATTTGATCAATCTTTATTAAATCTTGTTGCATTCATATTATAGTTGTTAATTGTTAATTACTGTAAAAGTATGTGAAGTTATATTGCTTAAAACAGTTATTTTCTTATGATTTTCTAGGTTCTGGGGTGCTAATAATATAAGAGTTGTGTAATGTTCGAAGACAATTAATCATCTGAATCTGATTCTTGTGTACTTGACTACTTGGAAGACAACTATGGCTGGCTACAAGGAGTCAGACCCAAATTTGGGATTTTTGACTAAAAAGGAAACGGAAGTAAGGCTTCCCAGACCAACAAGGGTAAAGAATAAAACTCCTGCTCCAGTTCAGATCACAGCTGAGCAAATTCTGCGTGAAGCACGTGAGAGGCAGGAGTCTGAAATCCGGCCTCCAAAGCAAAAGATAACAGATTCTACTGAGCTTGCAGATTATAGGTTGCGCAAGCGTAAGGAGTTTGAGGATCTAATCCGGAGAGTCAGATGGAATGTAAGTATTTGGGTCAAGTATGCCCAATGGGAAGAGTCCCAGAAAGATTTCAACCGTGCCCGATCTGTTTGGGAACGTGCCCTGGAAGTTGATTATAGAAGCCATACTTTGTGGTTGAAATATGCTGAGATGGAGATGAAAAACAAGTTTGTGAATCATGCACGTAATGTTTGGGATCGTGCAGTAACATTGCTCCCCAGGATTGACCAGCTGTGGTACAAGTATATTCACATGGAACAGATGTTGGGAAATGTTGCTGGGGCCAGGCAGATCTTTGAGAGGTGGATGCAGTGGCAGCCAGATCAACAGGGATGGTTGTCATATATTAAGTTTGAGCTTAAGTATAATGAAATTGATCGAGCTAGGGGAATATATGAGAGATTTGTACAATGTCATCCTAGGGTTGGGACTTGGATCCGATATGCCAAGTTTGAAATGAAGATGGGTGAGGTGCCTCGGGCAAGGCATTGTTATGAAAGAGCAGTGGATATACTGGGTGATGATGAGGAGGCTGAGCAATTATTTGTAGCATTTGCAGAGTTTGAGGAGCGATGCAAAGAAACAGAGAGAGCTAGGTGTATATACAAATTTGCTCTTGATCATATACCCAAGGGGCGTGCTGAGGAGCTGTACAAGAAGTTTGTTGCCTTTGAGAAGCAGTATGGAGATAAAGAGGGGATTGAAGATGCTATTGTAAGGAAGAGGAGGTTTCAGTACGAGGATGAGGTTAGAAAGAACCCTTTGAATTATGATTCATGGTTTGATTATATTCGGTTGGAAGAAAGTGTTGGCATTAAGGAGAGCATCAGAGAGATATATAGGCGAGCAATTGCAAACATTCCTCCAGCTGATGAGAAGCGCTACTGGCAGCGGTATATTTACTTATGGTAAGTATCTGACAACTTCATCCTAGTCTACGAAATCTAACATTTTGAAAAAAAGGAGGTATGGTTTATTTGCACTTTGCAGGCATTTTATTTTTGCTTAACCACCGCTCAATGTTTCAGGATTAACTATGCTTTATATGAAGAGCTAGATGCACAGGATGCGGATGAGACAAGAGAGGTGTATAGGTAATTTATCAATACTCACTCTACTAATAACTGTAAACAAACAACTGTTGGCATGACCACAAAGTGTCTTTTCATCCCAGGCTAGTCTGAATTGAATACCTTTTGTTCCCAAGATTTATTGGAAGATTTTGCGTGGACTACTTTTTCCATCATTGCTTTACTAATGGATTGAATTGAATTAGTTCGATAGGAAATTTAAGCTGAATACCCTAAAATATTTCGAATCATATATTTGGAATAATTTTCATTTTCTTGAATATTTAATATTCTATTGTAGATAATTGTCTCAGTTGTCTATTTAATTATGTTATTTCTGTACTCTGGTGAATGAAAATCTATGTGATTATGACCAACTTTTTGCTTCTTAATTTTGGGAAAGCGTTTGTTGACTTACTAAGTTACTAGTACTATGTTCTGTGATACACTGGCAGCTGAAGCATCTGAGTGGTTCATAACTTTTTTCTAATATCATATTGAGCTTGTTTTCTGAAGTGGTTTCTGAAGTGTATTTTCAGGGAGTGTTCGAAGCTGATTCCACATGAAAAGTTTTCCTTTGCGAAGATCTGGTTGATGGCTGCTCAATTTGAGATTAGACAGTTGAATTTGAAGGGAGCACGGCAAATCTTGGGTAATGCTATTGGAAAGGCACCTAAAGACAAGGTGTGCTTGCTTCTCTTCTGTTGACATTATCCATTTTCTTTTTCTTTTTGAATAAAAATGGCTTCAATGCGGAGAATGTAAATTCTATTTATTTTAAATTTGATGTTATTGGTCAACAGATTTTTAAGAAGTATATTGAAATAGAGCTGCAACTTGGAAACATAGACCGCTGCCGGAAGTTATATGAGAAGTATTTGGAGTGGTCACCTGAGAACTGCTATGCCTGGACAAAATATGCTGAGCTGGAGATATCATTGTGTGAAACTGATAGAGCTAGGGCTATCTTTGAACTTGCAATTGCTCAGCCTGCTTTGGATATGCCTGAAGTCTTGTGGAAGGTATGAGTAATGAGCTTCATCGTCATAATTGATTTGGTTATTCTATGTCATCTATTTTAAGTTTTTAATCTGAAAATGGTAGTAGTCTGTGATACTCGCACTTCTTCGCTCAAAACATGTTTATGCTCTCTGAAATTTCGTTATTCTCCTTTTTATTTTCGATTTGATTGTTCAATCATGATATTGTAGCCCATTTGTTTGTGCCCTCCATTTATTGTTGTCCGTAATTATTGTCTGGATTCTGGGCAGAAACAATTTTTGTAGATGTTGAATTTTGTTTTCATTGTTGCCTATGGAAGAAACTTATATGAATTGTTTGCATGGAACAGGCATACATTGATTTTGAAATAGCAGAGGGTGAATTTGAGAGGACAAGGCAGCTCTATGAGAGACTCCTCGATCGCACTAAACACATGAAAGTCTGGGTTAGCTATGCGAAATTCGAGGCTTCTGCCATGGAAGATGGAGTGGACCCGTCAAAGGGTGAGAATGAAGAAGCTTTACTCGAACAGAACAAGTCATGCATTCGACGTGCTAGAGGTAACCTACCTAATAATATTCATCCTCCTTCTATTCATGAAGAATCTTTTTTACCTCTTGCTTTCCTATCCAATCAATGACCTGACATTTTTCCGGATGACACAACATTTAATTAAATGCCTATCTTATTTATCTGTGCGTTCAGGGGTGTTCGATCAAGCCCTGAATTACTTCAGGAACTCTGCTCCCGAACTGAAGGAAGAGAGGGCCATGCTTTTGGAGGAGTGGCTGAATATGGAGAAAGGGTTTGATGAACTCGGAGATGTTAGCATTGTGCAGTCCAAGATGCCAAAGAAGCTGAAGAGGAAGAGGCCAATTGCTACTGAGGATGGCCCTGCCGGGTATTTTCTCTTAACGAATGCACAAGCTTCCGTCATTATATAAAAACTTGTTTCTGAACCCGTTTGCGTTTTGGCAGATTTGAGGAGTACATCGATTATGTATTCCCAGAGGAAAACCAAACACCGAATCTGCAGATCCTTCAGAAAGCTCTTGAATGGAAGAAGCGAAGAATGGTTGAAGAAGAAGATTAGCTTTCCCCATAGCTAAGAGATGTTAGAGACGCCCAGAGACGAGATCTATTGAGGCTTCTTAACAATGAAGAGAAGCCAGTGGAAGATTGCAAGCAGAAAGTTGTATGAAAAGTGAGGAATTAGGAGTCAATCCAACTCACTGTTTACTGGCTATTTGACCAAATTGAAATGTCTCATTATTTTTTAATTTTTTTTGGCTACATGGAGCTTTGCTTTGTGGTTTTATTTTCATTTTTTACTTTTACAGCAAAAGTTTTACTGATTTACTTGAAGCATGGAGTTTATTCTAATGTTTGAACATGTAAATGTATTTAGGGACTAAAGGTGTTATGTCCATTCATCAAGTGGGAGATTAGATATCCATCCAAGTTAGAAGCTTTGATCTATTAAGGGTTGTTTCACTGATATTAGATACTGGACAGGTGATTTCTATAAGGTAGTTTTTCTACATTATTTTCTTGGACGCTACTTTTTGTATATATTTGGATTGAATTAGATAAGATATATATGGTTTAGAAATACATCTTTCATTTGCCTCAAAGCAATGAAAAATTTATGTCCATATGATCCCTGTGGTGCGAACGTGTAACAAGCGTAGATGGAGATCACGACCCAAAAAGAACAGAAATAAGAGAAGAATTTTCTATTGTTGGGACCCATGAAAACCCAAGTTTGGTTTCAAATTCAATTCTCCAATTCCAGCATACAATCAAATAATCAATTAAACTCCAGTAATTGCTCCACCAAACATAATTGACAATGATACAACTACTAGTGCAGAATTAGCATTCCTTGACTCTCCTCCCCAGTTTCAATTGCTTACTCGTGTTCATAGCAAATCATGGAGGAGCATCAGAAGACCCATGGAGAACAAGTAACAAGGCATCTACTTGCTAGAGAAAATCAATATACAGAGGAAGTAAGGAGAGAGCATAATTCAGGTATCAGTGGGGAAGAAAAGGCTGGAGATTATGCTTCATCTGTCACTGGTGTGCTTCTCTTGAGCTCCTTTGTTGCAGTTTGTGGTTCCTTCAATTATGGCTTAGCTGTAAGTTTTCGAGTTTTATCTGCTTTTTAGACATTGTTTTCCATGTGTTCAATTGGCAACAGCTGAATTTATCCAATGTAGAGGGTCCTGCATTATAGCTTGAAATCTGAATTGGATCAACTTATTATTTGGTACTGTCATGACACTAGAACATGATGGTAGATGAAATTCTATGGTTCATATATATTATTTTTCACGATTCTCTTGGGAAAAGATGAACTGAAGCTTATTTGATGAATATTAGGTGGGATTTTCTTCGCCCGTGGAATCTGAAATCATTGATGATCTTGGCCTTTCGACAGCAGAGGTAACCGAATAATTCTTTTGCCTTTCAATTATCTGTGATTATTCCTTGGAATTTAACCATGCCCAAATGTCAACTAAAGCTCAACTAAGAGAGAAAAATCATGATCCACATGACTATTGATTGTCAACATTGAACAAAATACATTGTATTGATGTGATCCAATTCCTATTGTTGCAGTATTCACTCTTTGGATCATTTCTGACAATTGGAGGGGCTTTAGGTGCAATAGCATGCGGGAAGATGAGCGATTACCTTGGCCGAAGAGGGGTAAGTTTTTTTTTTCCCCCCCTCTACAATCACAACTTGTGAAAGTCCGTGGGCCCATAGACTAGGGGTCGTGCGGACACGAGCGCATAGGCGTAGATGGGCCCAATACATAAGCTCAGTATGATTCCATCCTAAAACCAATTGGCAATAGGAGGAGTAGCCCATCAAGCTTATATACTAGGCAAATTATGTCCCAACTTTCGATATGGGACGTTTATATTCCAACACAACTCTTCAAATGAACAAAATGTACTTTTTTTTGCATTCAAAGAGCAGACTTTTGGGGTAACCGATGTACTCTCCATTGCTGGTTGGTTTGCCATAATAGCATCAAAGGTACATGCTTCTTCTAACCACCATAGCTCATATTTCTTCTTTGACAATTCGGCCTGATTTGTTTTATCGTTTTAAAAAGGGTGTTTTGCCACTGTATGTGGGTAGAGTACTGCTGGGATTTGCACTAGGCCTCAGCACTTTTGTGGTTAGTTACATTTCCTATGCTTTTTAATGCATCAAATAGCATTAGCTCGGAGGCCACTTGCACCTTGATTTTACCTTGCAGGTTCCGGTTTATGTTGCTGAAATTACTCCCAAGGATCTCCGAGGAAGGTTTGTAACTCTTCATATGGTAAGTAGAACTAGGCTGAACAATTAGTAGTTGTGATATTCTTGAGAGTTTTATTGATTAATGCGTTGTGCAGGTTATGATATGTAGCGGAATAGCCTCTGCATATGTACTCGGAGTCTTCATTCCTTGGCGTATCCTAGCTGCAATCGGTATTTTCATTGTTCTTCATGCATCAATTAGATTACTCTCTGTTTGCATTGCAAACTCTGTTGGGTTATGGAGCCTGATGGACTGTACACTAAACCGCCTTGGAAAAAAATTTGGTCAGCATAAATACCCACTTGATTATTGTAATTGTTATCACTTATCACAATAGATGTAGTCAATTTCGTGAGTAACTGGGTTAGCAGTTTTTTGTGTTCTTTGTTTCGATTTCTCTCATTACTGCGTTTGAATCCTAACAAACTCGTCCCTTTGATTCGTCTCCAGGGATTATTCCGAATCTTTCTCAACTACTTGGCATATTCTTCATTCCTGAATCCCCTAGATGGTTGGTATGTTTGGATATCCTTTATTTAGTGACTAAAACATGGTTTGAAGCGTTCTCTTGTTGATCAAAATCTCATTGATTTTGCTGCAGGTGAAGGTTCACAAGGAGAACGAATTTAAGGCTGCCTTGCAGCGGCTCAGGGGATCAAGTGCGGATATCTCCACAGAGGCAGCTGACATCAGAGTATATCATTCAATCTATTCCAAGATTATCATTCATTTGAATCTTTGATGTTAAGGACATAATCACTCTTTATGTCCACCTTAAAAGGAGTACACTGAAGCCCTTGAGTTGATCTCCAAAGTGAGCATTTTTGAGCTATTTCAAAGGAAATACTTGTACTCACTAACTGTAACTCTTGCAGATTTTTCAGTGTGGTAAGCTTCAGTTTTGGTTTCTCTTGATTCCATAGTTACTATTTCCAGCATAACGCGAGGATAAACCACAGGTTGGCATAGGAATATTTGCTCTTTCGCAGTTGGATGGAACAAATGGAATCATTTACTATGCTAGTTCCATTTTTGAATCAGCTGGTTAGTTCATCAAGCCAAGTTTACCGTTTCTTTTATTTGCATAACACGAAGGATGAAGTGTATAAACTCTGCTCTTTGTAGGATTTTCGAGTAAACTTGGGAGTATTATGATGGCTGTTGTTCAGGTTCGTATTTCATCCTCTCATAATCTACTTCTGTTCCTGCTTAATTTACTAGTATCATTCAAGATTGATCCCTATATGATATCCTAAACTTTATACTACATAGTGAGTATTTTCATTTTAACGTTCTGACGCAGAGGAAACGTAGGGATTAGCGAGCGTTAAACCCGAAACAAAAGACGAGCTTGCAAGCGACAAACTCGAGTTAAAGGTTCTGAAAATCCACCAGAAAAATAAGAAAAACTCGTAGGATTTTAATAGCATAAAAGATAATCGTCTGCGCGCACTATCAGAAAAGTGCTTAAATACTGATTACGAAACCCTAGGGCAGCTAACAACCAAGTCCAAAAGCCCACGGGTCGAAAATAAATTGAAAACGAAATAACGTAAATTACTGAAATTATTAAATTGCGGGTTTGAGGCCCAAAACGATCTCAGATGGCATAAAAAGCTCATAAGTCACGGCAAAGCGATGAGTTTGACTCATTGGGTCGGTCCGAATTCCAGAAACATAAAATATTAGTCAATCGGACACCGAATGCCAAACCTGTGCCGATCCTGACGAACCTTTGCCACGATCGACTTCCTCTTCTATGCGCGCAACCAACCTTCCTACATCACGTTCCTAAACATCCTTTGCAGGTTTCATCGGTTCTCATATCGTTACTTTTAATGGATAGACTCGGAAGGCGACCTCTATTGATGGTTAGGCTTACATTACACCCATTTTTCTTTTGCACTGCTGCAAATGGTCAACACATCCCTAAAATTGCAGGTTTCTGCAAGTGGACTTTGCTTGGCGAATCTGTTGCCGGGAATTTCGTTCATCTTGCAGGTTCTTTCGAGCAAATTTATTTCTTTTTTTTTTAACTCTTGAATTTCTAGCCACGCTTAATTGATGTGTTATATGACACGTGCGCTTAATCAGGACCGTTCTTGGCTTGAAGGATTCAGTCCCTATTTGGCACTCATTGGCATCTTGGTGAACTATCTGAATTTGCACTAACTTTGTTCTTTGCATTCTACTTCATGTTGAGTAGGCGTTTCGCGGTCTTTTTATTGTCAAATTGGTATTTATTTTTCATGCAGATGTTTTGTGCATTTTACTCAATAGGCATTGGAGGAATATCATATCTTCTGATCTCTGAGGTATATATGACATGAAATCGAATGCAAGACATGATCAAAGTGTATGTATTTAACATTTTAAACCTCGGCTAAATTGTTGATTATAATGTAAATTAACTGCAGATATATCCTATGAACATAAAAGGATTGGCGGGAAGTGTGGCTACTTTAGTAGGGTGGGTAACATCTTGGTTTGTTGCTTATGCTTTTAACTTCTCCATGGAATGGAGCTCTGCAGGTGCAACTAGCTACTATACTCTATAATCATTAATTTCATCTTCTATGTTTCAAATAGTACATTTAGGATTCGTTTGGATTCTCCGAGAGAATGTATTACCTTACATTAAATTATATTAAATTATCAATTTAATACAAGATAATGCATTATTAGGAAAATCCAAACGGACCCTTATAAATATGACATCCTCAATACATATTTCGGGTTTAATGCAGGAACGTTTTTCATATTGACTGGCATCTGTGCTTTCACACTTCTGTTTGTGGTGATGCTGGTACCTGAAACAAAGGGAAGAACACTTGAAGAAATACAAGTTTCTATAAACCACATGTTCCGCACTCATCGTCAAAATCAGCCATAAGATTACTAGAAGATATGACGAGGGGATATATAGTTGGATTGCATTTGATTACAAACACACCCAAATACATAGATCATGGTTTGTATAGGTTGTTGGAGAACATCTTATAATTGCTTAAGAGCAATGAACATGTAACAAGAGGAGAATTCGACCCAAACAATTTTAACAAGAGGAGAATTTCCTTTTATTGTGACCCATGAAAGCTCAAGTTTTGTTCTAAATCACGTGTTAAGTCGCCATCGAATCAAACCTAAACAAGGGCCTAATTCACGTGAGTACAAACACTTAGATATGAAAGTGAGAATGATGCACTTGTAATACATGTTTTTATAAACACGTAAAATAAGATGAACGCATAATATAAAATTCATGTACTCATACATAGTATAACATTTATGCACACGTTTTTATATAATACGGTTATATTTTTTTCTATCGTGTTCTCACATATAAGAGTTCAGTACTTGAGTCTCATATTTTTTTCCCCAATTACTCACCTAACCAAACTAAACAATGCATAAAATGATACACCTGCTATTTCAATCATTCGTTGACTCTCCACAGTATGTATTGCACGTGTCGATATTTTTGAAGCAGTTGATAGCAAATCATGGAGGAGAATCAGAAGCCTGGAGAACAAATAACAAGGCATTTACTTTTTAGAGAGAATGAAGATACAGAGGAAGTAAAGTGTGAAGACTATGCTTCATCTGTGACTGGTGTGCTCCTCTTCAGCTCCTTCATCGCAGTCTGTGGTTCCTTCAATTATGGCTTGGCTGTAAGTTTCCGAGTTTTAACCGCTTCATCTGCATATTTATCCGTTCTTAACTGCACCTTTCCTCTTAAGTTTGGCTGGTATTTGGAAAAATAAAAACCTGGTTAGCTGAAAATTATAGGTTCCCATCTCACTTTTCAATTTGGTAGTCATTCAAAAATTCTAAAATCTATCAGTGTCGTCTTGCATTATAGCATAGAAGCTGAATTTCTAAGTTGGGCAAGAGTTAATTAGGATCAACTAGCTTGGGCATAGGGTTGAGTTATGTAGTTTTTGGTAGAGATTCTCCTATGGTTCATATCAGCTAAAATTGTTGCCAAAGATGTGTTCTTGTGGGAATAGATGAACTGAAGCTTAATTAGTTAATGAATGTTAGGTGGGATATTCCTCGCCGGTTGAATCTGAAATCATTGATGATCTCGGCATTTCAACTGCAGAGGTAACAAGTTTTCGTTTGTCTACATTAAACAAGAAAAAACGTTTTCTTTTAAAAAATTGATGTCATCTATTTCAATCCTATTGTTGCAGTATTCACTCTTTGCATCATTTCTGACAATTGGAGGGGCTTTAGGTGCCATAGCATGTGGCAAGATGAGTGATTACCTAGGGCGAAAACGGGTAAGTTTTATCTTCTTATTATCTCCCATCACCACTCTTAGGGTGTGTTTGGATTACGCATTATTTGACATTATAATATAAAAAATTAGCATTAATGTCGAATTTCATTGAAAAAGCAGACATTTGGGGTAAGTGATGTACTCTCCATTGCTGGTTGGTTTGCCATAATAGCATCACAGGTACATATATGCTTCTTCTAACCACCATAACTCGTGTTAATCTCTTCCTACAAAATTCTGTCTGACTGATTTGGTTTATGCTTCTAAAAGGGTGTTTTACCACTGTATGTGGGTAGACTACTGCTGGGATTTGCAGCAGGCCTCAGCACTTATGTGGTTAGTTGCTTTTAAAATGACTCAAATAGCATTAGCGCGTAAGCCACTTGCATCCTACTTTTCTTGATTTTGCCATGCATGTTCCGGTTTATGTTGCTGAAATCACTCTAAAGGATCTCCGGGGAAGGTTTGTAACTCTCCATATTGGAAGGGTAAGTTGTTGAGGGTCAATTGAAAATCTCACCTCGAAAGTATGAGGTATCAAAGCATATTATATAAGTAGATGGGCTATGATAGTTCCATGACCCCCTTGATGACGGTGCAGGACGAAGAGGACGCAATGAAGGTGCGCTCGGATGGTCCGATGACAAGAGCCCGCGCCAGAGCAATGGAACGAGCCACACAGTCTTTAGTCTCGCGGGCATACGCAAGTGACACGACTTCATCTAGTCCTAAATGGGTTCTCCTCGTGACCTATGAAGGCTTAGGCGAGGCCTCGTCCAACCCAACCTGACCAAAAGACGAAGACGCTGAGCTCGCGGAGGATGCTGAGGCCGGCGACCGCCGCAAGTCTCACGGCGACCGCCGCAAGGCCTCCGGCGCCCGCCGGCGTGATGATGAAATTCGGCTGCTGGCTTCGGTGTTCACGGCGCCGCCCTTGACCCTTACGGCGCCCGCCGTCTGATGGAGTTTTTGGCTACGGCTTTTGTGCAGCGGCCGCCGTTTAATTACGGCGACCGCCGCCTTTCCCCGAGTTCGCCCCCGCGTCAGCGTTTTCAAGACTCGTCGTTTTAATGAATATTTTATTATTATTATTTTATGTTATTTCTTTCTAGCCTATTTAAAGACTTGGAACCCTAGTTTGTATCCTTTACGTTGAATTTAAGTAGTAAAAGTTGAGTTCGCTCCTTAGAAGTTGAGTACGCTCATTCCTTGAGTTCTAACGTCACCCCTTCGATTCCACGAATCGTTTATCCCGTAGCTCGTCGCTTCGAGCAAGTTTTACACTGTATCTTCGGTATTCAGATCATCTCTTTGATCTTCACGTCATCTCTTTGACGCAATTGAGGAAAGCCATCACTTTGGCTACGGAGGAGAAGAGTCAATCCAATCTTGAGGAGTCAAGATCCTGCGTTGCAGACAACACTCAGGGGTTGTTCGCATCAGGCTACTCCTCCTATTATCAATTGGTTTTAGTAATCTTCATTTCTTGGCGTGTCCTAGCTGCAGTAGGTATATTGATTGTTCTACATGCATCATCATTTTACTCTCTGTTTGAATTGCAAGAGTACATGTTGGTGGAATTTACTGGTCCCTTTAATTCGTCGACTCTGCAGGGATTATTCCGAATCTTACTCAGCTAATTGGCTTATTCTTCATTCCTGAATCGCCTAGATGACTGGTATGTTTAAATCTCTTTTCATTTAGTGACTACATTAAAACATGGTTTGAAATTAAGGTTTACTGCAGGTGAAGGTTCACAAGGAGGATGAATTTAGAGCTGCCTTGCAGCGGCTCAGGGGATCAAACGCCAACATTTCCACGGAGGCGGCTGACATCAAAGTATGTACATATTCCAAAATTCTTATTCATTTCAATCTTTGATATTAAGGAAATCAGTACTAAATTAGACCCACATTAAAAGGAGTATACTGAAGGCCGGCCTTGAGCAGATCTCCAAAGTGAGCATCTTTGAGTTATTTCAAAGGAGATACGTCTACACACTAACTGTAAGTCTTGGGTTGCAAATTTGATTATTAAGCTTCCCTTTTGGTTTCTCTTGATTCCATAGTTAACATTTCCAGCATGTCGAGAGGATATACTACTACAGGTTGGAATAGGAATGTTTGCTCTAGCGCAGTTGGTTGGAGCAAATGGAATCATTTACTATGCTAGTTCCATTTTTGAATCAGCTGGTTAGTTCATCAAGCCAAGTTTACCGTTTCTTTTATTTGCATAACACGAAGGATGAAGTGTATAAACTCTGCTCTTTGTAGGATTTTCGAGTAAACTTGGGAGTATTATGATGGCTGTTGTTCAGGTCTGTAGTTCATCCTCTCATAATCTACTTCTGTTCCTACTTTAATTTATAAGTATCATCCAACATTGCTCACCTTTATGGTCCAAGAGCCTAAATTTTACTTTTGTCACTGTTGATTATATTTTGCAATACAATGACTCTGGTTTAACATTCTCCCATAGAGAGGATTGTCATTTGAATCTAAATTTCTTTTGCAGGTTTTTTCGGTTTCAATATCTTTACTCTTGATGGATAGATTTGGAAGGCGGCCTTTATTGATGGTTAATTAGCTTCTCAACCATTTCTTTTGCTTTGTTGCAAACACAACCTTAATAAAGCATGAATGGCTACCTACATGTACTGATGTGCAGGTTTCTGCAAGTGGGCTTTGCTTGGCGAATCTGTTGCCGGGAATTTCGTTCATCTTGCAGGTTCTTTCGAGCAAATTTATTTCTTTTTTTAAAAAACTCTTGAATTTCTAGCCACGCTTAATTGATGTGTTATAACTTATATGACACGTGCGCTTAATCAGGACCGTGCTTGGCTTGAAGGATTCAGTCCCTATTTGGCACTCATAGGCATCTTGGTGAACTATCTGAACTGCACTAACTTTGTTCTTTGCATTCTACTTCATGTTGAGTAGGCGTTTCGCGGTCTTTTTATTGTCAAATTGCTATTTATTTTGGCAATGACTAAATACACCCGAAATATTATCTATATCGACATGATTAAAGTAATATTATGATAGGTTGTATATTTGTTAGAATAACGTTATTATATGTGATAATTACCGTGATAGTATTGTTGTGAATTTAATCTTAATGCTAGAATAGCATGTTGGTTAATAGGAAAACTAATCCAAGTAAGGATTAGCCGTTTCTATTATCTCTATGTTTAAGTTAATTGCCTGGATGGCTTTAATGTGAATAATTATTGTGTTAGACTGTTTAGTTAACACGAGTGTTCGTAGGAACGCTAATCCAAGTAAGGATTAGTCGTTTCTTTATAACTTAATGTTCGTAGGAACGCTAATCCAAGTAAGGATTTGTCGTTTCTTTAAATCGTAATACTCCTCGGGTTAATTTCCGGATAATAATTTAAGGGTCATGACCTATGCTTCTTATCCACCGTTAAGGATCTGAAGTGTTTTAAGCGCCTTGCAAGCGCCATTGGATGAACATAATTGCAGTCCTGTGTATTAAGCACTTAGCTAGTGCAATTGGGGTGGACGTAACTGTCATCCTGTAAATTAAAGTGTAAGCACTGTGTCAGTGTAATCTGGGTGAACGTAAGATCACTCTGTGTAATAATAACTTCCGTTGTTACTCGGAATAATATTAAGCCTCGTGTGTGCGTGTGTGTGTTTGTGTGTTGTGTTAAATTGGATCGACATGATTGTCACCCTGAGATTTAAGCTTTGTGCCGCTCTTAATAACATTAACGTGTTTTCAGTAAAGTGTGTTTGGTAATTAAATAAGATATGTGCCCGAGTGCACATGATTAATAAACTTTCGGCGAATAGTGCAGCTAGGAAAACTCGTCTCGACTTTGATCATAGTACGTTCTCTTTTCAATCTGGATTCGCTGTATGCGATGAGGTTGGTTGTGAACTGAAGCATCTCAGTCAACTTTTAAATCATTGTGTGTGTAACTTTAATGTTCCCTAGCAGTTGTCATAATTTCCTATAAGGCTCATTTCAGTTGGAGTCTTCTCTTCAGTGCATATCTTAATTGTTAAATCATTCTGTGAAAGTGTCGGGTTATATATCGTTCCTTCGGTTTTTATTCAAGGGACAATGATAGTAAACGGTCACGATCACTCGAACCACTCTGCTTTGTACCCTTGCTAGTCTATTCAGTAGACTAACCCACGAACTTTGTTCTCTGCATGTGGGCTGGTGTCATCCGTTCGATTCGGCACATCAGGAGTTGATTCCCGGAGTTTAAGTAACCTATTGAAGGATAAGAAGCTTGCAGACGAAGATTTAAAGTCAGTATTTAAGTTGTTAAGTGTTTTAAGTTTGTTAAGTGCTACCTTGATGTATCTTCATAATTTAGCCATGTTAAGTTGGCTCTTTTAAAAGTCTTCCGCTGTGTAATTTAAAGTCTTCCGTTGTTTAATCTTTCAATTAATATGTAATTATGTTATGTATTTAAACTTAATCGTTCTGGAAAAGCCTGGGGTGACTTTGGACGGTAAAGTGTGAGGTCACTGGCATGTAATATCTCCGGTATAAATTGGGGGTGTTACAAACTATACTTTATAACTAATATATTTTGTAATACTTAACTATAATACATAACTATAGTATATAAATAATAAGTTCATAACACTTAATTATAGTATATAAGTAATAAGTTCGTAATACTTAATCATAATGTATAACTATAGTATATAAGTAATAAGTACGTAATACTTAATTATAATGCATAACTATACTTTATAACTAATATATTTTGTAATACTTAACTATAATACGTAAGTATAGTATATAAATAATAAGTTCATAATACTTAACTATAGTATATAAGTAATAAGTTCGTAATACTTAATTAATAAGTAATAAGTTCGTACTTATTACTTAATACTTAACTATAGTATATAACTATATAAGTAATAAGTTCATAATACTTAACTATAATACACAAGTTCATAATACACATTATAGTTAAGTATTACAAAATATTTTACTTAAATACTATAGTTGCTAAAGTTTCTATTCTCGTTTTTTGGCTTTTTGGAGGAAAAAACGATATCCGTTTTGGATGTATTTTATATGTACGGACTCGTATTAAAATTTTATACAAAATTATAGTAGAAAAATGCAGAAAATACCAAAAAATTTCACTACAATGCGCTATATGCCAGACACCAAATTGTAAAAAAAATGGGTGAAGGCTTCGTTTTTTGGGCTTTTGGAGGGGCAAACGATGTCTGTTTTGGACGAATTTTATATGTACGGACTCGTATTGAAATTCTCTACATGATTATGGGAAAAAATGCAATTTTGAAAAAAAAAATTAGTATGATACGCCTAAGTTAAGCGTGTGATTTTAAACTTGTAAAAAATAAATAAATAAATCTGTATTTTCAAAATACCCATAATACCCCTGCACGCTTACCTTAAGCGTGTAAAACCACACGCTTAAGATAAGCGTGTAAAATAGCGTCAATATTTCGCGTGCATTTAGCTTTTCCGTTTATTTTTCATGCAGATGTTTTGTGCATTTTATGCAATAGGCATTGGAGGAATATCATATAGGCATTGGAGGAATATCATATCTTCTGATCTCCGAGGTATATAATATATATGACATGAAACCGAATGCAATGTATTTAACATTTTAAACCTCGGCTAAATTGTTGATTATAATGTAAATTAACTGCAGATATATCCTATGAACATAAAAGGATTGGCAGGAAGTGTGGCTACCTTAGTAGGGTGGGTAACATCTTGGTTTGTTGCTTATGCTTTTAACTTCTCCATGGAATGGAGCTCTGCAGGTGCAACTAGCTACTATACTCT
This sequence comes from Rheum nobile, assembly GCA_027886185.1. Classification (NCBI taxonomy): domain Eukaryota; kingdom Viridiplantae; phylum Streptophyta; class Magnoliopsida; order Caryophyllales; family Polygonaceae; genus Rheum; species Rheum nobile. The sequence continues at coordinate 188,443 of WOAB01000393.1, read as the reverse complement.
ATAATCATTAATTTCCTCTTTTATGTTTCAAGTTGTACACTTATAAATGTGACATCCTCAATACATATTTCGGGTTAAACGCAGGAACGTTTTTCATTTTGACTGGCATCTGTGCTTTCACGCTTCTGTTTGTGGTGAAGCTGGTGCCTGAAACAAAGGGAAGAACACTTGAAGATATACAATTTCTATAAACCACATGTTCCGCACTCATCATCAAAATCAGCCATAAAACTGATCAGCGAATTAAGCTGGCTTGCACAGTTGCACGTGATATTTTGTGTGTGCAGTTTTGGAACTTATATATGTGCATTCTAAAACTTGTCCAAAGTTTGTTCATTCAATCCATAAAACGTGGTTTTCCAAGTATCGAATTACTATTTATTTACATTTTTTAGCGGTATACGGATAAAAATAAACAAATCAGACGACCGTACGAATCACGAAACGCTAGTTCTTTTGTGGCATCGCAACCACAATAATTGGTAATTTTCCAGTGGGTGGAAATTTGCAATTACTTCTTTTTATTCCATGTCTCCGAATCTTGTACAGTACGGAGTATATAACGTCTTCGATCGTTATCGTTGTTCGCTTCTCTTTTTCCACGATATTATTATTTGGGTTAGTTTGGATGTTCAAAATTATGCATTAATTTGTATTATCTTATATTAAATTGATAATTTAACATAAAATAATATACTTTAATGCATTATCTTCATAAATCCAAGCGGATCCTTAATTGTGCTTGTGTTTCGGCTTATCATTGAGATTTGATATGATTGCTAAACAAATACTCCATATAATCTATTTCAATTCAGATTCCTATGTTTTCTAAAAAGCCAATTTTGAAGTATGTACTTCGCAAGAATGAAAGGTAAGTTCGTGCAAATAAACCCTGTAAAATTGCTACATCTTTGATGATTGATATGTTAGGGAATAGACCATTTCCATGACCCTTGTACACTCACTGAATCTCACCGAAACAAAGACGTAATATACAAAAATGACTTAGTATTATATAGTAAATAGTACAATTATATGAGTAGTTCACTATACTATTTTTATATGGACACACTCACACACAACTTCACTCTCGAGCTCACTCACACTCAATATGCTCAATTGATCACTTAATGCTACACCTAAGCCTATATATAATAGCACTAAGTCGGTCAAAAACACAAGCATACACCACCCACATTCACATGTATCAAGAATAGATATTTCAAGCTAATTCTAGATAACTCCTAAACATTAATCTACTAATTTTGCCCACATGCTTAATTGATTATAACTCCCGTCTTGTTTCTTCTGGAAACTTCAACCCCTTCAAATCTAGCTTGAATATTCTAGAGATATCATATCATATAGGCTCAAGTTCATTAACTTATTACTTAAAGCCCATTGAATGTATGAATTATCTCCAACATGATACTAGGCAAGCTCGCCTTTCCATTAAGTATGAAGGAAATATCAATTAATCTAGAGATCGGAGTATTTGGAGTGAAAACTCGTCATGTTTAAGTAAATATTTAAATTTTCAACCTTTCTAACATTGCGGTAACTATCCTATGAAGTTCTTATGGATTATGATACTTTATGTATAAGTAGCTATATATACCATTTATCCTCCTATTAAGTAAATATATGCATATGTTTGAAACTTGAAATCCCATTTGGGTCCATGCGGTTTAATTTCTTGCAAAATACAATACGGACAATCCCTACAACTACAAACACAGCTGGGGCCCTTCGATTACAATATTCAGCTTTTTCTTTTGTACGTATCACTAAAATACACTTGTATTTAACCACCTTTGGGCCTTAATTAGGAGTAAGAAGCCTCTATTATTAAAATTGGCTTCAACTTCATGACCAAAAACTTCACTATAAATATATTTTATCCGTATCAAAATACTTATTTTTTTAGACAATTACACATATATTAAGGAGAGTATGAAATGTACAAATATGTCTATATTTATTATTTTATTTTATTATTTTTTCAATACAATTATTAATAATTTTTTTTTTTATTAAGAAGTATTAAAAGTTATAAGGATATATATATAAATTAAATATAAAATATACTAAAATAACAAATATATTAAGATAAAAATTTAAATTTAAAAAGACAAATATTTTGATACGAATAGAGTATATAGTAATATAGACTTCCCGGCTTGTGGAATTAATTAGCTCGGATTATCTACTATATATATCCGATCTTTTATCTTGTATATAGCAGCGGTCTTTTAAAGGCTTCACCTTGGCTTTGATGTGGACCTGAAACTAGCATCGTGTTACGTGTACTATTCTGTGTGACATGTCATGTGCTTAACTACTGCTCCGTATATGATGGAGTATTATATATATATATATAGATGCATGATGCACGATGCATAGGGGAAGAAGAAATGATTTGCAACAGTATACGGTTTTGTAATACCAGTCGTGATCAGCCGTCTGTTTTTTCAAACCATGGTTTCTTAATTCCTTGTTCATTTGGCCTGCCATTAATTGCATGTTTTGTGTACTCTATAATTATTGAACTAAAAATATATATAGTATGCTATAATTAAAGGGAAAGATTCAGCGCCCATAGTATTTTGGGTGTAATAAAGTCCGATGGGTCAATAAAGGAGTGACGTGTGAACTCGTGTGCACATGTGCGTATAAGCCAAATATATAAGTCTAGTGAGTTTCATCATAAAATCAATTGGCAATAGAAGGGGTAGTTGAGTAATTCACTAAATTTATATATTAGGTTATTTAGTCTAAACTTTCCGATGTGGGATGGGTTATTCTCCACACGTCCCCTCAAGTGCAACTGGTCTGGCCCAGTTGACACTTGACAACATGTCTTAAGGCCGACAAGCCAAACGGGATAACCCATATCACGCCCTCATGGCGGACTAAGCCCAAACAATGTCTTAAGGCCGACAAGCCAATCAACCGGGAGTTCAAACCCAGACCGAACCGCTCTGATACCATGATAAAGTCCGATGGGCCAATAAAGGGATGACGTGTCAACTCGTGCGCACATGCGCGTATAAGCCCAACACATAAGTTCAGTGGAGTTTCATCCTAAAACCAATTGGCAATATATAGGAGGAGTAAGTCCACTAAATTTATATATTAGATTATTTAGTTACAACTTTTCGATGTGGGATGGGTTATTCTTCACAGGGTGCAACGTAAGAACATTATATTTTTATGAACACTACAAACACATAAAATTTAAAAATATGTGTTCAATTCATATACTTATAATATATGTATATGAGTTTTTAATATGTTTTCATATACTTTTTTGCCATTTTTATCTGATTCTCACCCATAAATGAATTATATTGTAATTCGAATTATATCTAGATGATTTGCCATCCATTGACAGTGGATATATACTTGGGTACGAGTTTATATCACATCGATCGAGTGTGAACAAGTTTCTTCACGACGTTTAATTCAGATTGGATGTCTAATAATGTTCAACTTGTTATGGTTTCATTTTTTTGATACACATTTAATTTATTTTTTGGCAATAATTCTGCCATGGCCCTTTTTAGGATCATACCCTTATGATTAAAAGAAATTTGGTAGCTAGGTAGGGTCGTCTGAATTGACTCCATTATGGTCTCAAATTAAGGAGCAAGAAAATAAAACAACCAATTTTAATTTAATTATGCATTAATTAGTTAAATTTGAGATGCATTTTTTTCCCCTTAATCATGGTTTCAAGTAGCTAGGGTTACAACACACAAAAAGTAGAATTCGATTTACTTGGAAATAGACCTGATCAAACACGGGTTCGATTCGGGTCGGATCAGACCCATTTTCGCGACCCGTTTAAGCGGGTCGGGTTCGTGCCCGACCCGTTGTTAGGGTCAGAATTCTTAATCGGATCCGTCCGTAATTCCGGGCCGGCCCGTTCTCAAGTATATTTTTTTATTCTTCAAACTAATTATTTAATACTATTAATAAGAAAATGATAAGTAATTTTAGGTTAGGATTTTATTATTATATATTTTTATATTAATTAAAAATAATATACGGTTCGGGCCGAGCGGCCCGTACGGGCTTGAACATGTAACCGGATCCGGCCCGCTTACCCGTCCGGACCGGGCCAAATGGCATGTTCGGGCTAGATCCCTTGTCCAGGCCCGTATTATTTGTCGGGCTGGGCAGGCCAACCCGCATTTGTTCAGATCTAATTAGAAAAAATATGATGAAAAGTATAACGGCATCAACTATAGCCTTGATTAGCATTTATAATACCCAAATTACATATATAATACTCTGGCAATGATAGAGATATTTTAAGAAGGAAAATGAATGCATGATCTATTACTAGCTAATTAGGAAATAGAATTCCTGATCATAATGATTTAGAAAATTAGAAAAGCTAGCTAAGCGTAAATCTTTTCGATTTAACCGATAAATACGACACCGTGACCGCGAAATTACGATTTCGATATCCCTCTCCGTTGTAATGTATTAATTAAGTGACTTATATGGACTCTAAAAGAACTAGCTAGGCGGAAACTAAGTAATCAACGAACTGATTATGCATATTGTGATGATTCAGCTTAAGCTAAGCTTCTTCTTCATCAATGTTACTCAACAGCTGATGCACTGCTGTTGCTATCTCATCCGCTGAACTCAGCTGCTTTTCATCTTCTACCTGCATTCATTCAGTACATATATATATATATATATATTGCATTAATTTCTATATATGCTATTAATTAACAAAATTTCTAATAAATCAAATTGTTACCTTGACGCTGAGCGAGTAAAGTACAAATGGATCAGCGGTAATGACACTGAGGTGGAGGATTGTGAGCCTCATTTCTTGAATCCCGGAAACGAGTTTTAGGAGCTGTTTGGGGCGCTTTTTGGACCTGATCTTGAGATTGACGTGGCTCTCTACCATGGTAGCCTCCACGTCAGCCACTCTGCTCGCCTCGCTGTACGCGTGGACGTCGGGATTGGTGGTTGTGGAGTATTGTGGGAAGGTGAAGAACTCTCCGAAGGGCTTCTCTTGGGTCATTTGCATCTTGTGGGCACTTAGCCAATGCAGATTCTGTTCTAACTCCTTCACAACATTTATAGCCCCTCCCACAATTGAAGCCTGATCCCCCTGTGCCCACATCACAGTGACACAAACCAATTAAGGACACCCCAAAAATAAATATTTAATTACAAAAGCAGATAGTAGTAGTCAGTACTGCATACTATTTACTGCCTCCGTATGAAAATATATGTATTTTTTAATATTTTTCATATTTTTGTAAGAATAATACTCTCTCCTGTTAAAAGGATTGTCATTTTAGAGTTTGATATTTCTTAAAAAATACAATAATTTTTTTATATATTTTTTTAAAATTTATGATAAAAATAGAGAATTTGTATAAAAAATACAATAATTATTCTATATTTTCATTTCTTTTTTTAAAATTTATAATAAATATAGAGAATTTATATAAAAAGAGTAAAAAAATATAATTTTTGATGTCAAATCTCGTAACTCATCAATAAATTATTACCTAAACACTTAAAATGACAATCTTTTCTGTACAAAAATTATGAGCTAAAATGACAACCTTTTTCATACAGAAAAAGTAAAAAATAATATAATATCCTCATTTATTATTATTTTTTTCACTTTCTTAAAACCTACTATTAATAATATTCTTCTAATAATTCTAAAGGCAAATATATAAAATATATGAAGAATAAATTGATACAGAGTAGTTAAAAAAGATTAGTATTATGGGAAAAAAAAAATTAAAAAATTGTTATACGGGAAAAAAAGGAAAAAGAAGAAGAAGAAAGAGACCCTTTGAGAATAAGAGTGTGGCATTAAGGATTTGAGCACAGAGAGGTACTCATTCATTTGCTTTCTGCGGTTCCTCTCAACAGCGATGTGCGCCATCCTCTGGTTCTCAACGTCCTCTTGGTTCCTCCTCGTGCTCCTGCCACGGCGTCGTTTCGGCCTCGTCGATGATGACGTGGCGGGGGCTGCTGCAGAGAGGTCCCACTGGGAGCTTATCTGGTCATGATCTTGATCTGATTGGTTAGTGGTGAAATTGTGTTCTTCTTCTAATTGGTTTGGTGAGGTGTGTTCTTGTGGTTGCTCTTGCTTTGGAAAGTTGAAATCCCAGCCCCAGTTTTCTAGTAAGCTACAGAGATCATTGTTGTGACCCAAAAGCCTTTGTTGTTGGTACACCACAGCTTCTAGTGTCATTCTCAAGAAACCCGGAAAAATGAATATAATTTTTTTGCGATCTTCTGAGTTGGGGATGGAGAAATATAGAAAATTAATGCATAAAGCAAGAATGGGGGAAATGGTAGATGTGGATCGGAGGATCACTTTGGGTTTTGGTGTTTAATTAATTTGATGTGGGTGGACGTACAACTTTTGGAGGTTTATATAGGGCGAAAATGAATGTACAGTTTATAATACACGTGAAGTGGTCTTAATCTTAATTTTATGATATAAACTTATAAAACTAATTTTTAAAAAAACTATTGGGATTAGTTTTATTTATCAAACACATCAAGATCGATTGAAGTTTTAGGGCTTTTTGTATGCATGTTCTTGTTCGATCAAGTGTATATATATATATAAGTACGTCGACCATGATCAATCGGGATAATATAAACTGGTTCAACCATAAATTTGTAGGTAGGTTTAATTCTCAATTAGTTGTACGTGGTTGTTTTACTTTATAGTACTAGTAACTAGTAATTCTTTTGTCTAATAAGATATTTCGAAATTTCAAATTTTGGAGTTCAGGTACAAATTTATTTTCCCTGTTATTTTTTGTTGGGAAGATAGATCAAGTTAATTTGATCTTTAGATAGGGAAAAGATATTTCTTTCTAGTTAGTCACTTCCGATAAAAGTCCTAAGATCTAAGTGACACGTACGGGATATCACATTTTAGCAAATTTATAAATGGATAAGGTTCTGTCATTTTATTTGGAAGATTTTATTAAAAAATATTTGATAGGGACGGACGCAGGATTTTGGTTCAGTGGGGACTAAAATTTCAAAAAGTAAAATATAAACTCTCAAAGTATTTTGTTTGTCTAATATCATTGAGCTAAATGTAAAAACTAAAAAGAAATAATGGAAAAACTCCATTATCCCGCCCATCTTGAACGAGAAAAAAATTGTATTACGCTGAATATAGATAATACAAATAAAAAGTTCTATCAATTTTCTACTTCTCTTATAAATGAGATATTTTAGTTAATGGATAAAAGACCGTCGTTTACACAAAGTTCGCTTCTGCCTTATCCAACCAACCCCAATTTCAAACAAACCTTATATTCGAACAAAAATGAAATTTTGCTCAAAATTGATCCAAAAATTGCACAACTGTTTTAAAAAAAATCATCATTATTTACTACTATCTTTGCGTAAAGTCAACATATTTGTATAAAAAATTAATTTTGAAAATTCTAAATCCATAAATCCTAAATTATAAAAATTATAACACAAATAAGAATAGATATATTACAAGTAGTGCATTTTTTAACAGGTCTTGCGTTAAATTTTTGGATAAAGTTATATTTTTTAGTATATTTTAGGTTTATTTACAGAAATTCTATTAAAAGATTTGTTATTTAAAAATTTAAAATATATAGGCAATTTTAGAAAAACATTTAAAAAATAAATAAATAAACATTAAAATTAATACTGATTATTTTCTTCAAAAATTCCAGTAAGGGTCAGCCCCCACTGGACATGAGCTGTGTCCGTCCGTGGTCATAAGAAGATTTATGAAATTAAAGGTGGAATAATGTAAGATGAAAGATTATAAGTTCATGGGATAAAAAGCATGACCGAGTGAAGCAAAATGGTGATATATAACAAATAATCCCTTTTTATATTAGAGTAGGTCCTGTTGTTAACATGAATATTCTTGGTGCAATTTTTGTCTAAATTTATTTGTTACTCCTCCGTCCCAAAATTAGAGTCCTATTTCTTTTGTACACTTGTCGATACATGTTTTTATCGTTAATATCTCTAATTACATGTTAATAAAAATTATACATGTTTTGATATTGTCAAAATATTTATTGAGATGAATCAAACAAGATCTCACGTGACTATATTTTTTCTTATATTCAATAGTATCAAAGACAGAAAGTAGACTCTCATTTTGGAAGCGAGAGAGTATTTTATAATGGCCGGCAACACAAGCGATGTGACCGGAGAAAGGGGAAGTAGTTGTCCTGAAAATATATATACCCGACTGTTGAGTGATGAGACATTAAAGGAAGTCATCAAATCAGCTATATACACGAGTATTAAAATGTTAAGACGTCAGACCCAAAAAAAAAAAAAGTGTTAAGATTCGGACATATGCCTAATGCAATTATTTTCTTAATTACTCAATGTCTAAAGCGCATTATTTTCGTGTACTTGGAACGCGTTACTCTGTTATAAATAAATAATCTAAATGGATGGTGGATAGATGGCTAGTTTTGATAATTAAAATTGCAATTTGCGTTACATACTCCTATATGATTAATTAATACCACGTACGTACTGTAAGTTCACAACTTGCCTCCCTTTACAAGGAGTCGAATATGATCTATTAAGACTAATACGTTCCATAAAAAAAAAAGACTAATACGTCAAAATGACATCATAGTTTGCTCATATAGCATCCAGTCCAGCTGTGTAGGCTCTGGAATTAGCGAGACGGTGTAGGTGCTATTATCGCGAAAATATATAGTACCAAATTAATTAATGAATTAATTAATATTAGTACGTAGCTAGGGCCGGGTTTAATACGCGTCATTAGGTACATCCAAGAAATTAGAGACGAGGTTCGACCAAAAAAAAAGAAATTAGAGACGACGTAAAAATAAATTAGTAATCTTAGCGTAGTTTGTGGTAACACGTATAAGCTTTCTTATTATGATTTTTGCTACACTAGCCCATTCTATCTTTACACGGTTTTTTTAGGGTAGAAGTACATTTTTAGAAATAATTTTTTTAATTATTAATTTATTTATTTTTAAAATTTTATCAATTTTTTTTTTCTATTTTAACTTGTTAACATGTTAGAAGATACGTATCCACGTTATATTTGTAAGGAAGAACAACACTCACATACAATGCACAAGTGGGTGTTGTTAGATTTGAAAGTTTTATCCCTATGGTATTAATAAAATTTTAAAATATATATAGGTTGTCAACTTTAAAAATAAACAGATTAAACTTAACATTTTCCATCTTTTGATTTATTTATCATTTAAAAGCTTACACAAATCACCATCACTTGATTCACCAACATCAGTTTATAAATATCTTATTTTTACAAAATATGGTAAGCCTAAGAGCATATTTAATGGGGGCTTATTAAAGAGGCTTATTGAATTCTTTTGATTAAAAAATGAAAAGCTCCCAATAAGCCCCCCACTTGGGGCTTAAAAATTGGCCAAAAAATAAGCCCCTCACTTGGGGCTTATTGTAAAGCTCAACGCCACATGACGCTTGATTACTGGGTTGCGTTTGTGCACCCAGTACGCGACACATGGCGCCGATCGGACGATCAGGAAAAAATTTTGGCTATGTTATTTATTTTTTAAAATGTTTTATTTTCTTACATTAAAAATAAAAATTACTATAATTCTAATTATATTTTTTTCTATCCATAGACATCCATTATGATTATGTTTCAAATATTTTTGATTTTTTTTATTATAATTTGTATATTATTAATTGAAAACAAATCATTTTAATATTATTTATGGTGGTTTAAAATATAAATATACACTAATTTAATATAAATATACGCTAAATATGCAAAATACTTGAAATAAATATATTTAATAAAAAATTTAATTTTTAAAATTTAATAATTTAATATAAAGAGTATATTAAATATTTAATATAAAGGATATATTGATAATTTGATATAAATAAAATGATATAATTGTAATTTAATATACTCCAATAAGTCCATCTAATAAGCTCCCCACTAAAGTAAAAAAATGAGTGGGCCTTATTGAAGGCTTATTGACAAAAAATCTCCAATAAACCCTTTTAATTAAGCCCTCATTAATGATGCTCTAATATAAGTTGTAAGTATTGCTGGTGATGAAAAAAAAAAAAAAAACTATTGCTGACTTGGCATGAAAAGTAAACCGAAAAATCTGGCCCTTTCAAATCATAATTTCACGTACAGGAAGAATGCATGCATGCACCCCAGTTTAACATATTTACATGCATTATCTTCAGAAATTTAATATAATAATTAACAAAAGTATTAGTATTAATATTGTCATTATCACATTATAATGAAACCAAAAATGGTCCCACATAGCACTTATAATTTATTTAATCGGTCTTTTAAATTAAAATGGTCTAACAAAACATAGGTTAAGAATATTCATTTTGAAAATTGTATGGCAAAAAAATATGTTTAAATTCGTTTATAACAATTAAATTAATAATATTAATAAATATTTTCACATCGATCTGCACCTATATATGTCTTATGTTATATGTAATTTTAGGAATAAAGTATATAATTTAATAGGCCTAAAAACTAATCAGGTAGTCAGTCATTTAACCCAAAGTTATGTGATTAATTAATTTCCTAGCTCTGAGGAAAAAATGCAACCCTAAAATAGCTAGCTAGGCTGAGTGGCTGACGATCCTCTGTGGTTAATACCGTGCATGCACATGCAAATTTGTAACTATTCATTTTCGTATATTTTTTTTGTTCAGGATTCATTTTCGTATTTAGTACTCCGTACGTACTCATGTATCTTTGGAGAATTGGAGAAGTCGAAAAAATATATCCGTGAAGCCGCTAATGCTTACACTGTCTTCAATTCATTCATTTTTTAACGAGACTGTTATATACACGTTATTTTTCATCTATATACACGATAATTTATACGCCAAGACATAGCGTACAGGTGAAAATACGTATAATTATAAGATTATACGTATTTTTTTATATATAAAAGTATAAATCTCTACGCCAGAATCTGGCGTACGCCGTACAGATTGGGCCAGCCCATATTAGGGTCGATCAAATTTCTAAATTTGATTTTTTACAATCTGGCGTACGCCAGATTCTAGCACAAGATTTAAAAAAAAAAAATCATTTTTCTGGGCGCACCCAAGTGAACATTTTTTTTTTAAATCTGTATTTGACTCTAGTAATAGACGTTTTCAAGTAATCAAGGTTACATGACAATAAATTCGGTTGTATCATGAGGTTTCAATATACTTTTATTCATGTACGTTTCTCCACCAATTCATTTGATATTAAATGTTTGTTATTATTATTCTCGAAAATCACATATAAATATGGTTATATCGTATAGTTATATCCAATTTGGTTATATATTATAGTTATATGCTACGGTTATATTATTTAGTTATATACTATGGTTATATCCAATTTGGTTATATCTTATAGTTATATACTATGGTTATATCTTATGGTTATATCTTATAGTTATATCCAATTTGGTTATATCTTATCGTTATATCCTATAATTATATATTATGGTTATATCCAATTTGGTTATATCTGGCGTACGCCAGATTGGATATAACCATAATATATAATTATAGGATATAACGATAAGATATAACCATAATATATAATTATAGGATATAACGATAAGATATAACCATAATATATAATTATAGGATATAACGATAAGATATAACCAAGTGATGGTGATAAGATATAACCAAATTGGATATAACCATAATATATAATTATAGGATATAACGATAAGATATAACCAAATTGGATATAACTATAAGATATAACCATAGTATATAACTATAAGATATAACCAAATTGGATATAATTATAGTATATAACTAAAGAATATAACCGTAGCATATAACTATAAGATATAACCAAATTGGATATAACTATAAGATATAACCAAATTGGATATAACTATAAGATATAACCATAGTTAAATGTGATTTTCGAGAATAATAATAACAAACAGTTAATATCAAATGAATTGGTGGAGAAACGTACATGAATAAAAGTATATTGAAACCTCATGGTACAACCGAATTTATTGCCATGTAATCCTGATCACTTGAAAACGTCTATTACTAGAGTCAAATACAGATTTAAAAAAAAATGTTCACTTGGGTGCGCCCAGAAAAAGGAATTTTTTTTAAAAAAAAATCCTGCGCCAGAATCTGCCGTACAGCAGATTGTAAAAAATCAAATTTAGAAGTTGGGTCGACCCTAATATGGGCTGGCCCAATCTGTATGCCAGATTCTGACGTAGAGATTTATACTTTTTTATAAAAAAATATACGTATAATCTTACAATTATACGTATTTTCACCTGTACGCCAAGACATGGCATACAGATTATCGTGTATATAGGTGAAAAATGTCGTGTATATAGTATCAGCCTTTTTTAAAGGTTTTTTAGTAGTCCATGAGCATATATTAACAAGTTAAAATAAGAAATTGTTTTTTAAATATTACCTAAAAAAGAATGGATAATTCTTTAGCAATAAAAGTTAAACTAATGGTTTAAAAAATTATTGCTAAAAATAGAGTTCCTTAAAGTATGTCCATGAACACACACTAAATTAAAAAACATTTTTAGTGTTTTAAAATGAAAAATATATTTCATTGGGGTAAGGAATTGTCTTAAATTTTTGTTATCAAGGTCAATATAAGTATATAACTATATAAGGCGACGAATAAGCGTTTACAAGCCAATATAAAATCACATATCCCCTTATATATAACTAAATTCTTACTTTCATGGCTTTAGGGTCTGTTTGGATTATTCTTAAAATGCATTAAATTGCATTAAATGATGATATTTAATGTAAAATAATACATTTTAATACATTATGAAAGTTCATCCAAACGGGTTCTTAATGTATAAGGTGCTCGTTTGATTGATAAGCAAAAATTATAGAAAGTACAAAATTCAATGGAGTAAAACTGTAAGAGGTATATATCCCTTGAGCGTTCTACCCAGAGATCTCGAGTTCGATTCTTGTTGGAGGTGTGGGAGAGATCTATCACTTTGTGTGTCAACAGTACCTCGGTCTGGACGTAGAGCGGCTCTGACCGATCGAATCAGAATCAGACGTTGAGACCCAAAAAAAAGTCTTTCAAAACACCGGCCCGGCCAATTAAAAGTTCAATTACCTAACAGATTAGTCAAATTTTCTTCAACCTTTTTTTTTACATAAAATCTCTTATTTTTCCATTTTCATTTATGTGAAATAATTTTTTAACTAAATATGTTCTTAAGATCGATCGGCTCCGGTTAACTGTAATTCATGAATATTTAGTTTTAGAAAGTTAACTTTGCATTAATTACATACTTCATGTTCAACCAAACAAACTATATATTTTCGGTATGACTAATGACTATGCAATATTGATTATAATGGGTGCATGTAACAACCAAGTCTTATAATACCTACAAATATAGCTAGATATTGATATTGATATTTTAATTAGTAGCTAGGGTTTTCATATTCAAACTGGCGGTGGTGAGTTGGTAAGATTATGGTGCACTTCGATCAAATTAATCCTAATTAACTAGATGACTTAGTCAGTGATTAACGTATCAATTTTTTTCCCAAGAAAATTAATGATCTGGTTTTTGGCGTTATTAATTCGAATTATCGGCCCCTATGAAGTTACGTACACAAAGAATGACAGCCCCTATATATTTATAAAATTTAGGTTTTTGTCACTTTGCTAAATATACATGGTTGAGGTTTTATGCCTTCTATGCATGCATCATGCATGCATTTGGATTATGTCATATAAAAGCATTTAATTCTTTTATTTGTTACAGCAAAGCCTTTGAAAATTAGTGCAATTAACTCTCAATTTTGTTTCCCTCTCTCCAACTAGTTAGAAACAAAATATATCTATTTTTGGATAGTGTAAGAAGATCGAATATTTTACAGTAATATTCATTGTGTAAATGAAATACCTATTTTTCATGAAAATAAAATCTCATAGCGAGAATGATGAAAATTCAAGTCTAATATATACATTTGGTAACATCCACTGCAAATTTCAATGGACTTATGTAATATGCATGTAGGAGTACGTTGTTCATATACGTAGGGATATGGAGCTCAATTAATCGGCCCACCGGACTATAATATTAAAAAACCATTGCGTTAAATGAAACGTTCGCAATGTTCTAGCTAGCTAAATACGTTAGGTCCAAATTACTAATTTATGAAAGTGATCGGCTTTAGTTTCGTAAAATGTTCATTTTTAATGTCAGGGCATTGTGTAAAGCAACTATATATGGTACAAATTAAGGTTTTGTTCGATATATCGAGCTGAAATTAGAGTTGAAGCTGAATAAGTAGTTGAAATTGAAGCTGAAGTTGAATGAGTAACTGGAGCTTGATTCATCAGCTTAATTTTCTCTAAAAAGCTAGTTAAATATTTGGAATTACTAGTTGGATTTTTAAATAATAACAGTACAATTACGAAAAATGGTATGATAATACATCAATGTTTTGGAGCATATACAAATAAGGTTATACTTTGATCCATGTGAGTACTTTTTAATCCTATATTTTATATTGTTGCCTCATCATCTCTCACATATCAACATCTTCACGGATGTCGACGTTGGTATAGTTTCACTTTAATTCATCCATATGTATATGGCTAACAAAATCTAAATCTATCTACTTCTGGTTTCAATATATTGCTCGTTTTCGATTTCATGCTAGCATGTTGATCCATCAATTGGAGCTTTTATAGATCCATAAATTATCAATTGTATTTAAAACTAAGTCTTTGACAAAAGTCTAATTGGGGAGATATGTAATACTGGTAAAACTATGTAAATATTTTCATTATACAATTATATTTATAATTTTATAATGATTGATGACGAGTTATTTTATGTGTTCATTTAAGGACATCAGTTGGTAAAAAAATACATTAAGTTAGTTAAGCTTTCATAATGTTGGAGAGGTCACATTAAAAAAATCAACAAAATTAAGTTTCATTCATCTACAATAAGCTTGTTAAGATAGATAGATAATTTTTTGTCGAACACTCAATAAACAAATGAAAAAAAAATTAAACTCTATTAATGTGCAAAAAAATTATGCCAAACGGAACCTAAGTTGATGAAATCTGGATATTGGTGGAGGGTACGACGTACGTAGGACTAGGGATATAGAGAGAATCAATTATTTACACAAAAAATCTTATCGAACGTTTGGTTTGTTCAGCAGTTTAGCGCTACACTCTGTTAGATCTCAAGTTTGATTTTAGTTGGAGTTATATGTGAAGATGATGACGTTGATAAGAGTCTATTTCTTTTGGACTAAAAGTATTACGATATGAAAGTAGAGCGGCTTTATCTGATTAGACCTAAAAAATCATTCTAACCTACTTAAAATGTAGGAATTAAAGTCCATGCTTGCTTCATGATTAATCGTCCTATAATGAAAGGGATAATATTTTTTTTTGATTAACTATCTAAGAAAGATTTACAGGTAAGATGAACTCATAAATATAATATCAGTTTTTCTAAATTATGCGCTAAGAGCAAAGGATAAGATTTATTATTTTAACAACTATTTCCTAAAAGAAAATACTTAAACTTTTTTTAAAAATATTAAAAAATCTTTTAACACATAACTAAGACTTTCTAAAATGAGATGCCTAGCCTATGCATGACCTCAGAAATATCGATATAATATAAGGGACACTAATTTAGTCTAATGCTTTTAATATATTATATTAATATATTTTGAATCAAATTATTTATAATTTAGATTTAAAACACAATACACAAATAACAGTACTACAGTTTACAACTTTACATTGATATTTTCAATACATTATAAACACTTTTTTGGTAGTTCTAATCACAACCAATTGAAATGTAGATTAGTTTAACATTCTAACATATACCTTGTATGACTCTTCTTCATATTTCAAAAAGTTAATTGTAATAAAACCTTGAATTTATATTAATGTATCAAAATAATAAATAATTTATAACATTAACCTTCCTCCTAAACAAGTACAATGAAACATTGGATTGGAAGCCTTCTCAATTTTAAATGTGCACGTGAAAAATGCCCTAGGTCCCATACATATGAAAGTAGTTGCCCTTTTCGAGGGAGTCACTATTTCTCCTTTGAATCGGACCCTCTTGTACGTGCGTATACAAACATAGAGAATAAGAAAATATATGAAAATATTGAGGAAATCCAATAAAATTGACAGATCACAATTTATAGAATTAGTGATCTCCTGATGAAAAATAAAATTTTGAAAGAATAAATAATGTCATATATATATAATCAAGGATGTACCAATTTACATTAAAAAAATAAATTGAGAATTGGAAACAAACAAAGAACTGGAACCCAAACTGCTTAGTAGAGGGTAAACCAAAAACATATAGAAATAATAATCTAAGACAATTGAAAAAGAAATGGAAAAAATTACCGAAAAAACATAATTAAAATTAATACAGATGGATCTATCAAAACTAATAGTGACTATAGTTTTGGTTATATTTTCAGAAATAGCACAGGTGAATCAATTTTTCTCTTTGAGAATAAATGTGATTTCTCAACCCCTTTGAAAACAGAAAATCTAGCCGTCAGAAATGCTCAAGTTAAAGCTTGTGAATTAGGCATTATCAACATTCAATTTGAATCCGACAACCTTACTATTGTGAACGTTCTTAATAAAATATGGCATTGTCCTTGGGATATTGAAATTTTAATTTATGATATCCTTTGTGTTTTACAACTGTTTTTTTCAGTACAGATTTGTCATGTATTCCGAGAAACAAACGCGGTGGCCGACTTCATTACAAAGTTGGGCCAGCGGAGTTCCTTGAAAGACTGGAAACAAAAAAAAAAACGATTTCTCAGTTTATAGCATCCTTGCGGATGAGAATTACAAGTTATATGTTAGCTCTCTAATTTTTACCTTATAAAAAAAAATAGTGCGTGTTCCGTACCTACATAAATATTTACGTTATTAGTATAAATAAGTTAATGTTTTGTACCTCCTTTAAAAAAAAGTTAATGTTTTGTACCTGAGTTTAATGAAAAGTGAATATTGAGAAAAGTATTTTGAGTTTAATGAAAAGTGAATATTGAGAAAAGTATTTTATTTTCACACCAATATTGTTTGGTAATCATTTATTGTCTAATCATATTTACTAGTCTGTCACAACCCCACCAAAAATCTCTCTGTTTGGTTACCTGGTTTTCAAGGTACATGTTGTAACAGCTACACTCGATCTTTCTTATAGTCTACATATATTTTTACCGACATAGCTCCCTAAATCAGGTTGAGGATGTTTCATTTGTTCATGTAACGCACATTAAATTTGAGTAATTGAAAAATCAACTGGTTTCAAAATACATGCATACATGTAAAGATATCAATAAATATATAATAACTCTGAAATTCAGATCGATTATTAAGGAACTTTTTTATTATAATAGCTATATATACTTTATTTTCATTGTCACTGTAGTTATATATCTACGGTCTACATTTTATAAAAAGGCTATGAAATTAACTATATCGCACCAACATTAATATATATACCAAGTGCTTAACTTAATAATAATGAAATCATTTTTTATTAGTCGTTTAGCCTTTGAATAATATAAAACCATATATTAATGTAAGCATATTCAGTGTACATCGATAAATGGCCATGGGATAATATTCGTGATGTTATGTACGTCATCACTATGTTATAAACCATTCTATATTCTCATGTATAACTGATAATTTTCCATGTATAACTTCACCGAAAAATGATTACTATGGATTCTTCTGCTTTATTCTTTCTTTGATTCTTTCAAAGAAACAAAAAAAAAATCATGTCTGCTAGCTGTCCAATCCTTCAAAATCTTTACTAAATTTGTTTTCCTCTTTCTTTGCATGACATATTACATCCGACAAGCTAAGCATATATACTCGTTATTCAACTTATAAGTGTTATAACACTTGGCCGTTCTTAGCCCTTTGCATTGGATAATAAATATTTAGCCTAACTCTTCTATAATGTATTGGAAAGGGAAAATAAATTGTTTTGAAGATGCATCTATAACGAAATGATTTTGTAATGCATAACATATATATGATATATCACAACAATCATGAACGTATATGTATACTATGCAATATGCAAGAAAAACAACAAATTGTTGAAAGTGCTTCTTTCGCTACATGCCTTGATTTCATTATGATTTATGACATAGCTTCTTCTTTTTTTTGCAAAATCGGAGTTTCTCATAGGGTTTGTTAGATGACGGAGTTTATAAAAAAAATTGTTTATAAGTAATTGATAAATAGGGTTGTTTAAATAAATATGTTTGGTAAAAATGTAGTTTTTGTAGATTTGTGTGTAGTTTATTAGAAAAGTGTAAGTAGTGAAAAACTGTAAAATAAATTTATTATACGTTTATCGAAATATATAAAAATATGTTTGTAAAATAAAGTGTTTATAAATAATAAACAAAAGTAACCAAACAAAGCCATAGTTAATCCTGCTATCTTTGTTTAACAAGAACTGTTTTTAAGAAGTAAAATACATTTGTTTTCTTAAGAACGAGAAAGAGAATTGCAAACGGGCTTACAAATAACAATGAGAAGTTCATTTGGGCTTACATAAGACTAGCCCAATAACATGCATGTATATGGGTTTTAACAAAATATAATCGAGTGAGCCGATCGAAGAACTGAAATCTAGCTAATACTATAACCAAGTAAGTTCTCACATGATTGTAATTTAATATTATTATAATACTATATTAAAGGAATTTCGTGGTTCAATACAGACCACATCATCTAAAAGCACCAAATAAGCAACATAGGTGCGTATATACGGTAATAAAAATTAAAAAGACATGCTAACTCATATAAGGTGTTTACGCATAGTCAATATGTACTCGATAACAATAAATTTTAGATCAAACTCACAATTTTAAGACATGCATAAAAAATACAAGCCAACGTAATATTAAAAATTAAACACAAACTCCTATATATTGCACCAAAAAAGTCAACTATATGAGACGTCAACTCTCCTATATAGCATGCTCCACCCTCGTTGACCCTAAGCCGCGGTTGTCGGCTTCATCCGGCTCGGAGTCCCGCGGCAATGCCACATCCACAACGACGTCGTTAATTGAGACCCCAACCTCCTGATATCTCTCGGCTTTGACCGCGCGTGTAGACGACGTCGAAGGCGAGTCTTCGTCGTCGGTTAGGTAAAGGAGATCTGCCCGGCAGCATGGGCAGGTGGTGTGGGAGGCGAGCCAGGCGCCTACGCAGTCCGGGTGGAAGGCGTGACCGCACTTGGGCATCAAACGCAGCGTTTCATGCTCCTCAAACGCGTTTAAGCAAACAGCGCAATCCAGCCCAACGCTAACAATATTAATATTATCACTCACGCTCGCTTTCTTCGCCTCCGAGTACGTCAGCACAGGGAACGCCTTCACCGTGTCGGGGTCGAGGCCGGAAGTGCCGCGGCGGGACGCGGCAACGACGGTGGAGGCGGGGCTGCCGCCGGTATGGCGGCGCCGCAGGCAGCGTTCACGGGCGTAGATGATGAGGATGGCGCCGAAGATGATGAGAGCGGCGAGGAGTAGGAAAATGAGGCCGATGTACCATGAGGGTCCAGCGTACGAGGAATACATTTGATACTGGGCGTTGACCAGGAATGGACGGAGGGAGATTACGAGGAGTTGGACGGCGAGGGATTTTGATGGCGGCAGCGGTTTACGGCGGTGGAAGTTGGTGTTCATGGTGGCCGTTGACTTGAGATTGGAGGTAACGTGGAGGAGAGGAAATTAATATCAGTGATCATGTTCAACTTCTTGTATTAATTAGTTGTAGCTGATCAACTTGTACGTAGTTTTCATGACATGTTGTTAAAAAGTACTTTTTCGCAGAAACACCCACATTATAATTTCTTTTTCTTTTTCCAATAAACAATTTTATAATTATTATTATTATATTTCCTTAAAAAAATCATAAATTACCCATTATAGATTTATGATGGTTTTCTAAAGTTTGAGGGGATTTTTTGAATAATTGAAAATAGAAATGGATATGAAAATGTTTAATAAAAAGATGTGTTTTTTTCTCCAGAAAATTAATGGTATCAATATGGTATGATTTTCCGGACCCAAACATATGGTATGCATGATTTTCTGATATTTCAATATAGTTAATATTCTAACTCCTTTTAATAATTATTAGCATATTTAATTTGATTTTAGTTAGTTGTCTTGAAAAATAGGCTATTATATGTCGCTGTTTATAGTTTCCTGTAGTTGTCTTGAAAATTTCATCCAATTATTGTAACTTGTAAGGGATAGTAAGTAATCTCTTCACGAGATTTGTCACATATATATATATATATATATGGATACATGACACATTTGACAAAGAACTTTTCATACTCCGTATATGATGTCGGAATTTACTCTTTTTTTTTAAAAAGAAAAAATATTGAAGAACAAAAGGAAATAACATTACTTGAGCTATGTTTAATATACACTGCATATGCTAATTAATCATTGCAAAATAATTCAACAACAAAATCAGTTAAAAAAACTTGAATATGGGCTTCAAAAGTTATGCAACTTATTTGGGCATAGGAGTGGCCCAAATAATATGGCAAGGATTTCAGTACGTAAAATATTGTTAACTATGCGGTGGTCCGAAATAAGGGTGAGTGGTTATTTACGGGGCCTTTTAGATGCATTCATAAATTTCTCAATTGTATTACTTATGTATGCACGTCTATTTTTTTTTTTTTTGTTTATCATACATGTGTAAATCCCCCTCTTCTTATTAATCTACACCGGAAATTTCCCCCAAAAAATAAAATAAATAGTCCCCTTAATCTATATATATATATATATTAAAGCAAAGAAATTTAGAGTCATCATATTAATTATGGTCTCACAATTCCTATGTGTCAATTTATAGTTAAATCTCATTAATTATAATTATAATTATTTTAATTTATTTTTCTAATATCCTCACAAAAAATTGTATCAACAATTTGGCAAAATCTCAAACTACCATATCTCAACCAAATTGTATCAGCAATATTTTAAATGAACCAACGTAAATTTTGCTAAATAAAATTTTAAACTTTATATATTATAGAGATTTAACCCAAAAACAAATCTAGCATTAGTTGTACGTCTAAGAATTCAAAAAAGCTTCAAAATTTGAATTAATTTGTCCATTGAGAAATATATGTCGGTTATGTTAATTTTTTTTATTATCATTTTTATTAAATTTTTCTAAAATCTATATATATATTAAAGCTATTGAATTTCGGGCCACCAGAATGTTTCTTGCCTCACAAATCCTAAGTGTCATTTTATGGATTTTTTGCAATTTTTATTAAGTAATTAATAATTGATATTAACAAATTTGATTGATATACAAGATTTGATTTTTAAATAATTTGTTTAACAAATTTGAAAATATTTGTATCTCATATATAAAAGTCAAATAGTCAGACTCCTAATTTTTTTTCAAAAAGAAAAGTAATGATAACAAACTTGCTTAATAGTAAAAATTTGATTTCTAAATATTCGTTTAACAAATTTAAATATATTGTCATCTGGTTAGAAGCATACGGTTATGTAAAAATCAAACAACCATAAGCTTTTAATTTAAAATCATAAAAATTACATTTGCAATTTTGTATAGATCCCACATATCTAATAATTTAAATTTTATAATGAACTAGATGTTAAAAAATTGAGTTACTATTAATTTTATTACTATATTATTTAATTAGAACAATAATTTTTAATTTTGTACATATTAGTTTATTAGCAGGGTATCATTTTAAATTTTATATTTTGCTTCAAAAAATATAATTATATGCATTATTATGTTATCAAACCATGCATATACAGTATACACACAACCCATAATCTATATATATATTAAAGCAAAGGAATTTAGAACCACCATATTGATTCCGGCTCCACAAATCTTATGTGTCAATTTGTGATTAATTCACTCTTTTTTTATTTAATTTAAATCACAATATCTAATCATAACTAACTTCAAATATTTAAAATTATAAATCACAATATCTAATCACAACTAACTTCAGATATATAAAAACTATATACATTTTTTTATAAAATTTGATTTCTATAAATTACATATACAATAACCTTATAATATATGTCAAAATAATATATTATAAATTTCATACTAAACTTATATATAAAATACATCTTATATTCGTTGTGTAATTAGTAATATTATTTTCATGAGTTTGCATATATAATTTGACATAAATAAATTTATGGGCTAAAATCATACAATATATACAATTTCCAACTCATAGTACACGTGCTTTTATAATTCAGCCCACTATATTATATTATTAAACATACATATTGCATGGTCCATCTATATACATTAATTTTAAATGCTTATCAAATATAATTTTGCTATTTGTTATCAGAATTTATTTATAGTTTATTACGTGGTTTGTTACCAGATTCTCCTCAAAACTAGATTAAAGGTTTTTTCTTTTTCAAAACTCTTAACAAACTATCTTAATTATTTTTTAATTTTTGTGCTTTTTATTAAAAATCTGTAAATGCTGCTATTATTGAATAAATTATAAATTTAAAACTCTTAACAAACTGTCTTAATTTTTTTATCACAATTTCATATAAATATTTTATTAGATTTGGTAGTTCCATTTATGATATTTATATTAAAAAACTGGCTTTGTGGGTTCAATTAGATAAATCAATGTTGTTATAATTGAAATAAATGTTTGATTAAACAAATAAAGTTGTTAGGACTAGACTATTTAGATTTGGATTTTTTATTCTGCCGTATTTGAATCTTTAGAACAGATTTTAGATTTTGTGATTATATTTTGTTTTCCTTAAACCTAACTTAAAACTAAATATTAAATATATATTTACAATTGATTGCTACCATTACCATATCATAACAAATCTTATTTTTCCTTTACATTTTTTATTTTGAAATAATAATATCTTTTTATATTATTCAATTTACGTATATGTATTTAAGTATATAATAAGCCATTTTTAATGGAATATATTTATAATTATATTTAGAAATAATTTTTATACTAGAGATTTTTTTTTTGTTTAATTAGATTAAGGTTTTTTTTTTTGGATTGTTTTGATCGCATCCTTATCAAGATTGATTGTATATATTTTGATACAATTTTGTAAAACGTTAACAAAAAATACTTATACTTTCATAAAATATTTATTGACGAGCCATTATTTAATTTTTTAACAAGTTGATGTGAATTACATTGCTGTTAACTCATTTTTTAAGTTGACAATCAATTTTTTATGTTTTATTTAAGAACTATATATTTCCAAATTTTCAAACGTCATGTGCTTCAATTTTAAGAAATATTTCAAATATTTATTCAATGTAATAATAATACAAAATATTTAAAAAAAACTCGAAGATATCAGATTTGTGTTTCAATTTTATTTACTTACGACATGTGCTTCAATTTTAAGAACTATTTATAAACTTCACTTCATTTTTAAGTTAGCTATTTGTGGTTAACTATTTTTTTATTTTTTAAAATTAACTAATTTTATACCCAAAATCTCACCAAATCTCCATGAATAAACAGATAAAAAACTAACTTATTTTTATAACAATATCCTTTAGCAATTTATTTGCATAAGATACTTTTTTCGTAAAACAACTTATTGAGAATTCTTTCAAAAGATTATTAAATATATATGACTTCGTTAATTTATTGTTCAAAAGATTTGTAAATCTGATTTTTTTTATATAGACTAAGGGAGTAAAGATAGATGATAAGGATTCATATTTAAAAATTAAAATTATAAATTCTATTAAACATATATGTAACATAATTTCAATTAAAATTTCTATAGAATTTGGTCAAGTTGGATTGTTATCAAAACAACTGTATCTTTATATCAAAATCGTTGAATTATTTGTTTAACCAGCTCATATTTGTTAGTTATGAGAATCTAAATTAATAATGAGTTCATAATCATTAAACTATAAAAATAATTATACAACCCTCCTTTTAAATAGAATTTTTATACATCTCTCTTTGTGATGTTGTAGGTGGGTAACGACACTCTATTCATATTATATAATTATTTAATAAAATATATAATATAAATGAAATAGTAGAGTCCGTTGAGCTCGAATTCACGTTGTGGTCGGGTCTGAGTCGAGTTCGGGTCTTTTTGATTCAAGTCCTTCTTGACCCAATGAATTTCGGATTGGATCTCTATCCAAAAAATTCTCATCGGGTCGGATTTTCAAGTCGGTTAATTTAAGATATATCTAATGTTTATTATAAATTTAATAAAAAATAATAATCTAATATTAGATAACACCTGGGTATAACTTAGGGCTTGTTTTACAAATGCTAGTAGAATAAAATGATAAGTTTTGTAAAAATTTGGTTGGGATTAGCAAATTGAACGTAAAGAAGTAAACAAAAACAATAATGGAAGGAAGATAGGAGATAAGAAGTGGAATGGGGTTTCTTGGATCGTTGATTTCCCCATTAATTGAGTCTTGTTCTGTTGCAATTCGCATCAGTACTCTTGTCAAAAATAATATAATCACGTTCAGTGGCGGAACCAGAAAAATTTAAAAGGAGGGACATATTGCGTGGGATGGATCCGGAGAGTTAGGATGTTCGATTGGATATAATCATCATTAATAAAAGAATATGAATTATGTAATTATTTTCATATATAGTCTTTAACATAAGACATTAAAGTTATCTTATATATATTTATAAGATTTATTATATTTTTTAGATATAGATATAGTTCGATATTTAACTTTTCAAAAGCATACTAAAATTAATCATGCTAATAATTTAAAGGGTATTGTTACATGTAGATGAGGCATTATATATTTCACATTGATTTTTATAAATTGATACTTATTTATAAATATGGATTTTGATAGAGACCAATACATTTTTGTTAAGAAAAAAATTATTTTAATGCCAACCAATAATAATAAAACATTATAATTACTATATATTATTATAATGTATTAATTAATGATATACTTAATTATTGTATATTTAATAACAAATTATATATCTACATATCAGCTTAACATTTCATAAAAGAAGTAATGATGATAGATTGATAACAAAAAACGTAAGCAATAAAAGTGAAGCTAAGTAGGAAAAAAAAATTAAAGATGTTGGGTTTGAACACGGAGCCCATAAATCAAACAACAGATACAAGACCACTGAGCTAACTCTCTTTTACAGAATATGAATACTATAATAAAAATATATGCTCAACACTAAAGGTAAAGAGGGGGCACGAGACCCCCTGGCCCCCTCAGTTCCGCCTCTGAGCAAATTGACAAGATGAGGCAAACAAAAACCTTGTAAAGAGAAGGTAACAAACAAGTTTCTTTTCAATGCTCCCTGAACAAATTAATTAACAGCTCACATTTTTCGCACTCTTTCAATCTCTTCCAACTGGCCACGTTCCTTGTCTCTTCATTCACTCACTCTCTTTATATATCTCTTATCTTTTTAGGTGTTTCACACCCTTAAGCATTGGCTTCAGCAGTTCTAAGATAAGGGAGCTAGAAAATCTCATCTTCAAACCCAAAAGTAATTTCCCCTATCTAGCTAGCCTATCTTCACTCACAACACTACTATCTTTTTTAGGTCTCTTTTGAGTCCTGGATTCTATAGAAATCAGAAAATTCTAAAAAGTTTTTTTTTTTTTTTTGTGGTTACAGCCATGAGTAAACAAGATCTACTCAAGACCCAGGTAACTTAATCTCCTCTCTCTATATATATATATAGAATTTATTTGATTGCTTTATAATAAAATATAGTTATGTGGACTGGACTAGAAGAATTCTCAGTTTTATTGAATTTATTTGAGCAGATAAAGTGATTATTCTGTTTATTTCCCCTTTAGACTTGCGTTTTGAGAGTTAATATAGACTGTGAAGGGTGCAAGAACAAAGTCAAAAGGACCTTACAGAAAATTGATGGTACGGATACTCTCCTTAATTTTATAACTACATAAATCTTCAAATTTCAGCTGGTATAAACTATTTTAATAATTCTCTTCTTTTGTGTGTGTGCATTCTCTGTATAGGTGTATATGCTATTGCAATAGATATGCAGCAGGGGAAAGTGACCGTTACAGGCAATGTTGAGCCTGGCGTGCTGATAAAAAAGCTGGAGAAATCAGGCAAACGCGCGGAATTGTGTAGCTCTGACAAGGGTAAGAGCTCAGAGAAGAGCAAGAAGAGCGGATTTGATGAGAATGTGAATGATCAGATGAAGAAACTGCTCCAGCTGGGTAATGGAAAAGGAGGGGGTGTTGATGACGTCAAGAAGCCTCAGCAGAAGGGTGGAAAGGAGCAGCAAAAGTCAGGGGCTATTAATGTTAGTGGTGATAGTAAGAATTTGCAGCAATTGAAGTTTCAAGAATTGCTGGAGCAGATGAAATCAGGGTCTAAGGATTTTAATACGAAGGGTCTTCAGAAACCTGCAGCAGTGAAGGTAGAAAGTTTACCCGGCAAAGGAGTTGGTCATGATTTTGGGGGTTTTTCTAGTGGGGATGATCTTGATGAGGATGATGATTATGGGGATGATGATGAATTTGATGAGGATGATGATGAGTTTGATGAGGACGAGGATGAGTTTGATGATGATGAAGAGGAGGAAGAGGAATTAGACTATGGTAGTGATCAAAACCACAAGCAGCAAAAGACATTTATGCCCATCATGAGTAATGGCCTTGTGAAGGACAAGAAAGAAGGTGGTGGCGGTGAAAAGGCTAAGAAAGGTGGTGGTGGGGATGATAAGAAAAGTGGTGGAATCATGTCAATGATAGGAAGGGCAATAGGAGGAAACAATGAGGGCAAAGATGGAATTTTAGGTAAAAAGGGGGGTGGTGAAGGTGGAGGTAAAAGCCAAGGTGGTGGCAAGAAAGGAGGCGAGAGTAAAAGCAGTGGTGGTGGTGGTCCTAAAAATGGCGGGGAGGGCAAAATTGGAAAGAAAGGTGGTGGTGGAGGAGGCAAGGATGTTGGCTTCCAAGGTGTTGTTGTACCTAACCATACCAAGGGAGGTGGTGGTGGTATGGGCCAAATGGGCCAGTATCCAGTAGGCCCAATGGGCCCACAGTTTCCTGCAGCACCAATTATGAATATGAATGGGGGTGGGGGTGGGTACTATCAGGGTAGTATGGGCCCAGTGCCAGGCAACCCTTATCAACAACAACAGTACATGGCCATGATGATGAATCAACAGAGGATGATGAACGGTGCCGGAATGTACCACCCCGCCGTGTTTGGGCGGCCCCCTCCAGGCTACGGTTACGTGCCGCCAATGCCGCCACCGGCTTACAATGATCACATCACCCATATGTTCAGTGATGAGAACCCTGGTAGCTGTAGTATCATGTAATTGTAAAGCTCTTTTTTTTTTTTTTGTTAAATATACTTAAAGAAAGTTTGACAATGTATGTACGGAGGCTTTTTTTTTTTGTGTGTTGCTCTTCCTGCCTCTAAATTTATTTCGATGAAGGAAAATAAATGTATAAGGCTGTGAGAATTTTCATTGAAGATATATATTATATATATTTGAATGTTTGTTGCATTTGTAATTTCCTTTTGCAAAAACTAACTGCAGTTTCTTGCAATTATAGGGGGTTGTTTCATGTACTTGGTTAGTTGTGATTATTGTTTTTATATGTAACATATTACTACCTTCGTTCCTTAATTATGTTTTCGTTTCATTTTTTTACACTATTTATAGTTGAAGAAAATCTTTGAAATTTCTTCTAATATATAAGAAAAAACATAGTCATGTGAGGTTTTGTTTGATTCGTCTTAACGAATACTTTGATAATATCAAAAAATTATAATTTTTATTAATATATAATTATAGATATTAACGATATAAAACTCGTATCGACAAGTATATCCAGTCAAATTGAGAAGATAATAAAGGGACGGATGGAATAATTGATTAGTAGGTTGTTTGGTACATAGTACTGGGATGAATAAATGAACGGACCATGTTTGATGTTACGTTATTTTACCTAATCTTCTGAGACCTGCACTTTTACATAGTTTGACTGATGGATGTTGATTTGACTTCATAACCGACTGACCCGACAAACTTTAGGGTGGATGTGAGCTTTTCGGACCGCTTTTGTAGATTTATATAGAAGCCTTTTATGTGTCATGGAAACTTTTATTGATCTCATAAAATTATAATGACGGTAACAATCCAACGCAATACATTTTAAAAAACAAGTTCTTAAACTGGGTGGTTATAAAATAAATAATCTTATATATGTACAAGCCCTACTACTTCATCGATAATAGATGAACACCTATATATGCATAAGTTCAACATATCCTTATAAATATGTGGCTTGTTAGGATTCAAACGCAATAATTAATTTTAGAAATTGAAAAAAGGAATATGAGAATTGTTAACACAGTTTGTTGAAAAATTGACTATGTTTGGGGGCATTGCAAAGCCAGGAATTTCCCACTATATTTTATAATAACGATTATAATAATCAAATAGATATTTAACCTAATTAACGAAACCATAATCACTAAAAGTTGAGCTTTCGATTTACAGTCTATCAGACTCCATAAGAACCATAACCAACGTGTGTCTTTGTTGTTTTGGGGCCTTGTCATATCTTTGTACAACTCCAGGACCGGGCTTAATTTCGATATGAATTGTGTACATTTTGGAAGTTATGGAGTTTGGTTGGATTAATTGTGTTTGAAAGTTAATTTGGTCATTTGATGAGCTGCATGCATGATTCTTGGCCTTTGGGTTAAGATATCACATTTACTCATACCCTTGTTGTTCTTTTGCTTTGGAAAGGAGTAGGCGTTTATTCGTTTAGTGTGGATGGGTGGAAGTGCTTCCATTTGTCTATTGGAAAATAAGTAAATTTCTTTAACTTCAACTTCCGGTATAATTGATAATATATGTTTACTTGTAAGGTGAAAAAAAGGTGTATATATACTTTTAATGAACTTGATATATGTTTTTTATTTTTTTCCGGTATAATTGATAATATATGTTTACTTGTAAGGTGAACAAAAAGGTATATATATAGTTTTAATGCATTAATAAAGAGAATAAAGGAGCCGTTCTATCTAACTTTTACTACATGGTTGCTTTTGCTCTTAGACGTGAGCTACTTCGTATAAGACATTTCTGGGGGTTCCTGACAGGATCTCTTGGGGCGGGACGGCTGCGGGTGAATATACTGTGGCTTCGGCATATGAGGTGTTATGTAGGGACTCGCAGCCGAAGGCCCAATTTGGTAATATGTTTGAGCGGATTTGGCATATTGTCGCTCCTGAAAGGGTTCGGGTTTTTGTGTGGTTAGTGGCCCTTCGGAAAATCTTGACTAATGTTGAGAGATACCGGAGAAAGATGAGTGATTCTGATCTATGTAGTGTTTGTGGGTGGAGTTGTGAATCTATTCTCCACGTCCTTCGCGATTGTCCGGCCATGGATGGTGTTTGGAAATGTTTAGTCCCGGCGGGTCTGCAGGACACTTTTTTTGCGATGGATCTTTGGGAGTGGATCTGTATTAATCTCAGTCCGAATGTGCTGATTCAGGGGAGGGTTTGGGCTACGCTTTTTGCAACCGCTATTTGGTGGGGTTGGAAATGGCGGAATGAGAATGTCTTCAATGGAGGTGGGAGATGCAGAGATAGGGTGAAGTTTTTGAAGAAGACTGCTGAGGAGTTCGTGTTTGGGTATAAGTTAGTTACGGTGGGTGTGGGAACTAAGGAGAGGAGATGTCAGTTTGTCGCTTGGTCTAAGCCAGATATCGGGTGGATCAAGCTAAACACTGATGGGGCGTCGAGAGGGAATCCGAGTCTTGCTACGGCTGGGGGCGCTCTCCGTGGTACTGATGGGAGCTGGCTTGGTGGATTTGGGCTTAACATTGGGATCTGTATTGCGCCGATGGCTGAGTTATGGGGGGTTTACTATGGGCTCCACATTGCCTGGGAGCTTGGACATCGAAGATTAGTAGTGGAGGTAGATTCTGAATTGATTCTTGGTTTTCTCCAGAAAGGGGTGAGTGATTTTCATCCCCTCTCTTTCTTGGTACGGATGTGCCATGGCTTTATTGTTAGGGACTGGAATGTCCGTTTTCGTCACGTGTATAGGGAAGCTAATCGTCTTGCTGATGGATTAGCTAACTATGCGTTTGGTTTAAATTTAGGCTTTCATTTGTTTATGTCTATTCCTGATTGTATGAACTCTATTATTTCGAAGGATGTGAAGGGTGTGGCTTCCCCCCGATTTATTCCGGATTAACCATGGTCTGAATAAAGTTTGAGAGCTCCGCCTCTCACTTAGCAAAAAAAACTTCGTATAAGACATTGAGTTAATGACTTAGTAAAGAATGAGAAGAGTTCAGCGAAGTCAGACAAATTCCAAGAGAATAGTAAAAAAATAAGAAGTTCTGTATAATAAATTTTAACCAATTTTTAAAGCAACTTAGTTCAACAAAGTTATAAAATTGGTTTGATAACATGAGCAGAACATAAAAAGAATCCATTGTTATAAAAAAACTAAACTATTAATTTATCTCATTTAATCATTTTATATAAAAACTAAACAAAGTTAGGGTAGAGGATTGACTTGAACAGGAAGTGTTTCTTTGCTTTAGTTTATTTTTAGTTATTTTCTTCTTATTTTTCTGCTTGTGTGTCAGTCTCTTTTGGGTCTATCAAAAACATCCTCTCGATTTACTTCGGGGTATGGATGCGTACATCTAGACCCCCCAGACCCTGCCGTTGGTGGGACTTTACTGGGTCGATTGTTGTTGTTGTAATCATCTACTCCCTCTGTCCCGCAAAGATGGTCTTGATTTGACCGGGTTCAAATGCCGATACGGATTTTGTATCGTTAATATCTCTAATTACATAATCCTAAAAATTATAATCTTTTGATATTATTAAAGTACTCGTTGAGACGAATCAAACAAGACCCCACATGACTATGTTTTTTCTTATATGTTGGAAGAAATCTTAAAGATTCTCTTCAACGATAAACAGTGTCCAAAAGTCAAACAGGACAAACATTTAGGGACGGAGAGAGTATAAATATATAAATTAGACTAAGGGTGCAATTAATGCCCAATAAATATGATAAATTATACTTATTTTTTTGTTGATCTTTCATTACAAACTAAATCTTCTAATATAGCTCAATGGTTAAAGACACTCTTATAATACAAGAGGTCTAGGGTTCAATCCCCCTTTTTAACAACTTTGTTTTACAATTTTATTTTTTGTTTATATTAATCAGTTACTCAAATCTTCATATTTATCTATCTATCTACATATAAAAATAGAGCTTTTGTCCAATTAATGGCCAAATTCATTATTAATATATTTTATATGCAAATATATATATTTATATGAAAAGCATGTAAAATTAAATGGTACTCCGTATTAAAATACGATGGGTTGGACAAAGCTAAAAAGACCCAAAAATGCAAGCAATTGATGACTAGAACCGTTGAAAATTATTGTAACCTATTTTCTTTCAAATTTACGGGGTGATTAATATTGAATCTGACCCTCCAATATTCTAATTGTGTTACGTGTATTTTCATTTCGTGAACAAATTTATATTTTAAATTATATAATCATTCAAATCATAATTATTTAATTATAATTATAAGGGTTATTTTATGATTTTATATATTACTCACCTTTATACACAATTCGCTTAGATGAAACCAAGAATTCATAATGAGTTTCATTCAACAAAATATAATTATAAAAATAACAAATCATTTAGGTTTCCTTTTGGTTCAAAATGCTGATTTTTAAAATAAACTATGTATATATTAAGCATATATCTATATAATCTTCTATGTTGTATGAGTTTTTCACCTATAAGGAGTAGTATGTCAATATTTTTTCACGATTATATTATTTTTTCACCTATATTTATAATCTAAATCCTTAATATGTATAAAAGTTGTACACTAATCTATGTGTAGATTTTTACATATGAATCTCTACAAGGTTTTTATAGATTATAAAATACTTTGTTTCAAACACTAAAATATAAAAATGTATAATACATTTACAATATCATTTATGTATAAAAAAATACATTAATAATAGAACAAGTCTTGAAATTATTTATTAAAAATATATATAATTTTAAAACTATTGACTATAATAAATAAAATGATAATAAATAATAAAAGAACACGTGGGTAGAATGTCCTATAATATAAAATAGAGTTTGAATTAATAAAAATACACATATTAATTGAGGAATACAAAAATAAATTTTACTACAAAACTTTTGAGTTAACGTAGCCAAAATAATCAAACGACATGTGATGTATTTACACTTTGGAGATTTTACTTATGATAAAATAAAAGAAAACAATCAAAATTTTCAAAAAGAAAATAGAATGAAAAATGATAGTTCATAAAATTGTATAAAATGTGAAGAATTGTCACGTGGAGATGTTACTTATGATAAAATAAAAAATGAAAGATAATAATAAATTCCCAAAAAAAACAGAAATTGAAAAATGACTGTTCAAAAACTTTTATAAACTATAAAAACATAATGATTTTTCACCTATAAGGAGTAGTATGTCAATATTTTTTTCCGATTATATTAATTTTTCACCTATATTTATAATCTAAATCCTTAATATGTATAAAAGTTGTACACTAATCTATGTGTAGATTTTTACATATGAATTTATACAAGGTTTTTATAGATTATAAAATACTTTGTTTCAAACACTAAAATATAAAAATGTATAATAAGTTTACAATATCATTTATGTATAAAAAAATACATTAATAATAGAACAAGTCTTGAAATTATTTATTAAAAATATATATAATTTTAAAACTATTGACTATAATAAATAAAATGATAATAAATAATAAAAGAACCCGTGGGTAGAACGTCCTATAATATAAAATAGAGTTTGAATTAATAAAAATACACATATTAATTGAGGAATAAACAAATAAAATATACTACAAAAACTTTTGAGTTAACGTAGCCAAAATAATCAAACGACATGTGATGTATTTGCACTCTGGAGATTTTACTTGTGATAAAATAAAATAAAACAATCAAAAATTTCAAAAAGAAAATAGAATGAAAAATGATAGTTCATAAAATTTTATAAAATGTGAAGAATTGTCACGTGGAGATGTTACTTATAATAAAATAAAAAATGAAAGATAGTAATAAAATTCCCAAAAAAAAAACAAAAATTGAAAAATGATTGTTCAAAAACTTTTATAAACTATACAAAACATATTGATGCATAAGTAGGGGTCCACTAAAAGTGTATAGCATCTATAAAGACATATATATCAAGCATTTTCATATGTATTTTTCAAAGGCCGGTTTTGTTTTATAATTAATTAATTTTAAAAATAATAATCATTCTCAAAAATAAATTTTAATGAATCTACTGTCAATTAATATGGGGAGATATTCGGGCAATTAGTACAAAAAACTTAAAATGGTAGAAATTAAAATCAGGGAGTTAGAATTTTTTAACATGTTAAACCTTTCACATACTTATTATGTATAGACCTTTTTTCCTAATTAATTACAAGGTCATTAACGGTTTAGTTATATTGAACTCCATAATGATAAAGATGGATATATTTAAAATATTTCAAGAAAAACATATTATATAGACCATTATCTTTAATATAGGAGTTATAATTATTGAAACTATAAAAAAATATCGATTTTAAGACAATGTAGGGAGATAGTATTCTTACATGTATCTTCATAGTTTCATATTATGTATTATAAAAATGACTCAATTTGATCATAAAAATGCTAGGAAGTATATAAATTATATTTCTAAGATACTAAATTAAAGTATTATAATAATATGATTGTGGATAAAAATTCATTAAGTAGTAACAAGGGAAGAAGTGATCCTTATTTTTTGGTCGGTTAGAAAAAGTGTTTCAAATTTATTATAATATGCAACCTTATTAGTTTACTGTAATCTTATATATTAACTATGATATCACGAGGACTTGAGAGGTTTAGTGGTTACATGCCACAACTCAAGTACTCAATAGATAAGAAGGCCGAAATAGAGAGTAATGACTAATCAAAGAGCCTAAAGGTGAAAAAGTGTGTGTTTTTGTTGAGTGATTAGAGGGTGGAGATAATGTGTTAATGTGGGAATATCAAAGAAAAAAATATCAAAGCAAATTATTATTATATTTTAATTTAAAATTTTTAAAAATATTATTTCTATTAATGTCAAAATTTCATGTATATAATTAGAGTTTTTATATATAGGTTGTATCGTTTATCAAATGGTGAAATTAGATCGAGACTATTCAGAATTGAGGATAAGAAATCTTATCATTTTAAATACCAACTTAAATAACTTATCGTGATCTAACAAGAAATGTGAGATCTAACATGTTATAGTCTTTTTATTTAAAATTTAGTTGTATTTATTTGTTTTCATATATTTAGTCAAATTGTAAAACCTTATCGATTTTTTCAAGTAATAGTGAAGCACTATATTCCCTTATGTAAAATTTAGTTGTGTATTTGTCAATAGTTTAGAAAACAAATTGTGTTATTAATGCTACTAAATTTACCTAAACTAATTCAAATTAGATGCAAGACTAACATTGGTAATTTACAAATTTAGCAATAAACATGCATTATCTTGATCGAATGTAAATAATACGCAAAAAATATATTAATAAGAAACGTGTGTCTATATACAGATTTTTTTGAGTGAAAGTACATTGGACATTTTATATATAATGACCATACATTGATAATTGAGATAATAGTAAAATTCGATAAACTCAGTTTGTAAGAAAACAATTTTTTCGAATTAGAATATATTATAGTAATAAGAAAAAATAAGCCTCGTGCGTAGCACGGACATGACCTCTAATTTTATATAAAAAGAATCCCTTGTTAGGCACAATAGCAATATACATAAGAGCTATTTTGCATTGCATAAATTCAACCTTAAGTTACCAAACTTTATTATTAAATTATTAGTTCTATTTTGCAAGGTTGGTTAGGTTTCAAATTAAACATGATACGTGCTACATTAATTCATCACATTTAATCATTTTATATAAAATGGAATAACATTAACAATCTTTCATTATTATTTTCTCATTAGTACTTTTTAGCAACAAAAGGTTGGAACACCATTTAGGGTCCGTTCGACAACTTCCAACTTCAACCCCCACTTCAACTAGCTTAAACCCTTAATGCCCCTCCTCCCCCCCCCTCCCCCCCCCCAACATTAAGCAATTTGCTTCAACTCCCCCTTAAACCCCCACTTCAACCCCCATTTCAACCCCCACTTCATCTCTACCGAACACTCCCTTAGTGTCCGTTCGGTGGGCATTAAGTGAGAGATGAAGGAGGAGACGAGGGGTGGAGATGAAGCAAATGGTTAATGTTGGGGGGGTGGGGATGAAGATTAAGTGAGAGTTAAAGTAAAATTTCCAACTTTAACTCCTTCAACGTAACTCCCACAATGCCGAACGGGCCCTTAAACTTTTTCTCAATCGTTAGAAAAAAGTCGACTGTTGAAAAGGTTCATTAATAATATATATTATGAATGATTTTAGATATTTTTAATTTTAATAAAATGGTAAGAATAATATGAATATAAGTATTTATTTTAGCAAAAAGACTAACAAAAACATTTTCGACCAAAAAAAAAAAGACTTCACAGAAATATAACGTACAATTGAAAGCCGCGTGTTCCATCTACTCACCCCGAACCCAATCGTTAGAAAAAAGTCGACTGTTGAAAAGGTTCATTAATAATATATATTATGAATGATTTTAGATATTTTTAATTTTAATAAAATGGTAAGAATAATATGAATATAAGTATTTATTTTAGCAAAAAGACTAACAAAAACATTTTCGACCCCCAAAAAAAAGACTTCACAGAAATATAGCGTACAATTGAAAGCCGCGTGTTCCATCTACTCACCCCGAACCCTAAAACACTCCCAAACCTTTATCCCTCACGCCGCCACTAAACCCCCACCTTTTTCCTCTAAAATCTGAAATTTGTTTCTCTCCTTGCTTTAAGCTATGAAGTCTTTCACTTCATAGGTTTAATGGAGATCCTAACAATTATTCTCACCTTCGTCGGACATACGGAGGATAAAATGACGCGATTCAACCCAGATCCAGATCCGAAATCTGCCTACCAACACAACATGAGCTCTTTCTCTTATGGGTTTGGTGCTAGCCCTTTGAATCGATTGGTGTTTCGTGCTCCCCTTTTTGACACGAGGGTGTCGCCTCCGTGGAACTCTCACCAACCTTCTCCGTTATGGTGATTTGAACCTCACCAGACTCCATGGATCTGATGAACATGAAACCTAAGTCCTAGATAAATCAGGTGGTCTTTTTCTTACCCCTCTCTCAATCGGCCCCTGAATGCATTTCCTTTTTATGAAATTGCCAATATAATCTGTTGCTACTTGTGTACACAATATGAACTAGAAATTGCTATTTATAGTTGTCTTCTTTCGAGCATGTGTTCTAGTCTGAAAGTTGTTTCTTTCTGGTTTATGTGCTCACTTGAATGTTGCTCCTCTGGTAAAGTTGGATCTATGAAAGAGTTTCTATATACTGATTCGAGCTCTTCTCTGTACATACATTTGACGATCTGACCCCCTTCAAATTGAACGAGATTCTATTTACTGATTCGACTGTGCCTTGTTTGTTTCAACTTTCTTTTACTGAGTTCTGCTCAGTAAAGAATATATGAACAAATGGAACAAGAGAGTAGACTTTGAGATCTACGACCCGCAAATTCTAACCAGAACAAGTGTGAACAATCTCTTTGACAAAGTGGAGTAGCTTCACCCTGCAAATTTGACTGATGAATTTTAGCCTAAAAATCTTGACCACTGCAATCTAAAGTCTGAACTATAAGGTACCTCGTTCTAAATTCTGTCGTTTTTTTTATGTTCTTCTCATTTGTGCAGTGTTTTTTGGATTTATGCCCAGGAAATGGACATCTGGACTACAACAAGATCATACACCAATCACAACGAACACAGAACCAAGTTTGTTGTGGGAAAATAGCACAAGAACAACTTTAATTTCCTGAACAATCACCCCCTGAACAATCAATTCTAGAGGCTTTACTCCATAAACAAAATGGTTGGACCTTTTAGGTCTCTCCTGAACCTCTTTCTACACACAAGCAATTCTGGAGTTCTTTCTCCATGTCTCATAAATGCTCAAGACCTCTATGGTATATGTACATCTGTGAACAACTGATCACTTTGAACAAATGTAAAGCAACTGTATTAGTTATGAACTACTATTGTATTACTAATAGCGAGCTTGAACATTGTAATAATTATGTTTTGAACAATCAACTTCTGAACAAACATTTCGGACTTTGTGACTCCCTAAACAATTCTAATCGAAACATTTGGGATATAAGTTTGGTGTATACCGTTTTGTCTCAAAAAACAATCCCAAAGATTTGTGGTTGTTTTATAGATTTCAGACCTAAAAGGTCCTTCTGCCTTTGGCAAAAAAAGAAAAACTACTTCAAAACCTTGTAATCCCAACATTTCTTTACGTAGAAATGAGAATGGAAGTAACTTGAAACATTGTGACTAACTTACTTTTGACAAGAAGTCCTCTTGGTGGATTTGACAAGAGCTATAGCTATCTGGTTCAGCCTTAGCAGATCCTTTGGTGATAACGAACAAGATCTACTATCCTTTAATAAACAATGACTAATGCCACAATGATTAACCTCTAGACCCAGGTGAAAGAATCTCGAATCTCTTTGGATATGGAAGAAGTTCCTTTGGGCTTCTTTGCATCTCTTTGATCATTAGCATATCCAAATTGCTCGTCTTTGGATTATGTTTAGAGTTGATCTTTGAATCGTGAATCTCTTTCTTGACCCGTTGTTTCAAGCTTGATTGCCAATACTTCTTTGCAAATTTGGAGCCTACTTGTGTGGAGATCGAGTTGTTCCGGACGTGGTTGATCGTGTGCGAGGCTCTTGAAGATTCCCTTGATATGTGGCAACATCAAGGTGGTCGAGACCCCTGAAGATCCCTCATTTCGGTAAGGGCAACGTCATGGTGGTCCATTCTGTATTGTTCTGACTGATCCGTTTGTCTGATGACGCCTCTTAGTGTTTTACTCACTTATCTCCCAAGATTGTATTAGGCTTATTTTTGCTTTGTTGTATTTTCTTGTTTGACTTGTTGTTTGTTCTTAAGTCGGTATGTCCGGATGTCGTTTTTTTGGCCTATCGATTTACTTTATATTGTTATATGAGATAAATCGAATTCTTACCTAATTAAAATTAAAATAAAAAATAAAAAATAAAATAAAATAAAAAATCCGCGTGTTCCGTACGCTTCGATAGTTAACTTGAACCCGAAAACTTTTAGGCGACAACTCTCTCAGTTCGAAAGCTCTAGCACCGCTGTCTCTAGAGCGCGCGAAGATAAACCGACATTGATCCCCACAGCGAAGATTCTCTCCCATGGAAGAATCGCAACCTGATGCGACGATCTTCAGCGTCCGAATTGTATCAATTGATTATTACACGACTTCTCCGATCCACGACGTAGACATTTCGTATAGTAGTTTTCAAGGTACTTCTCTTCTCCGTTTCTCTACCCGCTTTTCTTTCAAACTTCATCGGTTTGTTTTGAATCATTTCCTAGGGTTTTGACAGGGTCGATTTTTAGGGTTTTAATGTACAACCAGGTAGAAACGGTTGTAATTTCTTCGTATAATATGTTTTGTCGTCGGGGATGAATTATTAGGGTTTCTGATGGTTTTAGTGGCGAGTCGGTGGGTTGCAGGTGGGAAGGTTAAGGAGGTGCCAGTGATAAGAATTTATGGTTCCACGCCTGGTGGTCAGAAGGCTTGTGTTCATGTCCACGGAGTAAGATTTGCTACTCTGAATTTTGACTTCTACGGAAGTTGGCAATTCATTTGTTCTAACTAGTTGGTATCAGTTTTATCTCTTCTTTGTTTAGTGTAATTGGTTCTTTGTGTAAATCACTGAAATATTCTGCGTTTTCATGTAGGCTCTGCCGTATTTGTATGTCCCAGTTGCAAACATACCAGTTCAAGGAAGCGTTGAAGGTAATTCTTAGAAAATGGGTCATTTTTTCATTTAGCTCGTCCAGTTTTTATGTATTATGTCAAAGAGCAAAATCATGTTATCTTGATAGTTTATCTATAACTTGCAAGTTTTTTCTCAATATATGAGCTCTGATGCAGGTGATGGGTACAAAAACACCGTCTGTCTTGCCATTGAGAAGGCTTTGAAGGTATAGGTGGAATTCATCGCAGTAATTATGATTCACTAGCACTGTGAATTAGCATGTTTTCTAACTGTATATTTGATGGAATTGTTGCATGTGCTAAATTTGAAGCTTAAGGGAAGTGCTGGTTCGAAACGGCAACATGTGCATGGTTGTGACCTGGTCCGTGCTACGAGATTATATGGTTACCATTCACAAGAAGAGTTATTCCTTAAAATATATTTGTATCCTTCTAGGTTTGTATTTTCTCTCTCTCCTTATTTTGGTCTGTGTACAATGTCAAGACCTTTCCTCTAATACCATGCATATTGAGTTTCTTGTTGTCGTGATTTTTTCTCCCAATGTTATTTTTGTAGTTAATTGTACATCTAATTGATGAAAAATAGTTTAGCATCCTGTTGTCCGTTTTATTCCTTAACTAATTGGAAAGATACTATCCCCAGGATGTCTCCCGTGCTGCCAACCTTCTTCTGGTATATGCTCAGTGTACTTGGTCCCATATCTTCAACATTATTTTATGTAAGAAACACATTGGATAAATGTTTTTATTTCTTTTTTGTCAGGGAGGTGCTGTATTAGAGAAAAGTTTGCAACCCCATGAATCACATATTCCTTTTCTTCTTCAGTTTCTGGTATCTTCTCCTGTCTGGGAGCCTTGTTACCTGCATTTGGGCATCTTATTATATAAACTCCAGTAGACATAGTTTCTTTCGCTTTCTTGTATGTATTGAATCTTTGTTTCACTATATATGCATTGTGTTTCCTGATTATCCTTATAATTGTTTGCTTTGTAGGTTGATTATAATTTGTATGGAATGGGCCATATGCATCTTGCAAGGATGAAGTTCCGCCTTCCAGTGCCAAATAGTCTCTCTTTAAGCAAAGCTAAAACAGTCAGCCCTAACTTTATTACTGCAGTGGCGGATTCTCAGGTTTTATTTTTATGTTTTGTGACCATCCTATTCAGTTATTTCAATATTTACTCGTCTCATCTATCACTTGTCTATATGAATATTTAGATTCTCATGATTTTAGTGATTATCTGATGTTCTCGGATACATAATTAGGGAGTTTCAAGCAGTGCTTCATTGTCTAGTTCACAGATTTGGGGAGAGTCAACTATTCCAAATGGCTGGATATGGCCATGCCCTAGTGAGTATGGTGCTTCATCAGATCAGGGTGCTTCTAAGGTGAAGCGGCAAAGTATGTGTCAACTTGAGGCTGATACTGTAGTTGATGGTATGTTATGTCCAACGTACTACCAGATATCCCTTCTTTAGCATGTCATTTTTCAATATTAAAGGATCTGGTGATTTTGCAGACATAGTTAATCAACAATACAAAATGTACACATCCTTTTCACAAGCTGAATCAGATGTGAAAATGGTTCAGTCACTTGTACCAATATGGCAGGTTTGCTTGTTCCCCATCATTTCAAAGCATGAGGTTGTCATTTTTTATACATTGTACTGCTGAGCAAGATTTTATTAACCATTCTTCATTTTGTCTGCCTTAGGAAGAATATGAAAGGAGTGGTGTACATGAGGGAGAAATACAACCTGATCCAGGCAAACCACATCCTGGTATTGTTTTGAAGACCTTTTCATATGGGCTTGATTATGAGCAGAAGCTCCTGGAGTTGTGCAACAGGCTAGAAGAAGCACTGTCTGCTTCCATTGAAAAGGACAGGAGAAGTACTCTCAAAGTTGAAAAAGAAAATTTGAATGGACGTGCACTGGAGTCTTCTCCCTTGTTGGAAGACTTGACATTTGGAAAGAATGATGATGTTAGCAATGCATCCTTGTATTCATCTGATGATAAACCCAAAGTCAAAGCTGAAGAACTGGAAATGGAGGTAATTTGGATTAGGTGAACTTTGCACCTACCTTATGCTGGGAACTTAAACGTTCAATGAATGTGAAAAATAAAACAGGACTAAGTTGTAGACTTGTAGTGTATGTCATTTTGGTAGTTTATAAGATGTTGTACGCATCTGATCTGACTGTGGATGAAGAGGGACTTCTATGATATTTTCACTGGAGATTATTCATCATTCTTGGGTCACCAGGTGGAGCATGAAAGATGAATTCTTTTCCTTATTCATGTTGTATGGTGTTGTGACAAACAGTAACTTCTTTCCTTGGTATTGCTATTGTTTAATGATTTTCTTTGACCTTATTTTTTGTTTTCATACTCCAAGGTTGTGGAGGGAGAGGACCTGGCCCTCCTAAAGTGGCTTGCCTCTTCACAGGCTACAGAAAATGCAAATTCTGACGATGAACTAATCCAGGAGACTATCTTAAGTCCTTTGCTGCCAGTTGCAACTATCAATAAAGTTATAGAGAGAGCAAATAGTAATTACCAGGACGAATCTCAGAAAGAGTGCCAGGATATACTTGATTCAGTTGAAAATCTTATTGATTTTGAGGGCTTAAAATTAAAAGGTCCTTCTGCAGATAGTGAGAATTTATCTCAAAGATTGTCAAATTATAAGATACCGCAAGTTGATGGAGCTGGAGATGATAAGCATTCAGCTTTTGCTGCAAATTCTTCTGATGAAGAAATGGATGTAGAATTGATAAGATCCCATGCCCACTTATTGCAGGATGTTGCTTCGGGTTCAAAGAGTAAGCGGAAAAGGGAAAGATCTTTATGGGTTCCCTTGCCTTTTACCAATGCTCAAAGTAAAGATCTGGATGGTAGTTTTCAACCTGCCGATGTCAGTGTAGAACATAAAAGTCCGTTTGCTTTTGCAAATACTGAAGCTAGGATTAGTTTTCCAGCTGCTTATGAGCAACAAAGTAGCTATAATCCTGCAACTGACACTGCACATATTGGCTTGTCGGCGCGCACAGACTCAAGAGTCTTAAGTGAGTGCTCTGTGCGCGATTTGATGCGGAAGAAACGGTCGTATCGATCTGAACAGTCTGAATACACAGGTAGGGGGTCAAAATCTGTTTCTAGTTCCGACGAACAAGCTTTCATTCCTAGGAAGTTGGAATTCCACACAACACAATCTGAAGATGAAGTTGAGCCTGTTGAGTCTTCAAATCCTAGACATTCTGAATTTCATCTGCAAGCAGATTATTCGCAGCCTGGTACTAGATTTCATAAGACAACAGCTTCATTGGCTTTATTTGGTGGAAAACAAGATGTTCATGCTAGTACTAAATGTCCTATGTTTGAAGAGCAGCTTGATGATCCCATGTTACAGAGTTCATTTTATGCAAGCACTTCTAAGAATTGTGTTTCCAAGAACATTAATCATGAGTATTCACATCCAGTGGTTTCTGAGCGTAGGGAAAGGGCTGCATCTGTGAATTCCGTGCAATCAGATAGTTCCTGTGGAAGAGAGAAGGCTATATCAACTTCAACGACATCAATATCTGCATCTGGGGACGTGGGAATCAAAAAAGAAGAGGAGTATATTAGCATGAGCTTCCATAAGAAACCTCCTATCATATCAAGATATTCTTCTCATAATACTGATGGATATAATAGATCAGGTATGTTGTTTGTAAGTTCATTATTTTTCTCTTGACCACATATCAGTTAGTAATAGCTGGCTTATTCTTGCAAGATTGGTTGTTTGTGTTAATGCATTTATTATTCTTGCTTAATACTCTAGAATTGTGATTACAAGTTACATGTAATCATAATGATGGTGAGGAAAAAGGAATATATGATCAATGTGTGGTTCATGAGAAGTGTTAACATGTATAAGTTTTTGTGTACTTATTAGATTTTGACTGAAACTTGCTTTCAGCTGGCTAGAGATACATAAGCTGTACCAGATGTGTACTATATAATAGAGAAGTATTAAGATGTTTTGTACACCTAGACCCCTCAGACCCCGCCTATGCGGGATTTTCATTCGGTCGTGTTGTTGTTGTTAATATGTTTTGTATTGGGAGTTTTACTCTAAACTTGGTTCTTTCGTTGACCACTGGGTAAATGAGATTCTGATGACTTTTTGCATTCAATTTGGATGTTAAGTTGATTTTGGAGTTCATCTTCCTTCCCTGAAAAGTTCATTTTGCTCACATATTATTTTCCTTTGCAGCAGTTGTAGAAGGTTGTCAGGATGGATTTCTTCCTTTCTTTACTGGAAGCTGTAAAAAGGATGTTGAAGTCCCAAAAAAATATACTGATAGCGAGAAGCTACCTCTGGAGTTGGTCATGGGTGTGCCAGTCCATTATCAAAATGATGGCTCTTATTTTTACCTGTTGACACCTGCATGTTCAGCACCACCTGTAGATTCTGTTTGCAGCTGGCTGTCGAGTCTAAATGCTGGTATTATTTTGTTTGCAGTTGTGAAATGACTGTATTATCATATTCTCTCTCTTTTAAATCTATATATATTTCTGATTAATATTAAACTAAATGTTACAATCAGGTAACTTTGAGGGGGATGGCATTAAGTCAACTGAGGCTTTATCACCCAGATGTAATGCCATTTGCTAAAAGAGTAAAAGATTCTCTTTATATCTATTTTTTTTTCCCGGTTGGACTCCTTATGATTTGGAATTTCTCTAACAGGCTCAGAAGATTCGCCAGTGCATCATAACAGTATAACTTTGCCTGGATCCGATGTTGCATCTCTTTTGAAACCAGTTTTTAACTCAAATCAAGAAAATGATAGTAACTCTGGTACTGAAGAACATTCAATAAAACATGATATGCTACTGGTTCTTCAGGATGAAAGAAGTCTTCTAAAAGGAAATGATGGGAGAAAATTTTCACAAGATAACTCTCAAATTTCAGGCATAAGTGCTAGATCGAAGTCTACTCCACTGAGTCAGATAGGGTTTCGTGACCCTGCCAATCTTGGTGTTGGCCAACAACTAACTTTATTTAGTATAGAGGTAAGCTTGTACTTGTTCTTTGGAGTATCACATAAACTGAGCAATATTTTCCTTTTTGGTCAACACTTTTCAGATTTCTGTGACAATGTTACATAGTACAAGAGCGTTAGGGTGTATGTGGTTGTTGACACTTTCGTATTGGATTGCCAAATTGCATTAGGTCAGGATAAGAACTGGCAAGTGTCTCTTACTCAAAAATTGTCAAACTTAAAATGGATTTCTATAGATGGTTCTTACATTGTCTGATGAGTTTTGTTTATGCTGTATATTTTATTTAATTGGAGTTCTTAATGTCTCAAGCTGTCACATCTAAGTTCTTTAATTTCTTTATGGGGGATTTATTTGCAAAACCTTCTATTTTTTTGAATCTTTATAGCAAAATGCAGTGTCTATAAT
The DNA here is from genome assembly GCA_027886185.1 of Rheum nobile. Taxonomy (NCBI): domain Eukaryota; kingdom Viridiplantae; phylum Streptophyta; class Magnoliopsida; order Caryophyllales; family Polygonaceae; genus Rheum; species Rheum nobile. The sequence continues at coordinate 143,709 of WOAB01000393.1, read as the reverse complement.
GTCTCTGTTTGTATGAGTTTGTTTGAGATGGATATTACTCTCGATGGTAGGTGCAAGCTGAATCTAGGGGAGAGCTTCGACCTCATCCTCAGTTTGATGCCATAAATATAATAAGTATTGTAATCCAGCATGATAGCAATTCCAGGCTTGATGCTCATCTGCTTCTGCGTGATGTAAATAAATCTTATAGGAGGTAATAAAATTTCAGTTTATTTTGGGTTTATTCAACTTTCTGTATATTTGTCTTCATCAGCTAACGTCAAGTGTAATTTTTGTGTGTCAATGTGAAGTTAAGATCTTCAGATCAAAATCTTAGAGTTCATAGACAAATTGACCTGATGAAGAAATTGAATTAGTTGGGAATAAGACGTACCTTATAAGATCTAAAAATGCATTAGTAACTTATCTAGACTAAAGATTGCTTATATTAGTTGCATATACAGGATAATCATATTGAAGTAATAGCGTGATGAGAAGTCATGTCCTTGCCCTGTCAGCCAGGTTTACAAATTCCACAAACTAGTCTGTGTTTTTGTCAGGTGTTAGGGCCACGGACTGAATTTGTTGCTATCACGAACTTGCAACTGCACTGATCTCTAGTCTCTAATTCTCTATCACTTGTATGTCTTTTGCAGAGATGTTGATGGAATCTCTGGTTTGGAGGTGAAGTTCTTCTGTGAAGAAAGGGACTTACTGGAATACTTTGTGAAGATTACTTATTTGTTTGATCCGGATATTTTGATTGGATGGGATGTCCAAGGAAGTTCCCTTGGTTTTCTGGCTGAAAGGGCTTTGCGTTTAGGGGTTAACTTACTTAGTAAGATATCTCGCACACCGCTTGGAGGAAAGATGGCCGATGGAGATTTTGAAGCTCTAGAAGAGGGACATGAGAATATAGTGCCAACTGGATCTGTGATTTCTGACGCTGTTGTACTTGAGGATGCAATAATTGAGGATGAATGGGGTCGAACCCATGCTAGTGGTGTACACGTTGGTGGTAGAATTGTCCTAAATGTTTGGAGGCTCATGCGTGGTGAAGTTAAGTTGAATATGTACACAGTTGAAGCTGTAGCTGAAGCTGTTTTGAGAAGAAAAGTTCCTTGTATTCATTGGACAGTGTTGAATAAATGGTTTTCTAGTGGTCCAGGAAGAGCAAGATACCGTTGTATCGACTATATGGCCGAGAGAGCAAAACTGAACATTGAAATCATTAATCAGCTTGATATGGTATGTTGCTTCCTTTTTCCTATTCTAGCTGGTAGTGGATTTTGATCTTCATACCATATCAGACATGTTAAAGATAGATTCACCACTTCTTCCGAACTGAAAATTGGATCCTTATTGCATTGTTGAAAGAGGAAGGGTGTTATATTATAAATTGAATCACCTTCCTCTCAATTTTACAGTTTGAGGATAAAGTGTTTTGTACTTCTTTTCATGCTGTTTCCTTCATGATATATGGTATATTGTTGTGGCAATTGTGGACTACACATGCCTCCTTTTCCGTTCTCTTTTTTGACAATTGAAACGTGTTTGCACCTGTAGATAAATCGTACCTCAGAACTGGCTCGTGTGTTTGGAATTGACTTCTTCTCTGTTCTTTCTCGTGGCTCTCAATATCGTGTCGAATCTATGCTTTTAAGGTTGGCACATATGCAGAATTATATAGCTATTTCTCCAAATTACCAACAGGTTTGTACTCCTCTTAGTCTACATTTTTCTCCCTCTCTTATTATTTTTATCTTTATAGTCTTCTATGTTTGGAAGTTTGTTCAGTTTTCCTGTACGTGTCCACGTTTGCTATAACTGCGAGTCACTAAAAAACAAGTCCACCTGGTTATATTGATAGGTTAATTCGTTGGATCATTTGCAGGCTTTGAAGTTTGATGTTGAATTGTTTTAACTGTTGACCTCCCGTCATTTATTTTATAATAGTTATTAATATTTGTAACTGTTGGCTGATTTTTACATACCTTTGAAAAAAACAAAACTGTTGGCTGATTTCACATTGTTTACAGGTTGCTTCCCAACCAGCCATGGAGTGTCTTCCACTTGTAATGGAGCCAGAATCTGGTTTTTATGCAGATCCAGTAGTCGTATTGGATTTTCAGTCACTTTATCCATCAATGATAATTGCTTACAATCTCTGCTTTTGTACATGTCTGGGAAAAGTTGTCCCATCAAAGGCAGATACCCTTGGAGTTAGCAATTACTCACCAGATTCGCATATTATAAAAGATTTGAATCAAGACATACTAGTTACACCTAACGGTGTAATGTACGTACCTTCTAAGGTATTTATCTTTTTCATTTCTCTGAGACTGCATCTCGGATTTCCTAGTAAGAAATAAAGATTGCGCTCAGTGTTAAGAGCTTGTGGTTTAAGCAGCAAAGTAGGCTCTAGCCACCTCTTACAAGTGTTTTCCTTTTCATGATATTTGCTATTTGCATTGATGGTTTATATGTAGATTCGTAAAGGTGTACTACCTCGTTTGTTGGAGGAGATATTATCGACCAGAATCATGATTAAGAAGGCAATGAAGAAGTTTCTTCCTTCACAAAAAATCCTTCAAAGGGTGAGGTGGCCTTTTCAACGAATCTTCTCCCTTCTTTTTCATTTCAGTCCAAGTTTCTATAACCTGAGTACATGCACTTTTGTTCTTTTGATTGTTTCATTGGAGGTGGAATTTATTCAGATGAGATCAAAATTGTTATATTGAAATTTAAGTTCCTTCGATGCTCAATTAGAAGAGCAGAGAAATTTAGAGTTGCATTGGATTGAACAATTATGTTTAGTTATGCAACTCTGGGTATCAACTGAAGTGCTGGCAAGAATTAATATTCTTAATTAGCCTTTGATGGAAAAAGCAATCTTCGTCATTTCTTTCCATATCCCATGTGTTTCCTTCTCTCCACGGCTCTAATTTCATTTCTCTTATTACTCAGATATATAATGCAAGGCAACTTGCACTAAAATTGATAGCAAATGTCACATATGGCTACACAGCTGCTGGATTCAGCGGTCGCATGCCATGTGCAGAGCTAGCAGATAGCATTGTCCAGTGTGGTCGTAGAACTCTGGAAACGGCAATTTCATTTGTCAATGCACACGATAAGTGGAACGCTAAAGTCATTTATGGTGATACAGATAGGTGTGGCTTTTATTAATTTTTTATATATAAGGCACTCATCATGAATTCATGTTATCTGAATACGACCTTTTGGATGCGTTAATATTCTTTGATTTATAAGGCCTTTTCAGTGCATAAATTGCATGCTCTTTACATGTGGGCTATGAGTCTATATGAGGCTTGTGACTCTTGACAATAATGTTTTTTCAATTGGAACTATGAATGCTAGTGGGAACACATGTAAAAATCTAGTCTGAATTAGACCGTCTGATATAGCTTTCCTTGGAGCAAAGTTGTTATGCCCTTCCGAATTTGGGTTTTATTAGGGGCAGGGGAGAGAGTTCTGTTTCTTCTTTATAACAGGGAGGACAAACTTGTACATGGCGTGGAACCTTGTCAAGGGAGCTTGTCAAAAGCATGTTAAATTTGTACATTCATTCCCGTTAAACTTTGAATAATTCATGCTATTTGATTGTATAGCCTAATTTGATCAAGATGTGTTTTTTCTGTACAGCATGTTTGTCCTCCTAAAAGGTCGCACTTGGAGGGAAGCATTTGCCATCGGGCAAGAGATAGCAACAGAAGTCACAGCAATGAATCCAAATCCAGTCACGTTGAAGATGGAGAAGGTCTATCAGCCTTGCTTTCTCCTTACCAAGAAGCGCTATGTAGGATATAGTTATGAGAGCCTTGATCAAGCTGAACCGATATATGATGCTAAGGGTATTGAGACAGTAAGGAGAGACACTTGTGGTGCAGTTGCTAAGATGATGGAGAAGTCCTTGAGAACATTCTTTGAACAACAAGACATTTCTAAGGTAAATAGTCTTGTCCTTATCCTGAACTGAAGTCAAGTAAACTTTTCCCCTCACTTTTATCTACCGAGAATAGTATTTTCTGATATGTGATTGGAATCTCACTTCTCTTGGTTTTGATAAGGTAAAAGAATACGTACATCGCCAATGGTCTCGAATTCTCTCAGGACGGGTATCCATTCAAGATTTTGTATTTGCCAAAGAGGTCCGCCTGGGAAGCTACAGTGAAAGAGCTTCCTCACTTCCTCCAGCAGCTATTGTGGCTATGAAAGCAATGAGAGTTGATCCCAGGGCAGAACCTCGCTATGCCGAGCGTATCCCTTACGTGGTGATTCATGGAGAGCCTGGGGCACGGCTAGTTGATTTAGTTGTCCACCCACAAGAACTATTAGCAACAGAATCTCCTTACCGACTAAATGATTTATACTACATCAAGAAACAGATCATACCAGCCTTGCAACGGGCTTTTGGGCTAGTAGGGGCTGATTTGAACAGGTGGTTTAATGAGATGCCTCGCCCCATTCGTGATGCTCGCACTCTGAACTCTCACCGTACCAGAATTGATTACTACTACTACTCCAAACATTGCGTCCTTTGCGGGGAGCTTATGCAAGCAGGAAGCCATTTATGTGCTCATTGCTTAAGGAAGGAGAATGCTTCTGCTTCTGCTGTGATTGGAAGAACCTCAAAACTGGAGAGAGACATCCAACACCTTGCTGCTGTAAGTACCTTCTCACTGTTATATTAGTAGGCATAGATCATCTTCTAACAAATCCAAGCTCTCCTATTAGACGAGAGGTTATCTCTTCATCTTGGTACGTGTGGTTATATTTTCGGGTAGGAATCCCTGTCTGTCTATAATTTCACTGAATGATGATGTCGTGAACTGCATACCCTTCTGTGATTCATTCTTCTCTTTTCTGAAAATGAGAAATGAAAACGGAAAGGGAGTTGCTTCAGCTTAAGACTGTTTTGTAACCCATCTGATTCTTTGTAGATATGTCGACATTGTGGAGGAGGTGACTGGCTCCTTGAGAGCGGCGTGAAGTGCACATCACTTGCCTGCTCAGTGTACTACGAGAGGCGCAAAGTTCAGAAGGAACTGCAGGCCCTTTCTTCCATTGCTTATGAAGCAGAACTTTATCCGAAGTGTATGGTTGAATGGTTTTAGCTCATTTCCGTTTTTTTTTTCTTCTTCCCATTTCCGTTTGTTTGCCCTTTTTTTATTTGTATAAATACGAGTATAGCCCCCCCGAATCGCCTGTTACCAAACAGGCAAAAATCGACATATAGGGGGCCAGGGAACCTACGGTTACAAAACCGGCGGTATATTTGTGCCGGTGATGTCGGCCACCATTCAGGTTCTCGATTAGGTATGAGGGTATCGCTTCCGGTTCTCTTGATCCGGTGGAACCGATGCCATCTCTAAATACGAGCTTGTTACACTTGTTAAAATTTAATTACGGATATTTTAATGTAATTAGTATGGTTAAAAAATTACAACAAAAGCCACGTATCCGGATGTAAATTCAAATATACATTAGTTATTTTAAAAAAATTGTATTAGATATTTTTTTAAAAAAAAACGGAGAACATCACATTTTTTTGAAATTCGCGTATCCGGTTTTGCAAATACTGTAGATTTATTGATATTCGGGTATCCGGTTTCGCAAAAAATCACAATTATTAAAATCCGGGTATCCGGTTTTGCAAAACTGCATTTATTGATATTCGGGTATCCGGTTTCGCAAAAAAATCACAATTTTTCAAATCCGGGTATCCGGTTTCGCAAAACTTTGAATCTATTGAAATTCTGGTACCCGGTTTCGAAAAAAACTTTGTTTTTTTGAAAGCTGGGTCTCCAGTTTCGCAAAAAAAATCATGCCGAATGAAATTCGGTTATCCGGTTTCGAAAAAAACTTCCTATCGGATGAAATTCGGTTATCCGGTTTCGAAAAAAACTTCCTATCGGATGAAATTCGGTTATGCGCTTCAAATTTGTTAATGATCGGTTACACGGTTCTGCAGAAAACGAGAAAACGGCTATCTGATGATGTTCTTTTATACGGTTCTGTAGAATTGTATATTTACCCGGTTTCGTGTTACTTCACATTTATTGATATTCGGTAACCGGTTTTGTAAAGTTGTATATTTAATGTAGTTCGGTAAAAAATCGGTTATGTATAATTGTATATTTTATTGAGTATATGACCTACTTTACTACTAACTCGGATATCCGCTTAAATACGTTAAGTGAAAAAGATACATGCATAACAAGTGTAGAAGCACAATAATACCAGTTTTGAACCGTTTTCGTGTAACATTCCAATTTAGATGAGCAGGAAAAACACGAGAGATTATTGGTAGCAAGTGTAGAAGCACAATTATACCAGTTTTGAACAGTGTATCACTTTAAACAAGAGCAAGCGAAGACACGAACAGGCAAAGGCCACACAAAAACGGACATGCAGCTGCTCATGAATCATCACAATACATTCAAAAATAGGTTTCTTCTTCCACCTTAAAGAATGAAACCTAGTGTCCACCCTAGCAAGACATCTAACAAACATACAATTATTTGACACTTTCAACGCGAAAAACAAGACACTAGCACATATAAAAACCGCCTACTTATCAAACATTATTACTTCCACCAAACCCAAATCTCATACCTTGCTTTATTGAATGCTTTTATGAAAATTGCCAACTAACCCCAATTTGTCTGCCTTATGAAACAGAGCAATTAGATTATTGAATGAGAAAAAAAAGCAGACAGAAAAGAAAACCTAACAGTAGAAGCACATACTCACAATGTCAGGAAACCGGATATGGTACAAGTCCGTCCTGGATTAATTAGACTTGTGCTTGCATAGCTGGATCCTGACACTGATTATCTTTGTGGGGGATCCACAGTGCGGATATTTGCAGTTGCAATGCCATCAACTCGGTCTTTTGTGATCTCCACAAAATGACCCAGCATTTCATGAAATTGCCTCAGTCCTGATAAAGGAAGGATGATGGAAGAACGATCTGAACCTGCCACCTGCATTATTCCATGACGATATAAGGAAGGATGATGGAAACTTTTAAAGCATCACGAGGTATATTAGCAGAACAGAAACATACCTCAGATATTTTTAAGAAATGGCCTCTGTTGTTGCTTCCAAGATCAAAAAAGAATCTCTTTTGATCAGCTCTGATCACTTTTGAAACACCCAGGTTATTTCCAACCTCATCAGGAGGAGACAGCTCAGCCGACCTATCCACATTCACTTCAGTGGTCGGGGCAGATTGAGTGCTGTGACCAGATATGAAACCAGCCCCTACATCATCTGAAAGCCCGACTATACGTTCTGTAGATTCAGAAGTTTGCTGTTAAGAGTGGAATGACAGGAGGAAAGGAAAAAACAAAATCAGCCGTGAATATTGAGATTTCTAAAAATGTGAGTTTTCCTCTTGAGGAAGGGATGTCAACCTCATCAGGAGGAAAAGAATTGATGCTTAATACCACAGCAAACGGTAAACTAACCTGATTAGGAGTTATGAAAAGCGTTGATGCTTCATTGATCTCAGCCAATATGTTACGAAACGCTGCCCAACCTTCATCTCCGGTGCTTCCAGCAGGAACAATAATGGTACTTCGGTTTCTGCTCATGGATGCTTCAGACACCTACATGCATAATCCCCATGATTTATTTTTTCCGAAAGGAGCTCCATATCAATTTTCAGAGCATAGAAATTTGTCCTTATATCTTACAAATTGTTTGCTCAAAGGAACCCATGAGCTTGAGGATGATGGCCAGACAAGGAAGGTGCGGTTAGAAATCTGTCCTTATATCTTACACACTGTTTCCTTATATCTAGTCTCACCCTTTTTTTATTCACGAGTTCTAACGTAAAAGGAAGAAAAAAAAAGCTTTTTCTACTGAGTGCGGACTCTTCTTCCTTCTTGGCCTGTGTAAACTGTTCTGGCTGCTCTTTACTTTTTTTTTTAAGCTTTAGAATTGGGTTCATGACTTTTTTATCTTTAGACTTGAACTTATGACATTATGATGCTTTAAAGTTTCTTTTCTTACATCAAAAACATGTCTATATTCTCAATATATACTCTACTACTAATGTCTTACTTATTTTGAACAAGGGTGACTAGGCACGCTCCTTGCTCCCCTTACTCCCTTAGTGCCTAGGCATTCTAGACCTTAATCACCTAGGGTGTTTTAAAGAACTGCCAGATCATCATGGATACGAAGCATGAATGATCTACTGATACCTCCAAACTATCAGGAACCTGTGAACCTACGAACTTCAACTTCAACTTTGCATCCTTAAATCTGATATTTCAAAAGCATGTGTATATGGGCACAAGATGTTCTCTAATACAATTTCCCATTTCCCACCAAATGGAGTAGCTCTATTAGAAACCTAATTCTGAGGAGCAGCAAATCTATGTACATGTATGCTGGAATGATTTGACAACGGACAGGGACATTTTTGTATAAAGGGCAAATAATCCTTGGAGGGAAGACGACTATTAGTATGAGAACAAATCTTTAGGGAAGATAAGAAGGAAAAGACGCCAAGAACCAAAATCAACAAAAAGTTTCAATTGTTTTAATCTATTGGACAAATTTCATTCACTTGTTTGCAAAAAAGAATCCTAGTCAACACTAAATCCTGCAGGCAACAGTTCTTGTGGATGGGAAATACATATTTGTTTCAGTTGTAATCTATCGTCCACAACTGAAATCAAAGTTCAACTCCAAATGCATAAAATCAAGATTACTATACACTCCATATCTTCCTATCAATTAAACGAGTAGCTGAGTCAGCAGAAAATATTGAGCCAAGTGGCAAGATATTGAAGCAACATCTGTCCCATTACTTTCTAATCAATTGTTAGTATGTTTAGGGCTTGGAAATATTGAGTACCATCCCCACATTCTGTCTCCATGATCGTGGCTTTTCAAGGGGCTGAATTTGCTCCAATTACTGCTCGGAGGGAGAGAAGAATCTCCACAGATTTGGTCCATTTTCTAGCCGGAAGTGATTTACTTTTTTTCTTTTCTAAGTTTCTACTGTGAATGATACAGATCCTAATTTGGTTTTATAGCAGTGTATAGACGTGCTACTGTGCTAGTGCTATATAAGTGGATATAGATTTTTAAGGTTAATAGAATTTGTATTTTTTGGGTTATATTAAATTGTTTAAATTCAATATTGGTCACAAGAAGTTTGTAACCTACCACGCCCTGCACATAGAGACTAATAAATTAGGTATACTTTGTTGTATCTTAGAAAATTATGCTGTTGCTAATTGCACATATTCTGATAGAACCCAAATAATGAAAGGACAATAGAAAATATGAATTGAGAGTATCTCTCAATTCAGCCACTCTAAATTGTGAGTATCTCACAATTTAGCCAAATCTGATGGAGTATCTTACACCAGCCAATTTTGTGAGGAATCCTCTATTTTGTATTCTGATTTAATTCAACGTTGAACCCCCCCAGATTACAATAGCAGATGCCTCTTTTTATAATAACAGAACAAAATAATTAATCCTAAAATTAAGGGAATGAACTAACAGCCTAACACTAACTTAGTGGCGGCGGATGTGGGATACATAATGGGAATAACTAACTAACTGCAATAATTATTAAAACTAAATCCTAAAATAGAGAGAATTAAGAAAATATCAGAAATTCAGAAATTAACTAAACAGTAGGAATGTATCATATTCTTACCCTATATAAAACTACACTGCAATTTATTGTTTGAAACTTTACTGCTAATTGCACATTTTATAAGAGATTTTTTTTTATAAGAGTTAAAATCGGGAAACCACACTAGAAATAAAAGGCACAAAAATAGAACACGAGATAAACCAGAGTCAAAGGTATAAACCCCTGAAGTTTACTCCCCAAATCTAATGCAGGGTTAGAATCCCCTTATTTATACTACTAGAGCCATGCTAAAATATTTGTCACTGAGCTACAATTACCCTCAGTCATAACAAACTCACCTCTAGATCATTCTTTAACCCCTTTCCCTAATTCCACCTAAGATATAATTTATCAGTAACAAATTTCCAGGATCTGCAGAGAATTTTCCAGAATATTGCACTTCCAAGTTGAAGCCAAACCAGATAAACTAACTCCTTCAATTGCATTGAGCTGCATGATATACGTACCTAGATGTCTATGTTTGTCTTCTGCTTCGTGTTCGTTTGATCATATTTTGGTGCAGATTAACTGTAAGTGATGTTAATTTTGCTGAGTAAGTGCAGTGCTTTTATCTATATACATATACTAAAGCCATAGTCATGTGTTGGGTACCTGCTGATACTTTATGTATCCTGTAATGACGTATGCTAGTATTATGCTCTAATGGTTGCTCAATGTACTTGTGTTTGTTACTTTGTTCATTATAGTCATGTGTGGCTACTCATTTTTCTCTATTGGAAGATGACCATCGTTACTTGGAGAAGTATATACCATTAGTAGCAACTCCTGTCTCTTCCCACCTATTTGTCCATTTTATAGTTTTTACATGATACTTGATTTTTTTCCCTTTTTGCACCAGAATTTTTCACCAAGCATCTAACCTCATTTTGTTTCCTTCAGCTGTCATTACAGGACATGAAGTACCAGCAGGTACCCAACAAAAGGTAACTGATACAATAGTTTCATGTCTTAGGTTGCCGGTTTTATTATAAAAGTGCAACACTATACATATCTAAACCTATTTTTCTTCTACATTTAGGTGGAGATCTAGCTAGCTTTTCCAAGAACTATTGGTCATTTTTTTCTACTGAAAGATGACCTTCGTTACTTGGAGAGGTATAACATCAGTAGAAACTCGTGTATCTTCTCTCCTATTTGTCAAACTGAAAGTTTTTACATTTTCCCCCCTTTTTGCACCAGAATTTTTTCACCAGGCATTTAACCTCATTTTGTTTCCTTCAGCTGTCATTACAGAATACAAATTACCACCAGGTACCCAACAAAAGGTAACTGAAACAATATTTTCATATCTTAGGATGCTGGTTTTTATTTCAAAAGTGCAACACTACACATATCTATACCTTTTTTTCCTTCTACAGTTGAGTCAAGAACTAGCTAGCTTTTCCAAGAACTATGTTCTTGACAGTGTATTAAGAGACGCACCTATGCGAGCGCCTGGCCGCCCGGGCTTGACCAGCACCTCAAAGCCTCAAATGAGGCTTGTGTGGCTAGGCACCCTAGTCTTATGAGCCAGGCGAGCGCCTTTCCTCGTGCAACAGAATTTTGAAATCTTTTTTGTGATATTTAATTATAAAAAGCTTCCATAATCTTTTATCTAATAAATGATTTCATTTTTTAAGCGGTCTTTTCCTTAGTTTGCCTACCTTAGTTACTCTATAATCTTATAAGCAACTTTTAAGCAATATTTTCTCTACATTGCCTGGGCGTGCCTAGGGTGCTTTTAATCACTGGTTTTTTATTTGTACATCACCCTATGGGGTACCCAATGTGCCATCTCCAGCCATTCAAAGAGGATTTGCTAATATGAGATATGTGTTGGAGTTCGTTAATTACTTACATAATTGTATTTTATTTTTGATAAGCAAGATGGACTCGTTCTTGCATCTTAGTCCTTCTATTACAAATTCTAAGGCTCTACGCTTCCTATGCTGTATTTTTTAGTCTTGATACTTTAAGCTTATTTCTTTATTTTTGTTTTCCCATTAGTTAGCTGCATAAGTTTTGTATAGTCACTTAATTTGGGAAAACACTCAAATTGTAGGCAATTAGCTTCATACGATAAGTGAGAAGCTTTACAGGGGGATTTCGCCTTATTCATCACCATCTGCTGAACAGGTTCGTATGGAACAAACAAATAGTTTAAGTATTTTATGGTAAAGTTATAGACGAGCAACTAGACTTGATTTTCCTAATTGCTTACTACTTTAGACTTGATTTTATAACATTATGATGCTTTAAAGTTGCTTTTATTTCATTATAAACAAGTTTCATATGGTTTAAGTACTTTGTGTTGGTTAGCACTATCTTTTTCTTCACTCGTGTGGCTAGGAAAGCCCCTAGCGCCTCTCAAGAATGCCTAAGCGGTCAATACCCCCAACGCCTGGACGCACCTAGGGTGTTTTTAATCACTGGATGAAAGAATACTGCAAGAAAATCAATCCAGGAACAACAAACAAAAGATCAGAGGTTTGTGTGGCAGCCCCAACCCCTAATTTGAATAACTTGATTATCGATGCCACTGAAAAATGAAAGGGTACTTAATTTGGAGCAGCTCTAAGAGATCGTGATGAAGTTCATACTTCTAAAACTGGGGCAGACTTGCAAAGCTGGACACAAATTGATATTTCACCCACTAATGGATGAAGCTCAGGTCATAATAATGGGCATGCAACTAGCTGCCTCTTTGAATTTAAAAAGGACATAGAATATACCTGATAAGTTCATCCTTCTAATAGTAGGAGTCTAAGACCAATATTATTTGTAAGAAAATTGAGAATTTGAGATAACTATCTACCTATCCACACACAGACTATGTTAATTCTTTTTGTTATAATATATTTGTATATTGATTATGTTAATTCTTTCAAAGAGTTTCTTGTTATAGTTAGTGATGTTCTAGAATTTTGATTTATGACAAAGTATCTTTACATTATTCATAAGAAAGAAGGGAGAGACGACTATTAGTGTCTGAGAACAAATCTTTTGGGAAAATAAGAAGGGAAAGATGCTAAGAACCAAAAGCAACATTAAATCCTGCAGTCAACAGCTCACCGTGGATGGGAAATCCATGTTCGTTTCAGTTATACTCTATCCATCCACAATTCAAATCCGAGTTTAACTCCAAATGCATAAAGTCAAGCTTACTATACCCTCCACATTTATCTACTTAATCTCCAAGGATATCCAAGTACGTTGTAGTGGCAAGCCAAATATAAAATACGAAAAATTCAACTCAATTGCAGGAAGGATTCACCAGAATGAAGCATATACTGCACAAGAAAGAAGCAAAGCCATGTTTCTATGCTCACAATCCTAAAATGGAAATGAATTAAACAGAGAATAAGAAGATACCTTCAAAAAGCGCCCCCTCCTGTTCTCGCCGACATCAAAGTAGAATACCTACAAAAAACACTTAAAAAGAGCAGTGTAAATACTAGAAACCTCGCCATTTTAAGAGTCTAAAGAGAGAGTCGAATGACAGATCAGAAGAATGAAACTCGCGCAAAGCACCTTGGTTTGGAGCTGCAATTCCTTGCTAAAAATTTCTTGATCGTCGGTGCTAACGTAGTAATTGAAGAGATCCAAGAACCAATTGATGCCATCGGAAGGAACAATAATGGTGGAGCGCGTAGCAGAAGTCTTCTCAGAGATCTTTAGGTAGCGTCCCCTAGGGTTCTCCTTGAGATCGAAGTAGAACAGTTTATGCTCCACCTGGAGAGTCTTGCAGAGCAGCTCGACGTCGTTGCCTCCTCCTCCTCCCGCTCCTGCTCCTGAATTGCCCTCCATAACTCTTCTACCCCGGGAATCACTCAAATCCGATCCCTGTGGACTACTCAGCAGCAATCCGCGACGGAGAGCAGAAATCCAACGAAATCGTCTGGATCCGTACTGATCTGGGAACGCAGATCCGATCGGGACTGAAACTGCAAGCGGCAATTGATAATCGAAACGCAGCAGAAGAACAAGGAGGAGGAATCGGGATAGGGATAGGGATAGGGATGGGAAGTGACGGTGGTGGGGGGAGAAAATTAGGGTTTGGAAAAGACGCGCTCAAGTCATCCTTATCTTTAGCCAATTTGGGCCGACGCTATGTAATGTGCTCTCCATCAACCAGAATATGCGATTTTTTCACCCGCCTTACTTTCGCACTTTTGCCAAAAATCGGAATTTTCTTTACCCTTCATGAGTGAGGAGTGTCACTATGAAGTCTATAATATATATACGTTCCACCAAAAATATATATATATATATACGTCGAAAAATCTAAATAAAAATAAAAATCATATAGATAGATCATCACATCTCACTTGTATACATTTTAAAAAATGAAATAGTTTTTTCACCGACAAAAAAATGAAATAGTTTATAAGGTATGAATGAGTATGTAAACTAATACAAACATAAAGGGTACGAAACTAAGAATATCTTAAATCCAAACTAACTACAAGGGCTTCGATTGTTATGCCCGTTTTTACCCATTTTGTCACCCCTTACTAGTAAACAAATAGATAAAAAATTTGCACAGAAGAACTCAGTAATCAAAATGCCCTACACATTTTTATTGAGTAAATAGGAGTCAAATTTGTAATATTTTTGTCACCAAAGGGAAAGTTGGACATCAATGTAGAGCATATTTAATGTAATAAACTTGCATAGGGTAATTTATGGGTATGGTCAATTGGTCATGTGTAAATGTAAATGGGAGACTTAAATAATGATGGATAATAAATGTAAATAGCATATAGCTAGATTTGGTAGGTGGGCAGACAGGTGGTCCACTTGTTTCTGACCCATGCATTCTACAACTTCATACCATAGCCAAAACTCATTGTGTAAGGACTTAAGGAGGGTTATATTTATGAAATATGGTTAAAACAAAATAAACTGTAGAATGTCCGGGTTTTACTCTTTACAACAAAATCATTCTATATACAGAGTCGCGCTCCGGTAAAACAAGAGTTATGATAAAACAGAAGTATTAATCTAGAGCGTTAGATTGATGGTGATGGATGGTTGGATGAATAGGGTATATAATAGATATGGTAGGGGTGTAACTACCAAATCTAACAAAAAATGACAATTAATCAAAATTTTAATTAAAAAAATATATTAAATAGGTTGTTACAGGAGAGAGAAAGATAAGATTATTCTCTTTTCTTAATCATAGGGTTTAAATTCTGATTTCGTAATTTGGTTTTCGCAATTTTATAGATATTTATACAGCCAGTAATCGATATTCATTCAAAATGTTTTGATATTCACGTAATTTGAAATCGATATTCATATAAGCAATATTCGATATTCATGAAAATAGTGTCGATATTCAGATTTTAATCCGCGTATGATGATTATCGGTTATATAAATTAGGCGATATTCATACAAAGTGTATTGATATTCGTTTGTTCAAGCTTTTGGAAACGATTCATGATCTTCGAAACTTTTTGTTTGTATCTGGTGAATATCGCAAATCCAATTTTGAACAACATTATAATGAATATCAACAACATTATAATGAATATCACATCATACAATTTGAATATCAACTACTCAATGCATAACACTTTCAAAAGAATGTGTATGAATATCACAATCCATAATTTGAATATCACATATAAAAATGTGAATATCAACTATAAATAACTCATACAACCCCATCAACAAACAAAATCTGAATCCACGTGAATATCAATTTTACTATAATGAATAACACTACAGAAAACTGAATATGATATATCTAAATCATAAATATCAAAATACATAAATTGTAACATTATGAATAACACCACACGAAAACTGAATATCATATATACAATATCAAAACAAAACAAATAAATTGTAACACGAGCAATGTCAAATGTAATTCTTGCAAGAATTCCTCCTTTGCGGTACTGAACACCCCCTTGCTCAAATGCAATTCCTGCAAATACACAGAGCAATGTCAAATTAAAATCACGAGCAAAAGTCCTAAACCCTAACTGATGAAATCAAAAGCTAAAAAGGGGGCGATACGAGATTAGGCTCAGGCGAATCTCAAAATTCCATGAAATTAATTCTGCATACTCAAAATTCCAAAAGAGCGACTCATTAATCGGAGAGAGATGGAGTTCAATTCCATGAAATTCAATCGCAGCTGAGCGTGAGCGAGGGAAAGTCGAACTCGTCGCCGGCGGCCGAGAGCGGCGTGACGGGGCTGAGCGTGAGCGAGGGAAAGTCGAGGACGCTAGGCGAGAGGATCTCTGATGCAGAACAGAGAGTACGGCGGCGGTAGGAGCGCGAGCCGCCCAGATCCACCTCGCCCCGAGCCGCCCAGATCCACCTCGCCCCGAGCCGCCCAGATCCACCACGTCGTACTCTTCATCCTGGTGTTCGCTCCTCTACCGTGCCTTGCCCCGGCCACCTCTGTTGTCGGCGATCCCCCTCGCCACCACCCGCGACCACACAGACCCGCGCCGGAGAACCCTGCCCCGAGCCGCCCAGATCCACCGACGACCACTTCACCACACTGCTCCGAGCCATCCCCAGCCTCTCACGCCCAGTACCTGACGCTGCTCAGACCCGCGAGCCACACCGGCGACCTCGCGCTCTTCCTCTACCGTCCGATCCACATCCTGCGACCGATCTTGTAGATCCGGGCTGACGAGACCGATCTCTTGGATCTCTTCTTCTTCGGATGACAAAGCCAATTTGGGAGGGGAAGAAAACGCTCCACTGTTGAGAACGTAATGCTAGAGAGATTATGAAAAGGAAAGCAAATCAGGACAAGATTTGGGATTAAAACAAATCCCTAAAATTATGCTAAAGAAAAAATTGGGTATGGGTGAGTCTATCAGCCTACTTTGTAACTTTTTAGATTAAATCATAACCATTAATTTCATTCTCATCTAACGTTCTAAATTAGTACTTCCGTTTTACCCTAAGAGTCCGTTTTACCTGATCTTAAATCCTATATACATATCTTTTTTCACAAACTTATCCGTTGAAATATACATTTTTCTTATTACTCTATATAAAACTTACACATTAGGAATCGAATTGTAACCTTGGTGTTGATTTGTAAACTCTAGCCTATTTGCCTTGTCACATTCACTGTTAAAAATCTATTTCATATATGCACTTAGAATCAAATTTACTAACCCCAAATTTTGTAATCTATTTTAGGATTGCCCTGGTTTGGCGTGCCTATCTTTGGAGCTAGTCCATTGTTTTTGTGGTTGATAACTCCCTTCAAGATCATATATATATACACCCTTTTTTCACCATTAACAATCCTCCTCCTCCATTGTCTTCTTTTCAAGCTCTTGATTGTGGCTACGGTGGTGGGCCGGGTTCTGCCTGATCTGCAAGCGTTAAATTGCTCTAGGTTTGAAACCCCCGCCCGCCCCATTTCCCTCCCCCAAAAAAAGGGAATAAATAAATAATATCATTCAATAAGCTATTGTCTGTAGGAGATTCTCCTCTGATAAGTTTTATAACAGAATCAAGAAGGCAAAAAACATGGAGGAAGGTGTGGGAACAAGGTATTGGTGTCACATGTGTATGCAAATGGTGAATCCTATGAGAGAAGCTGAGCTCAATTGCCCCTTGTGCCAGGGTGGATTTGTGGAGCAAATGGTCCCTACAACAAGGCTTGATGAAGCTGACTCAGCGTTATCCCTCTGGGCTCCTATACTGCTTGGCATGATGGGCAATCCAGTCAACAGGCCAAGATTCAGCCAAGATAGAGAGAGTAACTCTATGTTGAGGAGGAGGAGGAGCACTGCTGCATTTCTGCAGTTACTCCAAGGTATAAGTGCAGGAATCTCTTCAGCTGAATCCGAAAGTGATAGGGAGCGTGTCATCTTGGTTAACCCTTTGAATCAAACTATAGTTGTACAAGGAGGTGGCAATCCTAACCAGGGTCAGAGCTCAATTGGAGACTATTTCATCGGCCATGCTCTCGACTTTTTGCTGCAGCAGTTGGCTCATGAGAATGATCCTAATAGGCAAGGGGCTTTGCCTGCCAAGAGGGAGGCGGTTGAGGCGCTGCCAAGTGTCAAAATCCAAGAGGATCTGCAGTGCCCAATATGCTTGGATGAGTTTGGGCTTCGTGCTGAAGCCAAGGAAATGCCATGTAAGCATAAATTCCACGGTGGCTGTATTCTGCCGTGGCTTGAGCTTCACAGCTCTTGTCCCGTCTGTCGGTTTGAATTGCCTGCTGACGAGTCCAAGAGTAGCAATGGAAATCCTCGTGTCACAAACGTAGAAAATCCGAGTGGCTTTTTGTTACCGTGGCCTCTCAACGTGTTCTCGTCTTCCTCTGCATCGCGCGGGAACTCTTTCTTGAACCAATCGGCCCCATCAACATCGTCCTCTGGAGCTACTTCCCGGGCAGATGGAGATTAAGTAGATTCTTGTTTATGCTTTGATCATGTACTAAATAGAGTGTATTTACGAATCCACTGTCCAGTTTGAGATTCTTTGCTACCTCATTACATTGTTACCTTTTTCGGGGCATTTATATATATGTACACGTTAAACTTTATGTCCTTCAGAGTTCATATCAACACATAACATTTAATAGCCAATGTACTAAAACAATTTGAATGGTGGGAAGCATATTTGGTTTAAGCCTGTCTTGAAATTTGTGTAAAAAAAAATAATCAAATCTTTAAATTTTTTCTTCTATATTTTACTTTTTTTTATTCAAAATAAAATTAAAAATCTTTCATTATTTAAGATAATTTTTTTAAATACAAAAAGATAAAAATATGTATTATATGAAAGCTTTTTCTAGTGTGAACTTTCTTTTTAGTAATAAAACTTCATTTTTATCAATAACTTCTTTTTACCATTAGTTTACTTTGTTAAGGATTTATCCATTTTCTTTTAGAGGATATTTTGAAAATAATAGCATGTGCTTATGACATACACGGAAAGAATGGTTAAATGAATTAGTTTAATTTTAAAAGGTGGATGTCATCCTTTTTTATATAGTTTTAAAATATTAACATAAAACAGGAAAAAAATCAAAATAAAATCTATTACTATATATTAAAGCTGAACTTTTTAAAGTCATCAGAACGTTTATGGGCCCACCTTATTCTTAATTTTTAATATTTATATCACTTTAAATAAAAAGCTTTTATCAAATCAAAATTTAACCATATATCTTAATATATATATAGATTTTTAATTTTACTTTAACTAAAAATCTTTTATCAAAATCAAAATATATATAAAAGTAGATAGTTTTCTATTTCACTTTAACTAAAAATCTTTTATCAAAATCAAAATATAATCATATATCTTAATATATATGTATATATATTTTTTTAATCTTTTATGCTTCTATAATTTAGCTAACTTAATTTTAACTTATCACCAAATATCTAAACAAATTATCTTAACAATCTCTAACAAACATATAATAATATAATTAATTATGAATTTTTTTAATTGTATCAACCCATTTTATTCAACATATATTAAATTGATACAATTTAATATATCTTATTTGTAAAACATAGACGGAGACCCCATTAATTGAAAAAGATTTGGTAGAATAGGAAAAAAATTGTTTAAAGATAACATCATTAATTGAAAAAAGAAGAAGATATTCGTTAACTACATAACCTACGAATTGTTTTAAACTTTTTTTTTCCGAGTTAATATTTTTTAACTATTTATTTAGTTCGTTGAGATTCTTTTTTCCCCTTTACTATATATATATACTAAAGAAAAATTATGCTAAATCACACTATTATTTTTACATATATTTAGAGTGAATTTTTTCCCTATAATATTTATATATATAAATTCAATCACTTTTTTTCTATTAATATGTAAATGTTTAGAAAAAATCTAATATAACTACATGTCAATATATTATCATTTCATGTATATCTTATTTTTTATAATCACGTAGTCATTAATTTGTAGTGACATTTATTTGTATATTAAAATTTTCTTTCATAAATATAAGTCTAAACTAGTTATCATAAATTTCTAGATCCGCAAGTGAATAAGAAGGTATATATAAATTTCTAGATCCGCAAGTGAATAAGAAGGTATATATATATGTGTGGAGTGATATTGTAAGACAAGAATTGGCCAAAAACCAGAGGCACCAAGAATCCGATAAGGTGATGATTTGCTTACTAGACAGTAAATATGTTAATAAGAGACGCAGAAGCAATGCGATGAATAGCCACAACCATATCTCCGACGTTGCATAGGCCCTTAGCTTTGGCGTGCTTAATGGCATTCTCCAGTGCTGCATCCGTAGCCTCAGAGTGAGAAGCCCCAGCAGATCCTTCACTGAGAACAGGAACCAGACCCCGAACGACAAGGCCGTGCCTCGCAGGAGCTTCATCACTACACGACCATTCAATGAAATCCGCCTTTATTTCAGGGACTATAACAGACAGCACGGGCATAGATGGACGGTACTTGGCAACTAGCTTTGCAGTGGTCCCACCTCTCGTTAGCACCAAGATAAGAGCCGCCCTAACAGCATTTGCAGTCTGAACAGCAGATGATGCAAGGCTTTCCAAAGGGCTCAAAGGCTTCGGTGAGTTTGATGTGATCTTGTTGAATAAGTCTTGATAGTCTAGAGAGTTCTCAGCCTCAATGCATATTTTGGACATTGTCTTGACAGCAAGCTCGGGATAAGCTCCGGCGGCAGTCTCTCCGCTAAGCATGACGCAGTCGGTTCCATCGAGAACAGCATTGGCTACATCTGTCGCCTCAGCACGACTTGGCCTCGGGGATTTTATCATACACTCCAGCATCTGGGTTGCAGTCACCACAGGCTTTCCTTGGATGTTGCACGCGTAAATCATTGCTTTTTGCGCCAGAAATATCTTCTCAGTAGGAATTTCCATCCCCAGATCGCCTCTAGCCACCATAAAAGCATCTGAAGCAGCAAGGATCTCATCGAAATTTTGTACGCCTTCTTGATTTTCAACCTAATATGAAAAGCAAAACAAAACAGATATATCATCGTAAGTTGATAGTATGATAAGCCTTATGTATACAGCTAGTGGCACATGACACTGTTTCATCCGTCACGTATGAATTCCATCCATCTGTCACGTATGGATTGACGTATGAAACACCTTCGTCCGTCACGTATGGACATAAATCATATATGACGGATAGAGAATGCAAAGAATAGAATGCAATGAAAATTTAGCAAATGCAGTGAATACAGATTGGACAATCCAAGTGTGAAAACAATATATGTCCAAGCTGATACGAGTCTTTCCCTATACAGGATCAACCAACAATCATTTAATTATTTGAACCCATAAACTAGGCAACTGAGTACGTTCTCCATTCTTTTGTCGATGGCCATATCAGAGGCGTCACCATTGCCTCCAGTATTTGTCATGTGGGAGCATGCACATGATTCCTCTGCTGCTTGTCTGTATGATCCATTCGTTTCTCAGCTGATGGCGTTCGAACCTTCTTCCACAAGAAAGAGACGAGGTCACAAGCCGACTTAAATGCTATTGTACTCGCACATTGTAATGCTATTGTGATCCATGATTGCAATGATATTGTAAGCCGACTTAAATGTTATTGTACTCGCCTTGGCGCTTAAGACATCTCTATTTTTTGTCCCGTCTTTGGAGAAGTATAACGTTTTCTACTTAACTCCAAATTGAGTGATTCTAACGTCAGATTAAAGATCAAGATGTCAACTATAACTCCTCCAAATTTCAGCACGTTTGGACTAGGGAATCAAAAGTTATGGCGATTCCAAAATAGTGTATATTCACTTGAACATGTTTTGTCCGTCACGGATGAACATGTTTTGTCCGTCACGGATGAACATGTTTCGTCCGTCACGAATGGACCAGTGCATTAAATAAAAAATTTGTCGGTGCGCTAAATAGAAATCGTGTATATTGACTTGAAATAACACCTAAAAAGTGAATGTTTAAACTAGTTCTATATAAATTTGATATGAGATATAATTATAAAACTTTTGTTATAAAGTTCAAAAGGTAATTTTGTTTCATCCCAAATTACATTAATAACATAGTATTTAGTAAAGTATAATGAAATACCTTATTCATATAATTGCTATTTAAAAACCGATCGTAAATTTTGATAAATTTAATTGTATAAATTGTATAACGTATACTAATATATTAAAAATATAAACTAATCTAATTATAAATTAAATTAAATTAAACATGTTATAGACTCGTGATAACTAGTATACTATAGAGATTGAAATCTTTTAATCACATCAAATGCTTGTAAAACCATTATAAGATGAGAAACTAACCTTAGACATAAGCAAAATGCTCTTCGAATGCTCGCCCAAAAGTTTGCGAGCCTCTGCAAGGTCGGAACCTTTGCGAACAAAGGAGAGGGCAATAATGTCAATCTGATTAGGAACTCCCCAGTTCAGTATGTCCTCTTTGTCTTTATCAGTCAAAGTAGGGAGGTCCAGTATTACTCCTGGGAGATTTACATTCTTCCTCTCACCAAGAAGAGCAGAGTTCTCACATCTACACTTGACAAGACCATGCTCTTCATCACAAGATAAAACAGTAAAACTGATAGTCCCATCTGAGCAAAGAATAACACATCCAGGCTTTACATCCTGAGCTAACTTCTTGTAGCTCATGCATATCATCTTTTCATCACCTTTAACACTGTAATCTGTGGAGATTGTGATTTCTTCACCCTGCTTTATCTGGATGGGCTTGCCTTCCTTTAAAAATCCGGTTCGAATTTCTGGACCCTATGCACATAAATAAATAAAAAATCCTCTTTTCATGACGTTAAACAATTAAATACCAATAGCCATGACAAAACAAAAGGGAACTTTTCCCGTACAGCGGATAAAATAAACATCTGGATCCTGATAGGAAGTTTTTGTTGTTGTTGATACACAAAACAACAGAATTAGAGGTGACTTGACTGATTACAGCAGCAAAAACTGCACTTCTAAAAAATTGAAATTCGGCAGCCGATCAATTAACGTAGATTCTGAACTCGAAACTGAGTACTTCGATCCAAGTTGACTAATTTCGGATTCCATTGAAACACGCAAGCAAAATCGAGAAGAAATAAAAAAAGTCAACTACGAAATAGTAGGAAGAATGGGGAGAGAGAGAAATACCTTGGTATCAAGCATTACGGCGCAAAGAATACCAGTATTAAGCATGGCTTGACGGAGATTGTCTAGTGTTTCCTGATGGTAAGAGTGAGAACCGTGGGAGAAGTTGAAGCGAGCGACGTTCATGCCGGCGTTCAACAGTTTCTCTATCATCTCAACGGAGCGAGAAGCAGGCCCCAGCGTGCATACGATCTTAGTTTTCGGTCTCTTTTCCACCGGCTCCATTGACGATTTGATGGAGAAGAAGAAGAGATTTGATGGAGGAGAAGAAGAAGAAGAAAGGCGATAGCGTGGATAGGAAGAATCGACTTTTGAGATTTACAGAGGAGGAAGAAGTAACGGCGATGGCGTGGGGAAGTATTAGGAGAAATTTGAAACTCGCTTTGCGGTATTTATATTCGAATTCGAGCACACAAGTCATCGATTCCTTCTCTCCAAGATTGATTTTTAAGTCTGAATATAATATCACCTTCAAATTTATAAAGTGCCAAAATTATGTTATCTCTTCCCTTTTCCAAATTAACGGGATTTGTTTGGTTAGAGAGTTTAAAAGGATATTTTATTCGATAACTACTTTTTAATATAATGATATTTAGTAAGAGTAATTACAAATACATTTATTAATACAAATATAAGTAATTAATTCTACTTATTCTAAGACATTAAAAGAATTTTTTTAAATAAATGTCTATAAATAAAAATCTTTATAAATGCATAATCAAACACACCCAAAGTATGAATATTTATCTATATAAACCCATTCAATAAAACAGTTTATTATTTTAAAACAAGTTTGATTCCGATAGGTTTAATTTGGTTAAGGCTTTGTAATCAAAACACCATGTCATAATTCCATACCGAGTCGTGAAGTTGCATAAAAGGAAAGTAAATAAATATTATACTCCGTTTCCTTGAAAGAAATTTTGAGTAATAAATTGGAGATCAAGATTTTGTCTTTTATATAGTAATGTACGAATTATATAGGTTAATAAAAAGTAATATTCAATCATAGAAATTAAATAATGTTTTTTTGTTGTTGTTGTTGGTAAGAGCCCTAAAGGCCATTTATTCATCATGTAAGTTGACAAAACTCTTACTCGTTCTACCTTGCACAATCCTTGTCCTCCGTCGACAAATTATTTGCCTCACCGGGCAATTCACAAATATTAGCTTCAACATTTACAGTCTATACACCGTTTTGGAATAACTTCTAGTGAATTAATTTGAGGCACCACAACCAACCAACATCTTGTTTATGGAAGATTTGTCCAATTACAAGAACAAAGAGCTAAACAAAACGAGACAGGCCATTCTTTGTCTTTAATGGAAGCTAAACGATTTTATTGCTCAAGTACAACTCTACGGCCACTGACGCTACATGGAAAGTAAAAGTACAGCACGGCCAAAAGAAACTAGCATAACAATATAGATAAAACCAAGATGACGTTATTCCCCCTTGGTATTTATTGGCTAGTGTTTCTTCTACATAACAGTAAGACCACCTTCTGAATGCCAAAACCCAGAACCAAACAGCAAGGGAAGCAGTTCAAGCAGAGTTCTTCATCACCCACTCCACCAAAGTCGACACGCCGAACCCTGTTGCTGCACGCTTCTTGTCATTCCAAACAGGACCTGCCATGTCTATGTGCAACCACTGAACTTTCTCATCCACAAACTGCAAGGCCAGGAAGAACAAAATTCATCAATCAACAATTCATTGTTAATGCATTTTATCTACACGAACATGGCATTAGAGTTCGCAACTTCTCTTGGAAGGCTCTAGTAGTAAGAATTTTCATCAGTTGTTTTATCTTATTGATATATGGAGAAATTTACCTGACCTCCAACTGGGTTGGGAGACGATTAGAAAAAGCACAAACACTGCAGCAAAGAGGCTAACTAACAGAGGAATGAGTTCACCTGTTTCAAGAAAAGGGCTGCATTGATGGCGCCACCTTGACGGCCACCTGTGTTAAGCATGTCGGCAATGCCTGATTTCATGGACTCCCAGTAGCCTTCTTCCAGGGGCATCCTCCACAGCTTCTCTCCTGCTACTTCTGACGCATCTATTACCTCTTTAGCAAGGTCATCACTTGGTGTAAAAATACCTATATGTAAAGATGCAAGGTTAGCTTAAAAAAACATTAAATTTATGTGCACTCTGCATATTGGGCATCAGAATTACATACTACACACAAAAACAGGGGCTAAACCTGCAATAGAAGGTCCGAGAGCTACTACACAAGCTCCAGTTAATGTTGCCAGATCAACAACCTGCAAAAAATTGAGCCTTAAGAGTCAGAAAGCTCTCCAACTGACATAAATGACAAACATACCCATGTAGGTTGTGTACTCATAATGTTTTCGTACCAGCATGTTTTCAAGTGTCCTTTTTATCTGATATCGCAGACAAAATACATATATGCAACATACAAATTAGAAAGATATGTCAAAGATAGTTTTAGAATGGGGAGTCACCTTTTCTACACCTTGGTTGCAAGCATAAACCAAAGCATCGGCAAGTGTAAGTCTCCCCTCGGCATCAGTGTTGTTCACCTGGTAACATTTGTACAGAGATGCTTAATATCAACCAGAACCCATCATTTGAGGACCATCTAAGAGGTGCACAGGTACCTCAATTGTCTTCCCATTTGAAGCAGTAATGATATCTCCAGGCCTCATACCAGTTCCACTTATCATATTCTCACATGCAGCAACAATGAAATGAACCTGCATAGCAAGACCAGTTACACTCCCTAACATATGTTGAATGATGTAAAAACACAATGCATATACTCTAATTGATTTATTCCTAACATGTCCAGTTACATACAAAAGCTGGACAATGAGACAGCAGCATAGCTGTAGCCTGTAGCTTACCTCAACACCAGGAGGTTTGATCTGACCTAAAGCTTTTGCTGCTCCAAAAACTGCTGCAGCACCTCCCATATCAAACTTCATAAGCTCGATTGAACAGCCTGGTCCAGTTTTGATGTTGTAACCACCACTGCAATGATCTCATATAATTAGTATAGAGCATATAGAGATAAAAACCCAAAGATAATACAAAGATGAAATACATTGCAAGGGCTGTTGAGCAATTACAATTTACAAACTGAAGGAGAGATTGTGTGCGAAGGAAAAGATGTCGAATTTTTATATAAAACGTAAATTATTTGATAAACTACCTATCTAAGTCTGACCCACCTATCAAAAGTCAATCCTTTTCCTACAAGGGCCAATTTGGCTTTAACTGGTCCAGATGGAGGTTTGTAGCACAAATGGATAAAGTAAGGTGGATTGGAGGAAGCTGCAGCAACTCCAAGATAGGATCCCATCTTCAACTCTTTGCACTGTTCCTCATTCAATATCTTTGCAGATAGAACATCACTGTATGTGGAAGCAATCTTTGAAGCCTCTTCAGCAAGCACTCCTGAGATGTAAAAGCATAAACTTTTTAAGATTTTAACAAACCACATTTCCTCTATCCAAGGGAGATGATTTTCTTTTTCCTTCTTTACTATATCAAAGTTTGGCTTGCATGAAGTTCGAATTAGGTAACTAAGCTGATTGAGAATCTTAACAAGGCTGCTAAGAGAAAGAACTTGAGAAACCTGGAGTGAGCACATTTGCAGGGGCGTCTACAAGTTCTATCCCAAAAATGACTCCCGCGCAAACATCTTCTACATACTTAAGCTTCTTCTGCAAATCAGTCCCAGCTCCCAGACCAATAATATCAAGTGATTTGAGGACGGGCTTCTTTGATTCTGATTTAAACCTGTTATCTTCATATATTCCAAGAATGGTACCTATAGCCACAAAACCAATCCACTCACTTCTAAATACATAAATCATATATTGGTGGCATATCACATTTCACAAGAATACCAATCCATCCAGTTCAGAATAAACAGATATATCAAAAATCACAACAAGAGTACCAGATGCAATAGCAGAGGCTGTGTTAAGCTTCGATTCATCAGAAAGCCGATCGGACGAAGCAAGAGTGACAGCCACGCTGTTCGCCTGAGCCGTCTTTGCAGCAGCAGCAACCGCTTCTCCAAACCTCCTGTAAGCAGAAATTCCATTCCCAGCAGATGGAGAGCCGAGTCCAACCAGAGCAATTCTCTTGAAACCTAAGCCTGCAAATCTCAGAACAATAGACTGCCCAGTCTTGCCGGTGAAATCTTCCTCACAAGACGCTTCCGATATCAATCCTCCCAACTGAGTATCCAGCTTCTTAACAACGGAGTTTCCGAAATTAGTGTCGCTGTCCTTGAGCACATCTTTCTCCGTTACGCCTACCGCTAGCATGTCCCCTTTCCATTCCACCACGTCAACGTCTTTCGCGGAAACAGAAATCTATGGAGATTTGCAGTCATCCGATTTCCAATACACGAACAATTAAATCAATATCAAACAAGTTAAAAGTACCTGTAATCTCAAACAAGTTGAAAGTGGTGAAGCTAAGAAATTAACCTTGAGCGGATCTATATTAGCAGGATTCGTCAGACCGAGAGCGTTATGAGCGGGAGTAAGACCAGCCATGGCGAAACACTTCGATTTTCGCAGGGTTTTTTTGATGAAGACGCCGCAAGTGATAATACGACAGAATCAATTTCACTGCCAGTATATATAGTGGAGTTTGGAGGATACTGTTTTTTCCCCTGAAGTAAATCAACAGTTACCATGTCTGTAAAATCGTCCGACTCGTTTAGAACGGCAATGATGAAATACAATTACGATTCTTTTGTAGTTAAATGGGATCCCAGTACGATTGGAAGAATTTCTTCTATATAATAGAATGATTATAGACTCGATACCAATTCATAAGGGTGAATTGAATTACATGAAACCTCGCTCAAGAATTTCTATCAACTGAGAAAGTTTGACTGGAGAAATTGTATTGACCACGACTAGATATGATAATAAAACCTACAAGATTTGTGATTTTTTCTTTCAAACTTTGGTGATATTAGCTAACAGACACAGGGAACCAACAGCCTTGCAATTTATATAATTTCTGCAATTTATTTAATTAATCCCGAAACTAAAAAGAAACCCATAATTTGTGACAACTGCAACATAAGAAAAAGATAATAAAGATAAAGAAAAGAAACAAAGAGCTGCGCAGCAACAAAAGCCTTTCATCAATGAACGGAATTTACTAGCTCGAGGCTACCGTCTCCATTTCACCAAACGGGTTTTCACACCATCTTCACAATTCTTTGCAGCATCCCCCGCCCATTGCAGCTAATAAGCTTTCAGTTTACATCACCATTAGCTAAAACAGGAGGGACAACTTCATTCAAAGCCTCGGATTCGGCGACAGGCTTCTGCTCACCATTTTGCCCTTCTTTGTTCTTCTCACCAAAATTCTTTCCCTCCCACACCTGAAATGGTAGTGCAGTTTGCAAGATAAGAAAATCATATAGTTCCATACAAACACATCATAAATACAAGGTTCAAATAGCAGACAACGTAATCACTTGCCTGTTTCCGAAACTGCTGTTGCTTAACCTTCCTCTCCTGAATCATTTTCTGACGCCCTTCATAAAATCCAAAATCATCCAGGATGCAGGTTTTACTTGACTGCTCTTTGAATATCTTAATTATCTGAAGACCCTGCTCTAACTTGACCTACATGAATCAAACAGTTTGTGTTACTCAAATGGTCAGATAAAAAGACATCTATTTCTTGGATTTCCAGCAATTATCCATACATACCTCTTGAGTGTCTCGACTGTTTGTCACAGGCTTATTTTCATTGTTCTCAAGGGTAATATGTTTCAACATACTGTTAGGCACATCTTTAATTATGTGCCACTTCACAGGGAAGCTCCCATTCCACTTGTCCTGCTGCCAGTACTCAACATTCTTCTCGAAGTCCACAGACCCCACCATCTCAGCAAGCCCAACAAACTGACCACTGGTATTGACCTACACCAAATCTTAAAACTTAAAAGAAGGAACACAAATGGATAAAGAAAATAGAAAATAAAAATGACTTTGAACCACTGCTTACAGAGAAAAGAAGAAACACTGGACAGCCACCAGATTTCTCTTGAGCCTCCCTGTATGCTGCATCAAGCTTCTTATTACCATTGGGAGTGCTTGACCAGACATTGTATTTAATGCTCTTGTGAATGTCATCTTCACTGTATGACTTGATAATATAGAACTTTGCTTCAGAATAAGTCTCCTGGAAATCTGGACTATTATACTGATCTCTGTCTGAAACAGCACTCAATCCAGTCTTCTCATCAACATGGTTACCGTTAGATGGTATCGTTTGGCCCTTAACTGCCAAGGTGATTGGTGCAAAACCCTTCGGATTCTTAGAGCTTTTGGCCCTAGGACCCCTGTTAAGCTCATTCAAACCGTTCATATTCTCATTTCCATAACTCAAGTAACCATTACTTCTACCCTTATTTCTGTACCTGCTGTCAACAGGATACCACCCATGACCATTAGCAAGCGCATAATAACCACTTGATCCAAAGGTCATGCCTGTTCTTACAGCATTTCCATACTGGCCATACAGCTTGCTTGGATAACTCCGATTCATATATCCTTGAGCATTGCTCATGCCGTACATTGGTCTTGTTTGACCCTGAAAATGAAGTCCAAGGACAATGTTTAAAATTTCACAGATATTTACAGTTGAATAAATGATAGGAAGTTCCTATGAATAAGCACCAAATATGGATTTGTTCATCCACAACTTCCCAACAAATAGGCAGCTATACCATCATTAAATATTTGGCCAAGCACATATACACATCATTAAGACTTGGATACCATAAACAAGAAAATATTAAACCATTGCTGGTAAGGAGGGACAAGATATAAGCATTATAATGACAAAAAAAGCTTGGTAAAGCATGATGAATGTCCCACTCAGAAAGAGAAAAACCAGACAAGCAGATATGCAATATACCATAGCATTTGTGTTCGATCGCGAAGTATGATTCTTCGTAGATGCGATAGTGTTGGCATTTGACAATGTAAACGGACTACCAGTTATAGCCCTATGCTGACCATCAGCGTAGGCTTGTCCATCCAACCAGGGAAGCGGGGATTGAAAACCATCAGAACCATATCTTGGATCATGGTAACCTGAAACTGGAAACCCGCCTGGAAAGGAACCTCTTCCATGCTTCGAGTTCAATGACGAGTCCTGGTGATCAGGTTTGACAGGTACTGATCCATTAATCCCTTTCGCTCCTCCATTTGCAACAGCGGGTGTGTTGATACCAGTTTCAACTGATAAAGGCAATTGGGCAGCAGCTGCAGATGGTACTTCCACTTGAGGTGCCGTAGCAGGTGCAGGAGTATATGTCCCGTTAGTTGGAGCAACTGGTGAGAAATAGGGGCTGGGATATTGATACTGTTGATGTCCATATAACTGGTTGTCATGCCCAAGGGCTGGAACAGGTGAGGTGGCTGGTGAATATGGTCCATAAGGTGCATACCCATAACCATGGTGGTACATGAGCGCCCCGTTGTCCCCGTAAACTCCCTGGTATAGGTATTCACTTGTAAGTATAACTTATAACGTAAGTACTAATGAAGACATCGATTGACATAAAAAGATAGCTCTGTCACTCACTGGGGCACCATCTGGATTGACATATCTAGCATACTCATCCCAATCAGTACCAGTCCCATCATAACCTGCAAGAAAACCAAAGACAGGGCAGAAATGGACCGTCACAAACAACACAAGGGAGTAGAAGACAAACCAAAGACAGAACAGAGATGTTTTATTTTGTTACCGTAGTAATAGGCAGCATGTTGATAGCCATTGGGAACGTAGCATAGAGAAGTATCGACGCTATCCGGCAACAAAGGATTTCCAGCACGATTATTGGACGAGATGTGAGCATTAACATTTGGAGCATCCTTTGAATCAACTGCCCCCGTTTGAGCTGTTGGGGCCTGAAAATATGACCAGCAATCTCAGCTCAAAATACTGATATGCAAAAGAATAACATCTCCAAATAATTTATATGTACTTCCAATACCATTTACCTTTCTATTCGGCTCAGGTAGATCCAAGGTAGTCTTTGTTTTGGACTGTGAATCCAATGATAAATTCTGCAGCAAGCCTGCAGCTTCTACAGAAACTAAAGTGAAGGAAACGCAACAAAAAAATATATTAAATAAAACTTCATATTGCATACAACGCAGCCGAATTCGGATTCGCAGGATCTCATATCATTAGATAATTGACTAGATCAGATCGTAAATCCAAAACCAAATCCAATTCCCCACACAAGAAATCAAATATTCCAGTCCACACGCGCACATCGAAGATAAGAAATACGAATCTTTCATAGCAGTGGCAAAGAGTGAGGAGCAAAACAAGAGACCAGAAAAATACAGCTACAAAACCAGATCTGGCCCGCATAGGCTCGTCAAGAACGAAACAAAGATCATAAAACAGCATCATGATCAGACTGAACACAAAATTCATTTCGAAAGTACTAACAAACTTAAATCCAGAAAGCAGAAAAAAGAAAAAATAACAAGAGCAACAACGGGGGTAAGGATACGATCTGCCGGAGGAACAACAGCGGCCATGATGAGACTTGGAGATAGAGATCGACGCGTAAACCCCGAGTCCACGAGGGGAAGATAAGGGGTTTATGCTGGGATAGAGAAACCCTAGGAGAGAGAATGAGGAGCGGGTTACGCTCTCAGCCGCCAAGGGTTTGAGTTTTGGTTTTGAGGAAACGAGAGAAGAGGGAACTGAAAAAGGGGGTTTACTAAATATATGTGGTGATTCAAATATCTCCACGCGGCCCAAACACGACCTCCGAACTTAACAGTTTCGCTTTCCGGCACTCGCTAATCTCACCTGCCTGTCACGTTTAAACGCCATTTCCTTTTTTTTTGTTCTTTCACTTTATGGATTTTCGTTTTTCGATATTTCGTGGTAATTTTATTGTTTACATTAATGAATCGTGATTTTATTCTCATAAATTAAATATAGAGACAAATTATGCAAATATTAAGATGTTATATAAATAAATCTTTTGATGTTAAGTAAAAATTTGGTTTTGAGTCCAAGCTAGAAATGAATCTGCGTAATTTATTAGTGGAAAACATATTAGACTAATCATGCTAGCTTTAATTAACTAGATAATAGTTTTATGTTTCGTAACCACGTCCTTGATGGCAAATTTAACCAAGCTTATAAATCTTGATTAATCAAATAACTATTTTAATAAAAAAGTATTGATCTCGTTATTAAAAAAATGACTAATTTTTAAATTTTGGTTTCTCATGAAGACTTACATAATACATATATACATTAATATAGGCTAGCTTACTGCTAAATATTATTGTTCAAGTGAAATGTACTGGAGTATAGATATGTTGTATCAGTAGAATTAGTTCCTGACTAAGTATTTCCATACTGTATTCTTATGAATTACATTTATGAGTCTTGGAAGTGACATTTATGTAGGTAATAATCCATGTGTGACTAGGAGTATGTTAAGTGGTATATATATGATATTGGGAGATAATGTTTGTTTGGCAGGCGTTGGGGTTACTCCAAAAGACAGTGTTGTGGTATCAAAATTATGCTATAGAATTTGATAAGTGTCCATTTTTGCCCTACATTAAGTGGTTAAAACTCCCATTAGCCGGGTTTCATAGCTTGACATTTTACTTATTGCCCTAATATGTGACTAATATATAGCCTAGTATTTTCGTGGTGGTGTTATGCAGAAATATCCTTTGTTGATTGATCAAGATTCAAGATTCAAGGAGGGGGGTTTGACGGACCTAATGCAAATGGGCATATGAACTTTACTACGGAATGGGCCAATTGTTGGGCTTTTGGATGGATTGAGATGGGTCCAAATCACAAAATATATCCTAATGTTTTTGCACGTGCAAATCCTGCAGTTAATGAAGTCGTTCAACTGTTGTGACCACGTGGGCCTTCTTTTGTGTATCATACACGCCCCTAGCCAGGCTTACCAATTGAGTTTGAGTTATCTAAAGACTAAAGTACCTCAACCAAATATAACCTATTAACAAATCCAGGATTATCTAAAATTACGTAGATAAGTCTAGTATCAAAGCCAAGCCCAAAATTCAATTGTCCCATTTCTATTTCCAAGTGCAATTTAATAAATGAAGAGACGTACTCAAACAAGAGAAGGAGAAAAACTTGAAGTGGAGCACAACAAGCAACCCATGATATAACACATAAATGCTAACAAACTTGAACTCATAAGTTCAATCCAAGTCCAACTACCATTTATGATTTACCAAATGTTGTTCAAGTCTGAATTTATATTTCATGACCACATCAATCACGGAGTAAGAGGTGGGCCCTGTCACTGATCTAAAACGGGCCATTAGATGACAGGATGAGTGATAGAGAGCGTGTAATTAGCTGGTAGTGCATCCACTTCTTTTTCTTCTGTTAGTTAACACTTCATTTTCAATCAAACAGCACAATTATAGATATGCACGACTTTTAAAAGTGTTTTTGCCCATAATCTCTCATTAGTTTATGCATATTCTTTTTGAAAGAATATTTATCTTTTTAGCTTTACAATACCTTTTTAGTTATTTTTACCTTTGCATCTTTTCCAACTTTTTTTTTTCTCCCTTCCAGCTGTTGGTGGGCGGTGTGCTGAAGTTGGAGTGCATTGGACCTTAATTATGCATTATTTTCACACACATGCATTTTCGTATATGTATATCTATTATATTAAAATGATATATAATTATGGAATACATCACTAAGTTGTGAATGAGGATCACTTATATAGCATAAAAGCTGATATAGTTAAACCATATACATATACAGATGTACTTATTGTATGTTTTATAGATAACTTGTTGACACCTTTTAAACTAGATTTTCCCGAAAACCCATATCCTCTGAACTTTATAAGTAGACAAATGTTTTATATTGGTAATTAGAGAATAATCCTATGAACAAATGGTATTTGTTATGTAAAGAAAAAATGCAGTACTGGGAACGAGGGGAGTGCATTGGCTATTTTTGTGAGTGACAGACACGTGAGCACTGAGAAAGTCCTTTTCCACTTACTCAAGTTCCCGGTTGAGATATATCATGATTTGATTCCTTTATAGATTAATGTATTCGCATCATCGCATGTGCATACCCGTAATGTAGTTAACAACTTGTGAAGTCATATACAAAATTACTATAATTATCGAGTCATTGAAATTAAAGTGACGAATTCCATCGAAAAAACAGTCATGATCTACTTTTTATTGTTATTGGTGACTATATAGTATATAATGGAAAAAATATAAGATTTAAGTTAACATTATATGTAACTAGTATTTGATGGTTATTTATCACGTAGCTACATGTGGTATAATATGCTAGTGGTATAAAGGTGTCGTACATAAAATTTTACTAGTTTATAATTAACAGTAATAAAGCATGCATACACAATTGTGTCATTTGTGTGTACGAAGCAGTGTGAATACCAATAGATCTCACACGTAAAATTGACAATACACGTAAAATTACCAATAAGTCCAACACAACACACCGTACTACTTCGTTCGCGGAATCGTGAGTTTAGTCCTTGATTAATTTTTATTATTGGGGTTTTGTAAAACCTTTGATTTTTGTCCCCGGCAAACTCTTGTATGTACGTGCAGTGAGGAATCAGATCGAATAAAACAAGATATCTGGATTTGACTCTGAATTATTGCCGTTCTTTGACAGACTAGTACTTGATATATTCAGAGGAAATAAAAACAGTTAATACTAATAAAATTATAATATAGCAATGCAAAGATATAACTACATATAGTACGATTTTCTTCACCTAGGCCATGATATTCAATCAGAAAAAAGTTGAACATAAGTTAGATAAACACAGTAGTAAACTCAAGAAAACAATGTGACTATGTATAACAATGAAAATTAATATTAAAACGGAGTAGAGAACTCAAAAATTGAATAACTATACAATAAATCATAACATTGCAATCGCAAATTAACCCTAAAATTTGGAGTTTACCTATAGCATCACGATTTGGTAGTAGTTCCAGTAATCTTATGACAAGTAGGACGTTAATACTATTTGAATTTTTATAGCTGTGACTAATAAACAAGCTAGTGGCTAGTGTATCTCAAATATAGCTGACTTTTTAGGCTGCCAAAGTAATAATTTCAGTCACTGGATCAAAATTTATGAATTGTAACCATATTGGATAATGAAACGTTATTCACATATATATTGGTTTGCTTTAACCAAAAAAACGTATTTTGGTTTGCGAGAAAAAAACATAAGCTTAAATTTTGGTTTGACTATAGTTTTCACGTAATTAACTACATGTCATTTTTTTTCTGCAAAGCAAGAATTAGAACAATCGCCTAAATAAATTTGTGTAAATCTTATACCTCAAATTTGCAGTTATTCCAATCTGAAGACACCAAAGTAACGTATTTCAATTTGTTTTTAACACAGAATGCAGCTCGTGGAGGAATAGAAGCAGACGAAATTGTTTTGAAGAGGAGTTGGCAGTTTGTAGTGTTTTTGATTTGATTATAAGAAAGTAAAGTAAATTTTGGGGAGGTGGGAAGGCGTCGTCCATCACTCCAATAAAAACAACATCCCACACTGTCACTCTGTACAAGGAGAAATTTCAAAGTATAGTTTTTTATTTTCAACAATTTGTTTCGTATTTTGTGGTGGTGACATACGACAAATAATAAAGGTGGGGTTGGGATGTGTGTTGGTGCGCACAATAGGCAGTGTGGGGAGCTGATTGAAATTGAATGCTTTCTTCTTCTTCTTCTTCCCTTGTGTTCTTCTCTGCTTCAAAGCTCGTTTTAATGGCGGAAAGAATTTCTGTTTGAAAGGCTGTCTCTTTCCCTCTTTCCGGATTTCAAAGTTTAGAATTACAAAACCATGGAAGTGCAGATTAGCAGCAGGGGAAGAGCGTTGGTTTTCTTCTTTTGGGTTTTCTTTGTCCCTCTAACTTGCGCCGCTAGGTTCCCTTCCTACTCTCGCCAGAAGCTCGAGGTCCAGAAGCATCTCAACCGCTTGAACAAACCTGCTATTAAGAGTATCCAGGTGCTTCTCCCTCTCTTCTTTTGTGCATGTAATTTGAACTGGTAAAATCACAAGGGTTTTCTTTGATTTGCTTTTCAAACATCAAAAGTTTGTTTTCTGAGTTTTTTATTTTTAGGGCCTTGTTAACACTTTGCTGTAGGAATCAGATGCCAAATTTCTCCCTTCCCCACAAAAATTTGCCCTCTTTTGCTCAAAAAATGTCTTTGCTTTTTTCTTCCTTTCACCTCTGCTGTTTTTACTGAAAATGAAAATAGTGTAACCCTCTTTCCTTCTGGGTCATGGCTTCATGTTCAGTTAGTTTTTTGACTGTGAACTCAAATTATGGTTTTCTTTTGTTAATTACAGTAGCTGCTAAAATACTGAATAATTGATTGGTTGCTCAGAATTTGATAGGAGAATGTATATTTAAAAAAAAAATTGCGTACCATTTTAGTTAGATTTGGACTATTTTTTAGCATAGAGGAAATTTTTTGTTGATCTTGTGAATTTTGTTTTGACATTTGGGGGGTGGCAGAGCCCAGATGGTGATGTAATAGACTGTGTTCACATCTCTAACCAACCGGCATTTGATCATCCTTTCCTCAAGAACCACACAATCCAGGTATTTTTATGGCTTTGGCCCTTTTTCCTTTTTCTTGGATTTGATAGATTTATTGATGATTAGCTGACATTGGTTGTGGATTTTGGATTTTGGGTTGTCTTCAGATGAGACCTAGCTACCACCCAGAAGGGTTATTTGATGACAACAAAGTCTCCACCAAAACCAAAGAAAGAAGTGCTCCAATTAAGCAGCCATGGCACTCCATTGGCAAGTGTCCTGCTGGTACTATTCCAATCAGGAGGACTAAGAAGGACGATGTGTTGCGGGCGAGCTCTGTTAAGAGATATGGAAGGAAGAAGCACAGAAGCTTCCCTAAGCCGAGGTCTGCTGATCCCGACCTCATCAATCAAAGCGGGCATCAGGTGATTCCTTTGATTAAACATATTTTCTATGTCAATGAGTGAAGAATGCAGAGGCTCCATTAGTAAAATCAAGGACTGATTGCATCAAATAACATAGACCATTGCTCTTTATTCATAACATGGATGTGGTCAGCTAAAGATATTCCATCATTCATATATAACATGAATGATGGAATTTTGAAATCGCAACTACACCTTGTGTTATACATAGCACAATATCTGTAATTAGTGTGATTTTCGAAGTCACAAAGTCAGTGTTATGGACACCGCTAATAGTCTGTTTATGTCATATGAGAAAATTAGGATCATTGTTTATAGTGATTGTTATGAATTCACATAGAGCAAGAACAGCTAGCCATCTAAGGTAGAAAGCTAGGATATTCATCGTGCGATTGATTGACAAAGTCTCTTTGTGATGTTCAGCATGCAATAGCTTATGTCGAAGGAGACAAATACTACGGAGCCAAGGCAACCATCAATGTTTGGGAACCCAAGATTCAGCAGTCAAATGAGTTCAGCTTGTCTCAGATATGGGTATTGGGAGGTTCCTTTGGCGAAGATCTTAACAGCATTGAAGCTGGATGGCAGGTGCTTTCCCGTTACTCGTGATCTTGTTTATTAGTATAGTTTTCTTATAACTTGAGTGTGCTGCACAGGTTAGCCCGGATCTATATGGTGATAACAACACAAGGCTCTTCACATATTGGACTGTAAGCATTCCTTCCCAATCACATATTACATTTGTTGATTTCTGTTCTTACGGTCTTGAATTAAAAAACTGTTGAGTTTACGGCAAACCCTAATTCAGATTCTTCTTTTTCTATAATAGAGTGATGCTTATCAAGCCACAGGTTGTTACAACTTGCTATGCTCAGGATTCATACAAGTGAACAGTGAAATAGCAATGGGAGCGAGCATCTCTCCCGTCTCTGCCCTTCGAAACTCTCAATATGATATCAGTATACTTATATGGAAGGTAAATGCCAAACTTCCCTCAGACCCTCATAAGACATCTGACTTTGTTTTACTGCAAAATCTTTCAATGTTCTCCATCCTGTCAGAAGATGCATTTGGGCATTGTCCAGTCCATGGAAATTGTCCCTTTTCAAGTTTCAAAAAGACTTACATATTCTCCTGGATATTTATGCATTATTTAATAAGAAACAGAGAGGGGGATAGATTTGCAAGTGCACCCATTACTTATCAATTGAAGCAGATTTTATAAACAAATTATTTAAAAGTCAGACAAAGCTGTATGGATCAGATGTAGAGAATCTTTTGTTGCTAATGGGGCATCCTTTATGAGCTGGACTTTTTTGTAGCGTTGTTTGATCAGAAAGCTAGAGCGGTGTAGATGGGTCGCCCTTTGTCAATGAAGACAAGCAAGCGTTATTAATTTTGACCTTTTTGTTAAGAAATCAGGACAAATGATTTTTGTTAGGTATAATGATAAGGACAAAAGAGGCTCACATGCAAAGAGAGATGTGAACTTGAGGACCCCCTCCCATGTTGGATTTGAAAGGAAAAGAATAGACTTTTTAAATAAAGTCATTTTTGATTGATTACTTGTTTGCTTTGATTAGGATAACACCACAATGACTTAGAATATGCAAAGGAGTAATTTTCGGGTTTGGGACTACTTGCAGGATCCAAAGGAAGGCAACTGGTGGATGCAGTTCGGGAACGACTACGTGCTTGGGTACTGGCCGTCGTTCTTGTTCTCGTACCTAGGAGACAGCGCGTCTATGATTGAATGGGGAGGGGAGGTGGTGAACTCAGAGCCGGACGGGCAGCACACGTCAACACAAATGGGAAGCGGGCGTTTCCCCGAAGAAGGGTTCGGGAAGTCGAGCTACTTCAGGAACGTACAAGTGGTGGATGAAACCAACAACCTCAAAGCGCCCAAGGACATTGGAACATTCACTGAGCAGTCCAATTGCTACGACGTCCAAACCGGGAACAATGGTGATTGGGGACATTACTTCTACTACGGGGGCCCCGGTCAGAACGCTAACTGCCCTTAGAACCCTAAAAAAGTAGGGATGTTTTCTTTCTTTTTTGATCTCAATCCATGATCCTGAATCCTCATTTGTCCGAGTGTAATGATCTTTGTGTTTGCGTTTGTATACCCTTTCTCTTAGGTTGTGCTAAGTGTAATGAATTAGCAGTTTTTTTGGGGAGTTTGAAATAGTAGTTTGGCTTTGGAATGGAGTGATGTTAGATAGTGTGGTCTCCGGTGTAAGCAAGAATGAACAAGTGGCCGGCGTTTCTGAAAGCCAAGGCAGAAACGGCTGTGCCCTGTTCTTTAATTAAACTAAACTAAACTAAACTCCCTTTGTGTTTGTTTAGAGTTTTTTTTTTTTTTTAAATTTCAAGTATGCATGGTGTGTATACAATTTCTAATTGATTTTGTCAACTGCTGGCGTGCCGCCCCAAGTGGACTATAAAGCCCATGATTTATGGAGTATGACGAAGAAAAAGGAGATGCTCCTTTGGACTTACTACTCCCTTTGTCCCAATATATTCTTCTCATTTGGGTATGTCCCAATTCTTCTCATTTGGATATGGTATATTTATAGAGACGGATTTTATATCGTTAATATCTTTAATTATATATTAGTAAAAATTATAATTTCTTGATATTATGAAAGTACTCGTTGAGACAAATAAAAAAAGTAATCACATGACTATGTTTTTTCTTATATATTGGAAGAAATGTTAAAAATTCTCTTCCATTATGAATAATATACAAAACCGAAACAGGAAGAACATTATGAGAAAGAGGGAGTATAGTTTAATTCATGAAGCATAATGATTGTTTTTGGACCACTTGGGTTGCAGTTGCACAGTTCGTTTTTCACCTTAGACATGTTCACATTGATACTGTAGACATGTTCCGGTAAAGTCCAATACATGGATTAGTTCAAACTCTTCACATAAATGAAATGTCCAGAGAATATTGGAGTTCTAGCAGTAATACAAGTGACAGGATGGCATTCACTTTTTTAAAGTAAAGTGGTGGTAGTAATATACAAAATGTAGCACCGCAAGTCATGCTATGATGTACAACAATCATTTCTACACTAAACTGGTACAGCTTCAACAAAAGCAAAAATGTAAAGAGAAGCATTACCTTTGGGTTTCTTCAAGCTAATGAAAGAAACAAAGGAAAACCCTCAATATTAGGAACACTATTGCAAGCATCGAGTACGGTTCCTTTACTATCACCTCCTTCATGGATGATGCTTCATTCCAAAGGCCCACTCATCTTAAGTTGAAAGAAACAAGCTTGATCTAACTAGCTTCACCCAAGGAGACAGATGCCAGGGATGATGCCAACACACGAGCACTTCTAGCCCCTTTGTGAAAATTCCTTGTTTTGGACCACTTGAGCTTATTCCATACCCCATTTACATTGATTATGTGCATAACACGGCCTAGAAACTGCCCTGACTCTCCAATAACTCCCAAGTTCAGATACCGCTTGCATGCATTCCACAAAGCTGCAACTCCTCTCAGTATTTGTGGACAGAAACAGAGGAAAACCTTCAATATTAGAAACACTATTGCAAGCATCAAGTACGGTTCCTTTACTATCACCTCCTTCATGGATGATGCTTCATTCCAAAGCTGAATTATGTTCGGATTCTGAGCGTTCACCCAGCCAGAAAGGTAGTCAAGACTCAAATCTTTTGATGGGTTAAGTCCTGAATGAAACAAAGGAAAAGGACACTAATACATTACTCATAGTATAACAATGTGAGAAAGGCAGCTCTTCGACTCCTGTCCACCTAAGCAAAAAATTCCCAGCAGGTAGGGATGAATTCAAGTTAACAGAAGCTTAATTAATTCAGAAATGGGGGATTTCAACTTAACATAAGATTTTGGAAGTTACGAACTTATGATAGAAAAGACAATCCTCTAATCCATATTAAATGTCAACATGATCAACTTGTTTGTAACTTGTAAAGATACCTGTAACTTTGTGGTAAAACCGGGCCAATGAACGGAGATCCTTACGACCATGATAATGCACCTTTGCTGTCTCATTAATGATTAGCAATGCAGGCAAACTGTGTACCCCATACCTCGAGAATAAACTGCATATATAACAAGCTGTGAATTACTGATGGCAGATAGTATATCAGTACATTGTGAAACATTAACAAGGAAAACAAGTTCTCAAGTCACGATCTTGATCCTAACAGTAACCACCTGACAACAATCCTCCCAAGCTCCCCTGTAGAAAATAATACTCTGAGTGACCTACATAAAATATTAAGTCTCTTACGGGTAATTCAGTTTTTTGATGGAACATTGACATACAAGATATATATCTGAAGCTATAAATTGGCCCCCAACCAATTGAAAAGTAAATGGTGAAACAATTATTTTCTACTTCAATCAAGTACGGACATTTTTTGAGAATTCAATGAAATATAGCATTTATCATTAGTTTAACAGATGTAGACTATATTTCAGAATATCCGAGAAGGAACAATGGACTAAAAGATTTGAGAGCAGGAGCAATGACAACCAGATGCTAACTCAATTTACTGAAAAGCTAAGGAATATAAGGCTGATGAGAGAACAACCAAATTTCAAGCATTTGTATTTTAAATATAACA
This sequence comes from Rheum nobile, assembly GCA_027886185.1. Classification (NCBI taxonomy): domain Eukaryota; kingdom Viridiplantae; phylum Streptophyta; class Magnoliopsida; order Caryophyllales; family Polygonaceae; genus Rheum; species Rheum nobile. Next base: position 102,215 of record WOAB01000393.1, on the reverse strand, counting down.
CAATCCAATACATGCTCGTTTCACAGAGAGTGAGCAAGATTTACAAATGCTATGTTGAAGTAAACCAGAACTTTATCTTATTGTTGATTTTTTTGGCGAAAAAAGAGTGGAACCAGAACTTTATATTATTAAAGTCGACATCTTGCTCTCACCTTGGCATTGCTGATGACTGTTCAACTTCTATGTGCTCAACCTGTGGAAACATTGAGCTCAGCGTGTCAAATTTGGTTCTAATTTCACTTGAAAATGGACACCATGAGCCATAGAAGAGCACAGCAGTGTACAAATCCATTGGTTTAGAACCCAAAGCTCGTTCAAGGGCTTCTTCATTCATCTGCAAACAAGTTACTATATCAAATTATACAATTTCCCTTTGGATTGACAGCAACCAAATCAAGATAGTCAATTATGTGAGGAGTCCTCACATAATTGACTATGTATAGGTGAAATCCAATACAGACTCAACAGCGTGGTGCTTACAAAAAAACTACATCAAAGTTGTCCCAAAGCAAAAGAATCGAAATTACATAAGCAAATTTACCAAATCATACTGAAATGAAACCGAAGATAATTGAATAGTTAATTCACCGACACAAATAATTTCACACGATTAGACAAAATTGGAAAAAAGAGGGTGGTTGTACACTTGTACTTGTACCTGAATGGGCAGGGACGATGCGATTGAGGAGGGACATTGAAGTTGAAGATCGTAGAGAAAGGGAATCGATTGGGGGTGGCACGACGACGAACGAACGAATCCGATCGATAAAAAACTAAGGGCTAAGAAGGTGGACAAATTCAAAATTGGTGAAGTAGAAGCACGGGACTCCATCAAGAGAACGAACCTTGGTAATGCCTCTCCAACCCTAACAACAATATAATAGAATTCTTCTTCGTCTTCTTCTTCCTCGCAATGAATTTCGGTTACGCGGAATAAGGAAAAGGGGTATAAAGAGAAATGGAAGATTCTGGACTCTCTCTAATCTCTATCTTGGTCTGGGCTGTCACCGATCCAGCTTCAAGGGTAGCTCGTCTCTTGGTTTTCCGTGTTCTTCCTGCGGATTCGCCTAAATATTAAAGCCAAACTTCTTTTTCCCCAAATTTATATTGGAAAAAATACTCTCTTTTTTTTTATGAAAAAAAAAAGTCACTACTGTATATATTTCTTGTTGGATTATAAAAAGTTAGGGTCATAAACTTTTTGTAGTAAACAAAAAGCTTGGCTTAAATGATAACAGTCACTAATAAATTTACAAATGAAAGAAAGCTATGAGTGGAAATCATTAATTCTCTTTTTTTTTTGGGTCGAAGAAATCATTAATTCTCTTGATAAACTATTTAATATGTGAAATGGTAGAATATTTATATAGCTCTATCCAAGTATAATGAACTTTTATTTACAGACACATGCACCTTTTATAGATTACATGTACTGTTTGTTTAAAAAAAAATTCAAACGGCAAATTCAAAACTGCAAGCCAAGTATACGTAGAAGACATTTGCTGAAATGTTGTATTGGGAATTTTCATAATCGATCAGTGTAGTGTACGGGGATGGGAAATAGGTAGACAGGGGCGAATTTGTAAATATACGTAGAGCGAGGGCTGGCAAAAATATACATATAGGGACCCGCCTTACAGCGAGCGAACAGATCCAGACTCAATCTCAAACCCTAGACTGACTCTGGTTTCGTAAACCAAACAAAGAAGAATGAGAGAAATCATCAGCTTACACATCGGGCAAGCCGGAATCCAAGTCGGTAACTCCTGCTGGGAGCTTTACTGCCTTGAACATGGCATTCAACCAGACGGCACCATGCCAAGGTAAACTATGACATTCAATTTTTTGTGTGTGTATGTTTTTCGTTGAATTCGAATTTCACGGTGTCGGTTCGGTGGCTTTTGGAACAGCGACACTTCAGTCGGAGAAGCGCACGATTCGTTCAACACGTTTTTTAGCGAGACGGCGGCGGGGAAGCACGTTCCCAGGGCGGTGTTCGTCGATCTCGAGCCCACCGTCATCGACGAGGTCAGAAGCGGCGGTTACCGGCAGCTTTTCCACCCCGAGCAGCTCATTTCCGGCAAGGAGGACGCCGCTAATAACTTCGCCAGGGGACACTATACTGGTTCGTGCTGCTTTTCAATTTGTGCTTCCTTCACCGGTTGAAACTTGAAATTTTGCTGAACTGGAGTTTTGTTTCTGCAGTTGGGAAGGAGATTGTGGACCTTTGTTTAGATCGAGTGAGGAAATTGGCTGATAATTGTACTGGCTTGCAAGGCTTTCTTGTCTTCAATGCTGTTGGTGGTGGGACTGGTTCTGGGTTGGGCTCCTTGTTGTTGGAGCGCTTGTCTGTTGACTATGGAAAGAAATCCAAGCTAGGTTTCACCATTTATCCTTCTCCTCAGGTAGCCATTGCTTTAACAATTCCTCTGATCTATGATCTTACTGTCTAGTGTTATAGGTTTTCAAAAGTGTAAATTTGGTGCTATGTGATACTTTTAGTGGTAAGAAACTTTGGGGTTATGATCGAGGTTCAGTATAGACACTTTGTGTGCTTCTGGTGCATGATTTTTGAGTATGATTCCTCTAATCTCTTACTCCCAGGTGTCAACTGCAGTTGTAGAGCCATACAATAGCGTGCTCTCTACTCATTCGCTCCTGGAGCACACAGATGTGTCCGTCCTCTTGGACAACGAAGCCATCTATGACATTTGCCGCCGATCATTGGACATTGAGAGGCCAACCTACACCAACCTCAACAGATTGATATCTCAGGTTATATCATCATTGACTACTTCACTGAGGTTTGATGGAGCCATTAATGTTGACGTCACAGAGTTCCAAACTAATTTGGTGCCTTACCCGAGGATCCATTTCATGCTTTCTTCGTATGCCCCTGTGATCTCGGCTGCCAAAGCTTATCATGAGCAGCTATCGGTTCCTGAGATTACAAATGCTGTGTTTGAGCCTGCTAGCATGATGGCCAAGTGTGACCCGAGGCATGGCAAGTACATGGCTTGCTGTCTCATGTATAGGGGAGACGTTGTCCCTAAGGACGTCAATGCTGCTGTTTCCACCATTAAGACAAAACGAACTGTTCAATTTGTTGACTGGTATGGACTCATTATCAACAAGTAACGTATGTGTGTGATAACTCATCATCTGAAATCTAAGAGTTGTTTTTATATGTATAAAAAAAAACAGGTGCCCAACTGGCTTCAAGTGTGGCATCAACTACCAGCCTCCAACAGTGGTACCCGGAGGAGACCTTGCCAAGGTGCAAAGAGCAGTGTGCATGATCAGCAACAATACTGCAGTGGCCGAGGTTTTCTCGAGGATAGATCACAAGTTTGATCTCATGTATTCGAAGAGGGCGTTTGTCCACTGGTATGTTGGAGAAGGCATGGAGGAAGGAGAGTTCTCAGAAGCCCGGGAGGATCTGGCTGCCCTCGAGAAGGACTATGAAGAAGTGGCGGCTGAAGGTGTTGAGGAAGAAGATGAAGGAGAAGACTATTAAATGTTTCAGTGCAACGTTCTCACGCTTGTGATAGCTGATATTCGTGTCTTGTGTGTGGATCCTGTATGCATTTGTTGGTGCTACGAGGGCATTGTCGGAGAATGCTGCAACTTGGTTTCGGTTATGTTCTTTCTTAATTCTACTCTTCGATTGCATTGCACAAACCCACAACCCCTTGTGGATATTTGTCTCTGCTTCACATGCTTGTATTTTCCCTGACTCTGCATTTCTTTACTTCTTTGTTTCATCAAATTGGATATTTTAACTACCGTTATTTCACTTGAAAAGGGTTCACACTGATCAAAATCAGTTTAAAGCTGTCATCATTCTTGTGATGACTCGTTAAACGAAAATAAGAGCACATCAGGACGTTTGATCATTGAATTACTGCTTTGATCCATAGAATAGGAGAATAGTTGAATTCATAATCTCATTATCAAATGTATTCTCACATCGAATAATTGCTCAAATTACTGTGCGTTTTTATACTAACACCGTATTCGATTCTCCATCAAAAAATTCAAGGCTATATGTTTCATTTGTTGCATGCTGCAGTTGAAAAGCTCCAAAATTGCTGAAGTTTGCAACTCCAGAGAGTCGCATTAAAAAAGGGCCCTTCTAAAAATATGTTTAAGATGGCTGTCATGCACATGGAATGGCTGGGAGTTGGGACTGAAAGGCATATTGCTTGCACATGGCCTTTCAAAGTGAGATGCTCAAAATAGTAAAATGCAGTTCACAGTACCGACATATCCAGCAAGGATATCTGGGTCACAAACAACATCCAAGTATATCAGAAAGAAAAACAGACTGATTATTATTACATGAAAACAAGTTAAAAGTCGTGACATACAACCAATTCAATACCAAAACTGTGAAGAGAATCCTCTCCTTGATGATTCTCAATGACATCAATCAAACCCACCCAAAACTTTTTCCGGACTTCCAAGGATTCCTATGTATTTCTTTAGAGCACAACAGCTAGCATTGGTGTTTCCTTTTGACCAAACCATATACACAATTCTACAAGACTTTGTTTCATCTCAATCGAACCAGACAAAATCACTCTCAGCCAGATAACGGATGCTGGTTGATGCAGCATATGTGAAGAAAAAATGAATGATAATTTAACCTGTGTGTCAAAGAGGGAAAAAACAATAATTCATTTTATATGATTGCACACACTAACTGGGCAGATAGCAACTCGTTGACCGTGAAAGCACATCACGGTCACTTAAGATGAAAGAATGGACTGCAAAGCGAGTTGCTGCTGTGGTGGCAAAGCCGACAAAGTTGAAGCTAAAATAGCTGGCTGTATCTGCCTCAAAAGGTTTTTCATTCTGCTTGCAGTTTGCTCTGTTGCTAAATCCTTTCCGGCACACAAAACCTGAGAATTGACAGTCAAATTGTGTCCTAATTAAATTGATGCCAAAATTTTCAACCACATCACTCCTTCCAACTTCAGCAATAATCTATACCTCGATCTCTTTCAAGTCAGTGATTTTCAAGTGTTTACAAGTTTAGTTACCCATGTCCCCTGCTAATATGCCCAGGTATATTTAGGACCCCCTGATTCTTATAATAGTGATAAACTAACTTGTATCCAACAAGTAAATGTGCTTGTCAGAACTGAAAAGTTAAACTGATAGAAGAATATATGCAGCACTTCATTTCTTTTACATGTGTTGTTTGCATAGAAAACAATGTTCTATAAAACCGATCCAACAGCTATGAACTAAAAAACTAGGTCAGCAGCAAGACTAACCTCTGCAAACACACAGATAATTTTGGGAAGGTACTCATTGTTGGGACCCAAAAGTTCTCTATCAGACCTGCAATTGAATGGAAAATAGAATTTACAGTTCATCTAGCTAGCAAAATACATGCAGAAAAAAAAATAGATTGGTCTTAAGCTGCCAATAGCTGGTCATGGAGCAACATACAACAATGCGAGTAATGAGCATGAGTTTGCAATCTCAGAAGATTCTTACCTTTCAACCATAGAACAAAGCAGGTCATGGACAACTTTGGCCTCTATTAAATCACCTTTAATGGGCAAGCAGTTTAACCAAGCAGGTATAACCTGGCAAAATACAAATGGAAGAAAATAAGAACTGGCCACATCCATTTACAGAACTTAGGAGAATATGTAGCCATTGACAAAGCTAACAACTTGACTTTAACAAGTTATCTAGATGATAAACAGAAATATCGGACTCTAGCTATTAGATTTTCAGTTGGATTTTTGGAGGCTCAAAAGCCTGACAAAGTTTAAACAAAAGGTATACAGCCATCATCACAATAATTCTTACATTGCTTATTTAGCACATCATTTAGCTAATAAAAACATCTCGCAACCGAGTTACTACTAACTAGGCCCCGAGTTAATACTACTTAAGTACCCAGCATTTCAATTCAATAAAAAATGAAGAATATTGTCTCTCCTTCAGACCAAAAAAAATGAAGCAAAACATCGTGGCAACCAACTACTTGGTTTGATCACATACTTACCACAACCTTCAGCAATTAATAGTTCATAAGAATGCAGTGAAATATTTCTGGCAAGATGAGCAAAACTACTTTGAAAAATATATGATGAATTAAAAGGATATTTGTCATCTATACTTCCATAATAAAATATCATCCAACGAACAAAACTACTGCAAATGTCATAGGGGCAAAAGGGGTTCCACTCAAAATCAGTAACATCGTGTTACATGAACAATCCAAAATTAGGGTTTGTTTGGGAAATTCTAGAATAAAGATTTCCTTACATAAAGTATTTATTTCCCTCCCTTCACATTTCCACATCGTGGCAACCAACTACTTGGTTTGATCACATACTTACCACAACCTTCAGCAATTAATAGTTCATAAGAATGCAGTGAAATATTTCTGGCAAGATGAGCAAAACTACTTTGAAAAATATATGATGAATTAAAAGGATATTTGTCATCTATACTTCCATAATAAAATATCATCCAACGAACAAAACTACTGCAAATGTCATAGGGGCAAAAGGGGTTCCACTCAAAATCAGTAACATCGTGTTACATGAACAATCCAAAATTAGGGTTTGTTTGGGAAATTCTAGAATAAAGATTTCCTTACATAAAGTATTTATTTCCCTCCCTTCACATTTCCCTATACCTCTCAAATTTTAAAATTTTGAATCTACTTTTGAACAAAAAGTACATTATAAGTGAGAAGATCTTTATAAAGACGTTTGCCGAACGGAGCCTAAGGCAGAGGATAAAAAAACAAACCTGGGTAGCATCGATACTGTTCTTGTGAAATTGGCATATCTTTCCTAGAGCAGATACAGCATTATCATATGCCATGACATTTTCAGACTGTTGAGCATTTGGGTGTTGAATGAGAACATTAAGTCTTGAAAGAGCCTCTGGACATGACAAACACATAATGTTAGTAAGTTACACATGATTGTGTTCATAGAAAGATCAGCAAAGATACTACCTCCGACTAAAGGCTTGAAAACTGGACCACCAAACTCAGCACAAACACCAAGGCCATATACTGCAGCCTGAACAAGAAGATCAGATTTCAGAAAATATGAGATACAGTGTCACTCTAGGAGAGCCGATGTGGTACACTAACCTGTCTAACATCTGGATTCTCATCACTGCAGGCTTCAAACAAGAAGGGAAGGTACATATCGTAATACCTGTTGAAAAAAGGAGTAAAACATTAACATAAGCGAGTGTGATGTTACTTCTAGCATTGTCCAGGTTCGCTTACTTAAGTGCAGTATCACGACACTGCTCTGCTATGTCATCAAATATACAGATTGCAATTCTTCGCTCTTCAGATGTTTTATCTTTTCCCTGTGTACATTGATAAAATAATGCAGCTTCATCAAATCTTCTAAAAACTCCAGCGAAGTAGTGGGGCTACTAAGTTGATAATTCAAACAAACATGATCAAGAACTCCTTAAAATGAAAAACATAAGACAAAAAAAACTTACCCACATAGGAGTTAGGTAAGAGGTTAGTTCATCAAAGAATGGCAGGAACGAAGACTTAAATGTTTTGATCAGCGTGCCAAGTATTTCGCCCACCTAGATACAAATATTACATGTCAGAAGTGAAGGTGCAAGTGTGCAACAACTAAAAAAAAGTATATCAAGGAATATTCAACTAAGGGATTGGAATGTGGGCAGTGTGTTGCTCTTTCAACATAGCTTTATGTTTAATATGCCCAGGCACATTGTTACCAGCTAAAATTAAGTAGGAACATGATTAACAATGTTTAGAACACAAACTTGGTCAAAAACTTCTTCCTCCTGCTCATTTTCCTCTCTGAGTAACTCTCCTTCTTCTGCGTCAAAATCCTCCGCCTTAGCCCTGTCTGCTCGTTCACTTTTTCTAGTAGAGCTAGCTGTAAGCACTAGCTTAATTTCATCAATGATGGATTTGACCTGGCTCTCATCTAAAATTGCTCCAGAAATCTGACATCAAGCAAGGTAATTACAGAACCGTTATCACAAATATAAGGAGTAAAACATAGGGGTACTCATTATAGTAACGAATCAATTTGAAAACAGGTCTAAATATTTTCAGCAGAACAGCTGTAGTGGACAGTAGCATCAGAAGAAAACAAGACAAATCCATATATAAAGAAGTGACTAACCTGCAAGCATTCATTCAGAGCATCCAACATACTAGCCGTTATCTCTACATCAGGTTCCTGTATGAATTGTATACTATAACGTCAGATATAAAGGTAATGAATTGCATATCAATGACAAAGCCAACAATTTCAAACAGTTCAACCTTATGCAAGGCTTCCACCAAAGCTGGAACGATATAATCAGATAGCTGCTTGACATAGGATTCATTACGACCTTGAGCCAGTCCTTTCTCCACTGCTAATTTTGCTGAGCGCAACAAGTCTGGCATGGCTGCAAATAGAAATAAATGTAATTTATTGTAGAACTAGAAGGTTTTGTACAGGAATAACCTGGTATCATGATTATATAAATAGAAAGATTGATCAATATCATACCAGAGACAGCAGCTTTACGAACTTCTTCATGGAAGTAAAACTTCAAAAGAGGTACTAGCGTTGGAGCAACCTGAATGACGTTGAAGTGCCAATTATTCATTTGATTTTTGGAAATTCAGCTTTCCTAATGCAGCGAAACAAACCTGATCAATCCAGGGGAAGAAGCCTTCTTTCAGTTCATCAGCATAACAACACAGCATGTTACAAGCAGTAGCTTTTTCCTCCAGGACACTAGTCTTGATTGCAATCCTCTTATCCCCAAGTGTAATGGTCTCCATACTGCAGATATAAACACACCCATCCACTAAACACTCAACTACAAACTCAAACATTAAACAAAATAAAATCAAACCTTACTTATAAAAGAGGGTAAATTGAAATAGACCTTTCTATCACAATAGCGACAAAGAAGAGAGCATGATTGCCCCCCTCAAACCGAACTATTTAAATTAAATCAAGTAGATGCGCAGGAAAAACATCAAAATGACCTGTCATCATCAGAGTCATCAATCTCATCATCTGAATCTGCAGACGTGATGGTAACATCAGGTTTTAGTTGAGCTGACTGGAGTAGAGGTGGCATGACAACACTCATGTAAGGTAGGAAATCCTGTCCAAGGCACTTGCAAAGTCTGGCCCATGCCTATAACGAAATTCAACACCAAACACCAAACGTGAAGAAGCAGCTCAGAAGATCAATAAAATGCTGGTGACATTTTAGAAAGGAAAACATGCCTGCAGCATGTAACTGGTAGTTGGATCGTCAGCTTCCATTTGAGACCCTTGCAATGACATAAGCACTTCCATAACCTTGCATGAAATTAAATATTTCAACTTGCTTTAGCACAACTATATATCTATCATGAGTTCATAACCTCCACATCAAGTAAGACAGTGAGTGGATACAAATACCATCAAAAAATTACCACTCAAACAAGGTCAATATAAGCAATATTCTTATAAAATACAGAACTGCATCAACAATATCAAGGTCAACAATCATAATGTGAGAAAGAGCATAAAATCGAACAAGTATGAATAATAGCAATACGAAACTTAAGGGGGTGGGGGAAGGGGAGGATCTTCGAGCAATTGCTACAAACCTTCTTGGCATCATCCCTGAACTTCTCCTTGCCAACAGCCATTCCAACTAAACTAATGCATTCCATTGCTTTCGCACGCAGCATACGATTAGACTTGTCAGTTGCACTGATCAATATAGTCTTCAAGTAAGGCATGACAGCATCATAATACTTTTGGAAATGCTCCTGTGAACGAAATTTCATTAGTGAAGCCTAAGTACACCAACATTTAGGCCAAACAGAAGTAGAAGGAAGCATACCTGAGATGAGTCAGCAACTGATGCCAGTGCAGTCAGTGCTCCCTCTTGTACCATTTGCTTGCCATTCTGCACAGGACAAACCCCATTTGTTATTATCAGTTTACCCCAAAAGAGAGCATAAAGGAAGATACAGAAGCCTGCCTATACATCTACTCTCATTCTCAGGGAAACTAATCAGAAACTTACCTGCAAAAGTACGAGTAATTTGCTAACAATACCATCCATGTATGGTGTTAATATCTCTGGGGTACAGTTCTCACTGAAATTGAGGACAGCAGAAGCCGCATGTGCCTGCATAAAATCCATATTGTTTCTATTAAAGTTACAGCTTTACAAATATCCTTCATTCCAACTCAAAGCCTACTAGCCATGCTGGATGCCCATAGCTGAAAGGCCAAGAGTAGACATGAAATCACAAGAGAGTGATAGAGGGAAAAGAGAAAGGTGTTTTACAGGATGCAGCCATCAACTAGTCATCTGACAAGACAAATTACCTTGGTGTTAATGAAAAAATTTATTAAAATAATGATACAGCTCTCATTACCCAACATTTGCAATCGCCGATGCTCCTCGTAAACAATCATTTATTAAGTTTGAGACATAACCATATGCACACAAGTCCATCCAAGAAAGGTCTCTAGTGTAAGGTCAAGATAAGCAAACAACCAACTCATGTTTTCAGCATTTAATACAGAGCTGTGGAGTCTTTCTTTTTACTCGAGTAAAGACACATGATAGAGATAGACTATCCTAAGTAAAGCTTAGAAAACAATGCCATAATCACAACAAAGACATAGAGAAACCAACTAACCTGTACTCTGGGGTTCTGGAAATCATCCATAGCTCCAGCAAGAGCTGGTAAGACACGAATATGATACTGAACTTGCAAATCCGGGCCCAAGTCCGTAGATAGCTGCCCAATTGCATTTATCGCTGCCCATCTCACTCGTGGGTGCGGATCTTGGAAGCAACTCAATACCATGTTCACTACTTGCTCCAAATTTTTTATCATTACCTGCACCACCATGTGAGTGAATCCAATCACGGAAGAGATATTTGAAGATATTACACTACATTGAAATTAGCAAAAGGTATGCATAGTTTGCTGTCTTATTGTCATAAACATCCAATAATGTATACTAAAAAGCCAATTGTGAAATTAAAAACACCCACTTATTCAACCAAGCCCGTATAATAATTCTCAATTTCAGTCATTAGCATAATGATTCAACCAAGCCCATATAATAATTCTCAATTGATAGGAGTACCTTTGAGCATCCTTCAGCAATCTGGGCAACTGCAATTAATGCAGCATGGTGCTTTTGCCACTCAGGAGCAGCCAAGTAGGCAGGCAACATCTCTGATGCAACTGGAACGATTGTGTTTCCACCGAGTGCAATGGATATCCTATCAAGACACTCCTGGCCCACACTGTAATTGCTAGTCTCGCCAGCATCCTCTTCCTCGGTCTCAGCACTATGCCAAGCAGGATCGTCCTCTATGTCCAACAACATCGTCATCAAAACACCAAACATCCTGCTAATGAATTGTGGCAGCTTTCTCATCATTCCAGGAGCCCTCTCCCTAGCTTCGGCTAGGGTGATCACGAATTCCACTGCCAAGTGTCTAGTACCTTCCTCAAGAGATTCAGCCTCTGCGATCTGAAGCATGGCTCCAACCACGTCAACTAGCTGCCTTCTTAAGAACCTGGGTTCTGCACCGGCTAATTCAATCAAGAGCTCAAGAGCTTCTTGGGCCGTTGCCTCCTGGCCAGAGTTCAAGGCCTCGGTCAAAGTCTTCATCATGGAGGGCAAAAGATCTTGAAACCTATCCCTGTCACCAGAACTTGGAAGGCACTGGATGAAATTGATGACCGCACTCAATGCAGCAATTCGAACATCAGGATTTGAGGAGTTGGACAGGCAATTCAGAAAGACTCCGTGAAGTTCTTTGATGAAAGGAACTAGGATCTCCCCGATATACTGAGACAACTGAGCGAATATAAGGAAGGCGGATTCCTGCAGTTTTGGGGAATCGGATGAAACGCATTGAAACATAAAAGGCAACAATTCAGGCCAGCCATTGTCGGCGAGAATACCAGAAGCAAGCTCTGAGACGGTGTCACATAGCTTTTTGGTAATCGACTTGACCTCCTCGCGCTGAACGCATGACAAAAGGATCGATTTAAGAGACGACTGTGAAGATGGGGAAAGACGAGGCCAGATGTAGGAGTCGTCGCGAGTGAGCAACTTGCGGAGAAGGATCGCGGACATAGCACGGGCTTCATGGTGGGGAGAGAGTTGAAGGAGATGAGCGAGTTTAAGAGAGAGAGAATCGGGATCAGTCTGCTTACAGAGATTGAAAAGAGATTCAGCCTGAGATCGCAGGTCGTTGGAGGAGGACATCAAATGTGAAATTAGGGTTTCGAAGGGGGCGGCATCGGGGCCGAGAATAGCAGCCAATTGCGCTTGCTGAACCTGAGTAGGAGAAGAGGAATCCATGGCTGCGCCGGCGATTTTAAATTAGGGTTTTCGACGAGGAAGAAGACGATTATGATTGGGGTTTTCTCCCTCAGCCTCCACAACCCTCGCAAGTGGCGGCCTGAATGGGAGAGAATGAGAGAGCAGTGGTATATATTTGTGTTGAAACTTGTCCGAGGGATTTGAAGGACCTGGTGGGGAATAAAAGCATATGCGAGGGGTAGGATGGAGAAGACAAACATGTAGTTTGTTTCGGTAGGGGGTATGATTGGAATAATGGCAAAAGAGAATTATGAAGATAATTTTGATCAATGATGAGAGCCGGATGTGAACTCACCGTTTTGGAGGGAAACCAAAAAGGAAGGATTTCGAGGGACAATCCAACTAACCCTACGCTACTACATTACCCACTTTCTTATCGTATTTATCTCTTACTTCCAAAATTTCAATCATTACATTATTAAAAGTTCCTTAACAACTGCATAGCTTAAAAATACCTGTATTTTGAACTAATAATAGAACTTATGTATAAGGTTCAATGGTGTAATTTTTGTACACAAAGGATAAAGATCTCTTATATAAAAAGATTCGATAATATATTAAGTTTTTAAATTATTATTTTTTTAAAATGAATTCACCTTTTCTTATTTATGATTTATTTTTCTTAATATGAATTTTTAACCTATGCCCTAATTATTATTAATCGCATGGTTAGAAAACAAACTTACAAACCTAATCTTAAAAGCTAATTTCGAAAACTCTACCATTCCTTAGTAATTTTATAAAAATAACTGCTATACATTGTGAATTACACATCTGCTTCCATTCCTTCCAAAGTGTTACAACACTATTATACATGAGTTGCCAAAGTGGGCTATAGCTTAGGGGTACGAGCATGTGTATTAAGCATAGATTTGGATAAACCGCTAGGTAACTGTTATTATGTTATTTACTTATTTTAGTTACCCCTTGCCACGGTATTTTGCTAATTATTTCGTTGAATCATAACTACAATTTGTAAACTCATCGTTATAATATTTAAGTTTATTAATCTAGCAATTATAATAAAATATAACATAGCTGTGGCGTGCAATCCAGCAATACAAAGGCGGATTTTTCCCCTTTGTATTGTGGACTTGTGGGCATTTTCAGCGACAATCATCCATGTCAAGCACAGCATGTACTTGTACCTTTGTTTAGTTTGTATAATGATTTTTGAACTATAATGCTTCACTTATTATTATATTTTGTCATATTCACCCTCCATTACCGTCATAATATTAGGTGGAAAAAACCATTTTGGTAAGTTTACAAAGAAATTACACGTTAATAATCAGTCAAAGCTATTTAAAAAATGATATTTTTAAAAATTATTTATCTGACATAAACAATGTATTTAGTTGTTTCCATATCGTACCAAATAAAATATGTGCATTTTAAAGGTTAAAAACGATTTCTAGAAGTATCTCTAATTTGGACTGGTCTTTTTATGTGACGGGTTTATGTAGCAATAAACTGGGCTGGGTTTTTATGATGTGCATAGGTCCAAATTGTTTAATTGATTGTTCATTACATTTTACTTAAAACTATTATTTTCAAATAATATACTTAAAAAATGATTATGTGGTATTAAGTGATGTAATACTTATAATCAGGTAAACTAATATGTTAGCGATTTTTCTAATTTATGCCCCAAAGGCATAGTTTTTTTTTAGCAGATAAAGGCATAGGTTAAGAAATCATATTAAAAACCAAAAAAAACCTAGAGATAAAATAGTAAACCCTGCGATTTAACACGTAATTAAATATTTATTATATATGGGGTCTTAACATATACCATTAAAATATAAGTTAATAAAATCGATATATTATATATGGATGTAACTCTAAAGGATTGAACTCTTTTGAATAATTGATTAACTATAAGCTTTAACTACCATGTAAAATGATTGATAAACTACAGGTGATTCATTTATATGAGTACACTAGTTGTCTTGCCCGTGCTACGCACGGGATGGATTTGTTAGTTGTTTTTGGTGTATTGTTGGGTTTATATTGTGTTTTGTACTCTGGATTACGTAGTGAGAATGTGTTTAGGCGGTCTGGTGAAGTTGTTTTGTTGTGTTTTTTTAACTGATCGTAGTACCTCTAGTAGTGTATGTTCTAGAAGCTTTGTTGTTCGATTGTTTAATTGTGGGTGTATTTTAGTCGAGAAAATGTGTATGGCATATTATTTGTATTGTTGTCGTCTAATATGTCGCAATGGTTTATTCATGTTTGTTTGGGTTGTAAGCTAGCTTTCATGTATGTGACAGTTTTTGCGACAGTGATTTGTTGTTTGGCCATACTTTTTTGTGGGGTACGTATATGTGTGGGGTTTTGTTGTTTTTTATATTGTTTGTTTATTTACGTGTGCCCATCGTTTATTTTTTAGTGTTTAATTTCATTTTTTTTTTGTGATAGAGTGGTTTGTATATTGTAGTATTCTTTTAACAAAATGAGTATTATGTGTTTTTTAAGTTGAAGTAGAGACTCTTTTTAATATATTTATGATTAATTAATATTGATTTATGAATTTGAGCATAGTCTAAAGTGGTGTTATATTATTTAAGTTGTTTTCGAAGTATTTGAGTAATTAAATTGATAAGAAACTAACTTTCATGATACTTTTTACAGCTTAAACACATGCATTAGAACTCTTAAATATGTTATCATAATAAAACCGTGTTTTTTTTCTTAATATGTATATAGGGTGTGTTTTATATTTGGTTTTTTTATTTGTTAAGTAATACAACCTTATATATAAATTTATAAACCTTTAGCAATAAGTGGCATTATAATTGTCCACACCAAAGTTAGATGTTAAATAGAAATCATATTTAATTATCTTATAAAAAATATTGTATTGATTATATACTATTTATACATAAGCCATTTACATTATATTTGGTGTTTGGACATTATAACTTTAGAACTACTAACTTGTGTTGCATTTGTAAATCACAAGTTTTGATATGTATACAATATACTGTACATATAAAAGATAAAATGACTTTAAGTCAAACAATATATTACATATTTATACATATTTACATGTATAAATCTATTAATGGCATGTATAATATGTGTTATGTATAATATGTATTATACATATTTATAACATGTATTGTGTATACTCTATTGTATATTATTATGTATTTGTACAATGTAATATTATAATTTATGTATAGTATACTACACATACAATATAATACTTAATAATATATACTCTAGTACTTCATTGTCACAAATTCACAACTCACAACTATGTATATGTACTTTCTCAAAAAAAAAATGTATATGTACACAATATGCTATATACATTGCCTATAAACAAAATGCATATATAGTTTACTCAACTGAGAATTGAGATGGTCATGTCATACATATTTGACTAATATAATTTAATCCATTACTTATACAAAATTATTACATATAAAACATGTTTAATAAAAAGTAAAAATTATTGATTTAAAAAATATAAACATATTCCACAAAAATGAAACAATAAGAATATTTTACTTCAAAGATACACCTTATTTTCAAAAGCTATAAAATACACTTTTTGTATCCTAAAATTTAAATAATATATTTACATTTACATTGTTATTTAAATAAACGTATGAATACCTATATAGACACCACATAATATAAAGTAATTTAGGTCATCGAAATAAATAAACTTTTTTATAAAATAATATAAAAATGTTGGAGGTAAAATAAATTGAAATACATAAGGTGAAAAAATTTCCAAAAAAAAATAAAATAAAAATACGTATGTAAATTTTCCCCTCAACCCCCCCCCCCCCCCCCCCCCCCCCCAAAAAAAAAACTTCATTTCCTAAGAAACCCTAAATCCTCTCAGTCGACCTCTTCATCACTGTTCTCGAGCCACGCCTCGAGCAGTCGAGCCGCACCTCTTCTCTGCTCACGCCCCCACCTTTCTCTGCCTTCGTCGGGATCCAACGAGGTCTGCTCTCGCCGTCGTCTTCGTCTCTCTGCCCACTCCTCCGCTTTCGTCTCCAGATCCGACGAGCTCTCCACCTCTACTGGAACGAATTGATTTTGCTTCTTTCCAACAATCGCGAGGAGAATAACAGAGAGCTCGCGCGCCAAAATCTCGATCCACTTGAGGCGATTTCAGAAAAGGGTCTACAACTGTCAACAATGGTTGAATACTCAAACTAAGACGATTTCATTGATACTCCAAGGAAGGTTAGGATTTTATTGTCTAAATCAAATTGAGTTTTGGTTTGAGCTAGAATTTACCTAATCATTCTGATGTGCTTGAGTTTCTTGCTCTAGCTATCCTTCATGGTGTGTAAATTCTACTTTATCCGACGTAATTCTCTCACTCTCCCCGTTCTCAAAGTTCCGAGTTCTTTCGCAAATTTTGCGGATAATAACCTTACAATTTGAGTGTGAGCTCCTTATGTTACTGCTAATGATTCTCCATTGAACTATGAATGCTAAAGTGGAAGGTTTTAAAACTGTGTAATAATGTATAGGGATGTCACTGAGTCCTGTGCTAAACATAACCCAAGAGTTGAGCTGCAAATCAGTAATGGCTTCACACTGGATCACTACCGTCATACACTCAAGGACCTGTAATTCTGGTTGTCAACATAGCTGGTGGAGATGAGGGGGTTTGGAGTTGTATCTCAAACTTCTTGCCCAAACATTCTTTATGCCTTGTCTAAATCTGCAGTTCTGAAAGTATTGCCCAACCGTCATTTTTTTTTACTTTTTTACAACCCAACTATTTACAACCAAATACATAAACTGCAGTTCTGAAATAACTCTTCTGTTTTTTCTTCTTTCCTCATTGGACTTCTTACCAGTTGTTATTCTAATTTTGATTGCACTTCTCATCTTAAACAACAGAGAAGAAGCCTTCACCACCAACTCCAAAGACGAAGACAAACATAAACACGACATTGATGCTTTATTCAATGAAATGGCATCTTTGAGGCAAAATAACTCATCAATGGAAACCAAACTCCAAGAATAACGGGAGAGGTACTCTGAAATCATCCTCAAGTTTGATGAGGTTGAAAGCGAAAGAGAGCATATGAACAAATCTACTCTGTAAAGTAAGCTAGTAGAAGTGAAACATGTTTTCACAACAGTAAAATCATGTTTATTCAATTTGTGTATTTTTTATATTTCTCTTATTTTATCATGTACTTTGTTTCCGTTGTTTGTTTGTGTGGAATGCATTGGTATGTTTCATCTGGGCTAGTATAAATTACAGAATATGTACATGTGGTCATGTATTCACCTATTCTCCTCCCTGTTTTTTTTTTTGAAATTTGTTACACTTGTACGTATCTCTTAATATGCATTTTATCAATCAATCTATATTTTATAGCCAGTTCAAACTTGGTCAGCTTCACCAAAATCCACATAGAAAATAGGGGGGACAAAAGTAGAGTAGGTAAATGTGATGATGTCATAGTACAATTATAAATGAAGTGCATTGTGCATGCCAATATCAATATAATTAGTGTTGTTTAAGTTAGATTTGTGACTTTCATAGTTCATACCTTAGTCTCAAAGTCTTTTAACCTTGACATTAGTACTGTGGGGTATGTGTTTCAATCTCTAAAATTATTACTGTGCAGTGCAAAATGGCATCCCGTGCATGAGATTTTTTTTGTTAGAATAGATAGACGGGTTCAGTACATGCTCCAATCATAATGCATTACCTTCTTTTTAGCTCTCCATCATTGTAACATCTGTAGGATGGTCATCTTCATTGTTGTCAGGGCATGAACCTCATGATTCTTGTTCAAGATTGAGTCATCTCTGCAGGGGAACTAAATATCAGATCCTGGTTAGTATTTTGAAACTTTTTCTTCCCCCCTACCATAATGTAAACATAATGTTTAATGAAAATAATGATTAAGAGTTAGTAGACATTGCGCTTTCTGAATTCAACTAATTGAGGTATGTATTGAGCATCGAACTTCATTGTGGATGGTGTGCTTGAGATGTAAACGTCATCTCTGTGCAATTTATAGTCAAATGTAGTTAATAAAGTACCCTTGCAAGATATAACAGAAAAACTCGGTTTGAAGGACTATTTTTTTTTAAAAAAATATAGGATCCCTTACGTTTGAATTCCTTCACGTGCATCGCAACCAATATGATAGCGTAGAGGTCTCCTTGTGTTGATTTCCTCTTGAGCAATTCATCTCCTAGCTTGTCCCACAATGGTACCCTTATTCTCTCCCCTAGAATGTTAAATTTGGGGCATTTTTTTGGGGGTTATGGATTTGAGAGTGGATAGGGTGTCTACATACCATGACATCCGATATAATGAAATCCATGTTGATGTATGTACCGATCCTATTGAACACATCCCACTTGTGACACACCATTACTTGAATGTTGGAGCTAACCCTTAAAGCAATTAGTTTAGTGGTGTATAGGGGTTATCTCTATGATGATTGTTGTTTATGTGTCTAGGTAGGAGAAATAAAGTGAAGAGTAGTGAGCTGGTTGACGGTCTTATATAGGTGGAGCTGGAGGGATGAACAATGCTAATGTGGGTAAGTCTGGTGATACAACTTTTAAGTTTGACCGTTTTGTATTGGTATTTCATTTGTGTTTTTCTAATTTACATTGCTTTACAATTTTTGGTTGTTTGACTTCTAGCAGGTACGGTCTCGACCGTTTCAATTGGGTCATGGAAACTGGCGTAATGTTCAATGCTGAGCGTTTTGGTAGAGCCTCACAACAACTATAATTAATTTGTTTTGGGCGCTTTTGGTTCTTAATATTCAATTGTTGAACACTAAATTTGTCCTTCATTTGGCTGTTTATTTGTGAGGAGGTACAACAACTTGAATGTTTAATGTGGGTGTTTAATTTGGGCATTGACATCGGCTTAAATGTGTGTCGGGGTTACATTCTTAGAATGGGCAAGGGCGTTTGTTATAGACTGTTTAATATTCAATTGTGCACTCACTAATGGGGATGCTCGGCCCACAACTATGGATCAATTGCATGCCTTAACGGGTAAGAATGAAACGGAAATTTAATGTCAATTTAGTTACACAGTAAAGTGCATTCTGTAACCAAATAGACGTTCACCTGAACACGGCAATTGGGCCCATCAACTTCATTGGGCCTACCACATGAGAGCCTAATACTCATGCATGTCAGCCCACGGGGATGCTCGGCCCACACTCACTTCAAATAGTGCTTGAGCATGTACATAATATAATGAATGGGGGCATTAATTGACCCTTTCGTTCTACTTTATATATTTATTTATAGATGACTACTTGATAACTCTAAGTCGTAAGCCTATGTTCCATGTAAACTACCAACTTCATCGAATCCAATCATCCTTGTATCAACTCTCAACTAATGGTATGTTTGAACTTGTTTTCATGCATTTAAATATATTTTATTATATTAAAATTATAATATGTATTATGAAAGTAGATCCAAACAAACCTTAAATGCTTGTTTTGGTTCTTTAATCTTATTTTCTTACAATGACCAAAATGTATGCATTTATCGGTGTGTAGACGACTTTGTTTCATGGTCGAAACTATGGTTATTGACATGAGGAGGTTTAGACCAACCACATGAATATTCATGCTTTTTATTTGTATGTTTTTACAATAAACACTATATGTACATTTAGACATATATAATATAAAATATATGTATTTTTAGACAAAGTATTATGCAATTCACCTACATTTAAACACACATGAGGTAAAATAATATTTATTGTTATCTTTATCTATTTTTCTTTTATTATGCTTATAATTTCAACAAGCATGGTTATGAACTTTAACGAGGGAAAGTCCAACAAGGTAAATTAATTTATTCACGTTAATTGACCTAAAAAAGCCCTAATAAGGGGCTCTCTCTTCTTTTTTCGCACGTACATGAGATTGACTGTCTCCATTGATTGATTTTTGAGAGCTTTTTGCCTGACTTGAGCGTCGAATGGGCTTTAAGGGAGATCCAGCCCAACCGTTGACTCGTTTTGTGATTTCAGGATTATCTGAAAGGTCATATTTCTCATCTGGAGTGCGGAGATTATCGAATACAGTCGTTCCAGTTCGAATCCGCATGGAAAATCAAATTCCTGCTTCAAGATATACTATATACAGTGGCGGATTTACAGGGGGGCTAGGGGGGCTGCCGCCCCCGCTTATGGTCCAAAGTTCTTTTATATATATACTATGAAGCTCAATATAAAACACAAAAAACAGCTCGTGCATTTGGCACCAGATTTGTGCATCTACCCCACAAACCCCTGCTCGACTCCTCTTGACACCAAGTCCGCTGTTTTATTTCTTTTGCCATTAAAATGAACCTAGCCCAATATCATTAGCCCAATATTGCCAAAATCTAATCTCTATTATGTACGTATTTGACCATTTCAAATACATAGAGTTGTCAATTCTTTATTTATTTTTATCTAAAATATGAAGGATGTAATTTTAGTTAGTATAGAAGACCTAAATAAAAATAGGGGATTAGAGAGATATATATATAATATTTTTGTTTGTTAGGTCATAAACTTGAAGATGATCACATAACATTTGTTAAGCTACTTTTTAAAAATATATAAATTTTATTTAACTTACTATATTTTTATTAAGTGTTATAAGGTATCATCTTTCTATTGCATAAGGCTTATTATTGGCATGCCTTTCTTGTCCATTCCATCCGATAAATGGGGGTTTTAGTTCGTTCATCCATCTAGTAAAAGTTAAGCTTGTCAAGCCAACTCCAGCCAACTTATCACGTCACATAATAAGGACGCAATACTAACCCCAAAATTTGTTGAATAATTAGCCCCTTCTTCGAAAAAAATCATAGATCCGTCACTGACTATATAGTATATGTGCATGATTTTTAAAGGAAAATTATATAATTTTTTGTATATATATACATGAAATTATGAAAATACATGAACTTTTTGTAAAAACAAGTTACCAGAAGAGACATCTTGATAAAACCGTGTAAAAACTTCTTATTTTACGAGTGATTTGTATATTTGTGTAATTTACCCCAAAATAAAACGCGTCGTTCGGGAAAACCTAAAATTCAGAATAACCCTAATACCTCCACACGGCAAGGTTTTTAATCCTCGCGATCCACAGCCGGTAGACGCAGCGCAACCAAGTACTATTCTCTTCAAGGCTTCAAGCTCCATAGGTACTATTTTCTTGAAGCTCCATCCCTTGCTGAGATGTTTATCTCTTGCGATTTCTTTTAATTTTCGTGTTTTCGCCGGGTTCACAAAAATAGTATATAGAGCGATCCAAAACCACATGTTTCAATTTATACAGAAAAACCCTAATTTAGCACCCGCTGTCTCAATCTTCAAGTTTGCATAGGCTTTGTTCTTGTCGGATTTCGTTCAATTTACGCGGCTTGCCCTCTACATCTATATAAATTGGATAAGACAACCGAAATAGGTTCTTCGAGCAGTAGCGGGCTAGTATCTGTCTTAGTATGGGCATTTTTTGAGATGAATTTCACGTTTGTAAGATCTTTTTCATATAGGGGAAGTTTAGTAGTCTTTGAAAGCTATAACTTCTGTACACAAATCGGAAAGGAGTTTTATCAATGATAACAAGTCAGTTTGTTTTTGTTTGTTGTATACAGTGAGATTGTGTCCTGTCCTGTACGAATGAGGGGAAGAAGCTACACTCCATCACCTCCACGGGGAGGTTATGGTAGGAGGGGACGCAGTCCCAGCCCCAGGGGTCGCTATGGTGGCCGCGGTAGAGATAGAGATGGTCCTACTAGTCTCTTAGTGCGAAATCTCCGCCATGATTGCAGGTATATATTATTTCATAAATTTGCATTTTCTAATTCTTATCTGTGTTACCAGTTTATTGCATACATTTTTTGATATTCTTTGGCTGATTTTACCTTATCTTGTCCTCCAAATAGAGCATCAATGAAGCTGTGCGTTTTCACGTATCTTACTTTGTTGATCTTTATCTTTGCAGGCCTGAAGATCTTCGTCGGCCATTTGGCCAGTTTGGTCCCTTGAAGGACATTTACTTGCCAAGGGATTATTACACTGGGTGAGCTATTCAATCCATAGAGGCTCCTCTTGTGCTAGCAGGAGTTTTTTTTTGCGATTCCAACATTTGTTTTTTGCAAAATGAATATCCTTATTGATGGAGGAAGAGTAGAATTACAAGTTTTTTTTTTATTTTGTGGTCTCTTCCTCATATTTTTTTTAATGAACAATATACTTTTAGTATGAACAATCTTTTCATTATTTTCTTTAATAGCAAAGTGCAAAGAAAACTTGTGCAATGTGACAGTTTACATCCCTTGTTGCATAATAGCCAAATGTATTCAGAGTAAAGTGGTGATGTGTGTTTTTCATGTCTTTTTAGTTCTATTCACTTCTTTATGTTACAGTAATGTTGGATTCTTAATTAAAGTTTGTGAGATTGAACAGTGAAATTAATTTTTTGAAGAGATCAATCAAGTAGTTAGAGTTCTATTGAAGATGATGTTAATGGTAATGAAGATTGGAAGGAAGTTGAGTTTGAATACATTGTGAAGAGGTTCAAGTCTTGAAGGATTTCAAGTCACTTAAAATTGGCCAATGCAAGGTCAGCACCGAAGTGCATGCCTTTATGTCCTTGGCATGACCTTTCCATATTACTGGGTTTCATTATGGTAGATTTTCACAAATGTGATTATCAGAGTACCTTCCCCTTTTTTTTATCCTTTTTTTGTAATCTCTTTATAACATTTAGCTTAAACTAATTGCAGTGATCCTAGGGGATTTGGTTTTATTCAATATGTGAACCCAGAAGATGCTGGAGAGGCTAAATATCAAATGGATGGACAGATGTTTCAAGGCCGTACATTGACTGTTGTTTTTGCCGAGGAAAACAGGAAGAAACCCACGGAAATGAGACACAGGGACCGCGGTGCCGGCGGTGGAAGGTATCCTTAGAAGCTTTACTTGTCATGATTTGGTTGTACCTTTGTGTATACTAGAGTTTCACCTCTGTTTGATTTCTCTATATACTATACAGTTTGATGCTTTTAACAAACGGAAACACTAAATTGAGCTGTTATGACTTATCAAACTTACAGAATTTTTTTTGGGAAGTAATATACTATGATCTAAATTGGGCAGTTATGACTGAAAAAAACTTACAGAACCTTGTTGAAGTAATATACTATGGATCTAAATTGGGCTGTTATGACTTATGAAACTTACAGAATCTTGCTTCTTGAAGTAATATGCTATATGGATATCTGTCGTATTAGAACATGAAGCAGTCGTTTGGTCTTTACCTTTTTCCAGTTATTGATGAGATGATATTGGGTATTAGCTTGGGAATAGTGGTGCAGGCCATCATATTTTAGCCTGCTTCACCGATATTGGATGCATCATTTATCCTTCCTCTACTGCAATATACCATGATAGAGCTCTTACAAGGAACTTCTAATATTACTATCACAGTTCCAGGGGCCGAGTTTATGATAGAAGACGATCTCCTCCTCCGTATTCCCGCTCATCCCGCTTATCCCGTTCTCCACCACCACGATATGCACGATCTCGCTCCCGAAGCCATGAGTACTACTCCCCTTCTCCAAAACGAAGGCAGAATTCAAGGTATGTTTACGGTCAAAGGTCATTCTGTCACATTTTGATCATCATCAGTGTGAATCCTTAACCTATTCTCAACTAAAATAGAAGTCACTAAGCTATCAAACTGAATGGTTTATGTTATTGTATTTTCTGATTGTCATTCTTTGCGACGAGTAGAATGGTACATGTTGTGTGCTTCCATGCTTGTTTTATTATCTGAATGGGTATCTACTTCTAAATAAATTTGTTTTATTAGAAATAGTTGATCAAATGAATGCTTTTGCAACAGGTCTGTATCGCCCCAGGACAGAAAGCACGGTAGGGAGAGGTCGTACTCTCAATCCCCTGCCTACAATAACTCAAGAAGCCGAAGCAGGAGTCCAGTCCAAAGCCGGGGTCATAGTCTAAGCCGCAGTCCAGTACGCAATGAGAGGCCTAGTGAACCTGAACTGAATGGATCTCCCTAGTCAGTAGGAAGGTGGCAAAGTTATGACCCTGATTGCTCTTAAATCTTCCTTTTGCTTCATTGAACAAGAGAAGTGCTACTGTCTGGAATCTTCTCGAATTTGTGCTTTGGACCTCCGTGTGTTTGCTGTTTGTGGGTTGCTTTAAAGCTAGTAATATCTTAGTCTGTCTTTCCATGATGTTTGTTATGATTTGCTAAAGTGAACATCTATTAGTCTAACTAGTTGGTTTCTGCAGTTTTGCTCTTTATTCATTTACATATAGCATAAAATGAAATGAACCCGAAGCAGAATTACGAACCTAAATACAATGGCAGAAATAATTCATGCCAAAGGAATTGCTAAGCTAAGATGGTCAAACAAACAAGGGCGGCGCATAGCAACCAATGATATCCATGCCAATCAAATCTAGCAGAAAAAGAAAGGGTTGAGAATAATTGTGGAACAAGATTAATAAAGCAAACCATTGAGAAGTTAGCTTAATGTCTCTACAATACTCCACCCAGTGCCCATCCAGCCAAACCATCCTACTGGGATGATAAAACAAAAGACTAGAATAAACAACACGACAAGGAAATTAAACTGGGGAGGAGAAACATAAACAATGAAGTGAAGGATGCCAGCAATGTTCCCTGGAAATTGATACATAAGCAGCTACAAAGGCTCCACCTTTTCAAGGGCCTCCTTTTCTTTGTGAAGCTCATCACATTTTCATGGAGCATCAACTCAAAGAAAAAGCAAATATCCACCAACTCCATCCATCTTTAGCCAATCCAAAAGACCATAAGGGACTTCAGTACTCTCAATCCTTATAAAGCTGTTGTCAACTTATAGACCAGCTTAGAGGCTCTAAGCTGCCACAAATTGACATCATGTTGGCATACCTATTACAGGAAATAATCAGGTGTTCTCCGTGTAACATCTGGCTCCCCTCTCCTAGGCGCTGGCTCAAACTGCAACCAGATACAAATTACCTTGATTAGTTTCGTGTGACAAACAGATCAAACATTAAATCATAGAATATTCAGTCACTAGGCCTGACACTTCAGAACTACCAAACAAAATGTTCAGGAGTCAAATTTTTAGCAGGACCATACCTGAATAAATTTGTGGTCTTTGCAGTCATCAACTTCCATGATGGATGCCATATTTCCACAGCGGTAACAATAATTAGGGGCACTAAATATGGTTACCACCTTTTGATCCTGCAACAGCGCATTCAAAATGAAGCTTATATTACCAAAGGTGAGACAGAGAGAAATCTAAAATAGTGAGTCAAAAAACACTCACATGACCCCAGTTGTATCCCTCCATAACAAGTTGGTGAGCTCTAGAAATCAGCTTTAGACTATTGGTATGATTAAATTGCTCTGATATGTCCTACAAAACAAACAAGAAACACAAACACACATCAAGCACTCGCAAGACAGTAGAAAAGCATAGCATGAAGAGTATCTCAAGAAAAGGAAAATGGAGTATAAAGAACAAGAAATATACTTGGCCAAATGTGTATCCAGCACCCCTAGGTGAGATACCCCACCCACAACGATCATCTGGGTCAGACCATAAGAGATCGCACATAGGCCCCTCATGCGGAACCTCTTGGACACGATCAAAATTTCTTATGTTATCAAGTGTCTCAATGGAGGGAGATAATCCACCATGCAGGCAAAATATTTCAGATTCAACCTTCAAATACATAAATTGGTCAGCATGTTACAATGCAAACAAGGATATAAACCAGATTTGAATCTTAAACATCAAATGTAAAAGAGCCATACTAACCAAAGCAGTGAGTGGGAAGTAATCAAACAGGTCAGTGAAAACCTTCCAAACATTAGCATTGCCGTATCTGCATATAACCACAACTCCTTCAAATTGTGAGGACATAGAAGATTAATAAACATAATGTTACAGAATCTGTATTCACATTGCCCAATCAGAACACTTTTGCCGACAATATCACATTTTAGAGCAAAACCCTCTAAATTATCAAGAAAGAGTAAAAAAAAAAAACATAGTTCATAACTTCAAGAAGAAGCATGCCTCACGGAGTAAAAGGTGCTAATTGACATAAGAAGTTGAAAATCTCAACAGATAGCTAGCATGACCTCCTTCCCATCAAATGATCAAGCAGACAAGCACGTCCAGTAAACAAAAAGGAAATACATCAAACACTGAAATTTATTCAGATGTAATAAGCTTGGTTTTAACAATGATTATAATTGGACCATTCAAGGGGTTTTAGTGACAAGAAACTCACTTCCGTAGACATTCGTCATAAAATCCATACACTTGAGTGATCTGCAGAGGCATTGCCAAACACAGGATAAAAAGAACACAGTAAGTCAGTGCTAATTATGAATGGTTTTAAGCCAATCCAAAATTACAAATACTTCTAAAGCAACAATCAAACTTGATGATGACATTAGAGAATAAAGTCAGTAGACGTGTAATCAATAACAAAGCACCTGACGACTTTCATGATTGCCTCTAAGAATGGTAATCCTTTGGGGATATCGAACTTTAAGTGCCACCAGCAGCTGGAAGGTAGATAAGTAATACCATGTTAATTCTATATGAATGAGGACAGCATCCACCTCAAGTGAGCATGTTCTATTATAAGCCAAAATATGTGTTTTATTCCTATAAAAAAATTATACAGATTAACGACTTGAGACACTAGTGACTACAGGAAGCCAATTAAGTTGACCAGCTATATCTCTTTGCACAGATGTATGACTACAGGAAGTGTGTGTAACCTTCCGGCTTCCACCACATAAAATACATCTCTCTGGAGATATATGATGAACTATATTCCGGCTAAATACTGATCATACTCAAATATATGATGACTGCAGGAAGGAAAACAGCATCAAGTACTCACTGTAACAGTTTCAACTGAATAATATCCTCGATCAACATAGTCACCCATGAATAAGTAATTTGTATCCGGACACTACAATTGATAGGAAAAAAAATTGTCGGAGTTAGAAACTAACAATTGGGAAAATGAGAATATATACATGTAATATGAGAAGGCATATGCCCTCCAGGTAAAAGAACATATACTCTAATGCAAAACATATAACCTTGCCACCAATCCGAAATAGTTCTGCAAGATCATGGAACTGGCCATGAATATCACCACATATTGTCACAGGACTCTTCACTGGCTGCAAAAAAGGAAAACCCCGTTCATGATCTTGAATGCACATAGTTTGCTTTCAGCAAATTGCATCTAGTTCCCCTTCTAGTAGCTTATATTATGCAAGAGATACGTCAAGGAAAAGAATAACATAATTAATCACCGAGACAACGGGAAAGTAGAAACAACATGAGCATGCTACAACTATCTATCAAGCTAAGAAACAAATTTCGTTATTTTTCCTGTCAAATGATTAGCTTGGTATTATACTGATGCACCACACCTTAAGCATTCTTCACAAGAGAAAAAGATAATTTGGTAAACCATATCAGTTTCTTAGTCAATGAATACTGATGATTGACCTCATAACAACTTCAGTATTTGGATAAGAACATTGGCATTAGCAATACAAATTACAAAACCAGTGTGTTTTCCTTCATAAACCTGGAAATTTACTCCATAGTCATGCTACAGGAATAATCCATCTGCATGATTGAAAGAATGACATTTCCCAGTTTTAAACCAAGAAAAGAGTAAGGGAATTTCCTACCTCAATGCATTCATCATATGGTCAAACAATCTAATACGTGAGAAGAATTAAAATTCAAAAGGGGAGTAAATAAATTGAATGACATTGTTGATTGTTCACCTAACACCCAAACACAGTTATAGAGGAAAATTATGTACCTGAACATTGCTCTCTTCCATCAGTATCTCCTTCGCCTTTTCAGCCAAACCCCTCACCTATATAACAAAGGTGAACATTCTCAGCAGAAATAAATTGCTGTATCAATACTCAAAATTCCATGAACAATGAATTGACAAGGAAGTGCTTACAAAATTGAGAAACAAATCTAGAGAGCAAGCACAAGACAGACAAAATATCAACTTCCCCACAACAAAGGTTTTAATCTGCCAATTCAACAATTATGCCAGGATCTAAACTTAAGAAGAAACTCTTTCCTGATTATTGTTCTATTCAAATAGGATGAAAAACATTACCTTCATGCAAACTTAAATCAATCAAATAAAATGCAAAGGACTCAATATACATTGGCAACACGTTCTACCCTAGAATCTTCAATAATTCAATCAACACAATCTTTTATGATATGCTGAATTCCATAAAAATCATGCTGCACACCAGAGGCTTTTGATTAACAGGAATGCAGTATGTTGAAATCCATAATAATACCTTTAAAAAACATGATAAATAAAGAAGGAAAAAGGAGGATCCATACCACGGACAGCAAAAATGTAACGTCTCCCAGCCTAAGAGATGGACCCCATCTCAATCAATGTTTATAGAACTAAACACGTCTTGGATATATTAGTCTCCCCGAAAATTATTAAGCAAACGGCATTATTTTTCAGAAGAAGGGAAAAGATGCGCTCGTAAGCGGGCCAGGAGGCAATAGAGGCAATAGACCACTCAATATTCAAACCAATTACGGATCTGATCCAAATGCCACAACAAATCTGAGGCAACTCGTGAATTTACCCCTTCGATACCGAAAAAACCATAAATATACAAAGCACGACGAAAATCATACAAAATCAAGCGAAATACCATAATTCCTAACCCTGGGAACAAAACCTAGGCGAATCCCAACGATCTATGACAACTTCCAATCCAGGTCGCGAAATTACGAAATCCGTTAATATAAGGAGGGGTGATGCGAGATGTGAGTAGGAGAAACGGAGGGAATTGTACCTCTTGCTCGGATAGAGGCTTGCACTGCATGAGCTGGACGATCTGTTCATCGAGGTTGTGATGAGTGTTCGAAGGCACCGGATCGAAGCTCATCTTCGCGTTCTCGGAAAATCTTGGATCTATCAAATTCTGATTTTCGTGCTTGTTAGTTCCGTAACCGTTTGATTTCGAGATGGAGAGAAGGAAGAAAGGAGGGAGGGACTCGAGAGAGATGATGAATTGGAGAGAGAGACAGAGATGGTCCGAGTGCCAATAAGGAAAACCCTCGCTGGTCGATCTCCACCCCTTTTCTCTTTTTCCCTTTTCTTTTTATTTCTTGTATGGTAAATATAGTATTGCAAAACCTTTAGGACCGATTGATATTGAGGATATCATGTATGGGTATGAGATATCAGTTATATTCATATCTGTGTTTGGTATATCTGATATCGATATTAAACTGATATTTGTTATTTTTAGACAAATATCGATATTAGTGATATCAGAGTGATATTGGATTGTTATTTTGATATCTTTTAGAAAATTGGTATATCAAACATATCACTCATACTCATATCCATATCTGATACCTTGATATCACTCATATCCATATCTTGATATCCATACCGATACACATACCCGATATTTCATATCATTGATATCGATACCAAACGAGCCCTTATAATATCTGAAAGGGTGAGTTTAAAAAACTGAATAAAAAATACTAAAGCTTTTTTTATATGAAAAAACCTTCTTTTTTTTGATAAGGTAAAATTTAGATTAGAAACCACAAAAGAGCCGGTTTCTCAATCTATAGCATCTTTACGGATGAGATGAACAAATTCTAGACTATCTCTAAAGTCTTCTAAGGAAACCTGTTGTACCTTCTTTGCGATGAAGTCGGCCACGACGTTGGTTTCTCGGAAGACGTGAGAAATCTACACTGAAGAAAACAGTTGTAAAATACACAGGATATCGGAAATTAACATTTCAATATCCCATGGACATTGTCAGATTTGATTAAGGACATTCACGATGGTAAGGTTGTCACATTCAAGATGAATGTTGGTAATGCCTAATTCATAAGCCTTTATCAGGGCATTTCTTACTGCCAGTGTTTCTGTTTTAAGCGGGGTTGAAATACCACATTTATCCCCATAGAGGAAGAGTGGTTTTTCCGTGTTGTTCTTGAAAATGTAGCCAAAACTAGATTCACCATTGGTTTTGGTGGATCCATCTGTGTTGATTTTAATTATGTTATCCGGAAGTTTTTTTCATTTCTTTATTGGTCGTCTTACAATGTTCGTTTTATGAGTTTTTTGTTTGTCTTCTGTTAGACAGTCAGGGTTCCAGTTTTTCGTTTTATTCCAGTTCTCAATTTATTTCTTAATATAAATTGGTACATCCTTAATGGGTTCGACATCATCATTTGTTCTACCAAAGCTTTGATGGTTTCTATAGAACCAAATACTCCACCAAGAGACCATTAATTCTAAGAATTGTAATCTATCAGTTTTTTATCGAATTTCTTCAATGATTTCATTGATTTTTTTGTTTCCTATGTTTAGGGATGTGATTATGCTAAATGTGTCATGATTCAATTTTTCGATTGTTTTTAAGGTATGCTTACATTGGAAGATGAGGTGGTTCAAATCTTCCAACTGAGCATTGCATCGTATACAACCCGGGGGGGTTGTAACGCCTTTTTCTGCTAATCTAGCTTTTGTTGGGATTCCGTTTTTCATTATTTTCCCGACAAAGTTTTTAACTTTGGGATACGTGTCCATTTTCCATATCCAAGAGGAATCATAAGCAATATAACTCTTATTTTTGTTAATTAGTTCTATAGTAGAAATTTGTAGAAAACCAGCCGTTTTTGCTAGTTTTCCAGTACATTCTATCATGGATCTCATTTAAGGGTATTGAGATCGAGGTTAATTTTTCGGCTAAATCATTTGGTAAGTATTGTTCAAGTAAGTCCTTATTCCAGGTTTTATTTGGCAACATAAAATCAGCTACCAGTGGATCCTTATTCATGATTGACTGTGAGGTTATGTTATCACATAAGGGGGTGTTCAGAACCCAGTTATCCGTCCAGAATTTGATAGTTTTTTCATTACCAACTTGCCAAATTAGTCCAGATTTGAACTCAGGCATAAGTTCAATCATTTTGGACCATTGCCAGGAGCAGTTTCCTTTTTTCTCGTAATGAAGTATATGGTGTGTTTTCAGGTATTTATCCGTAATAACTCTAACCCAGAAGTTATTTGGTTCATCTAAGATTTTCCAAAGTAATTTGAATTGAAGGGCTTTGTTCATGTCTTTAGCTTTTCTCAAGCCAAGACCTCCTTGATGAGTTGGTTTACAAAATTTTTCCCAACCTATAAGAGGTTTATAGGAGTTGTCTTTGTTCCAAAAAAAAGATTTGTTTAACTTATCAAGTTCATTGTGTCTGTGTAGGTAACATGAAACTTTGCATAAGATAATTGGGTCTTGAAGCCAAATTGATTTTTATTAGTGTTGTTCTTTCTGCTTGGGAAAGAGAATTTGCTTTCCATTTAGATAATTGTTGTTGAGTGCTAACTAAAAGGTCAACAAAGGTGTTCGAGTTAACTCTACCATTGATGATAGGGCAACCCATGTATTTTTCGAGAAATATCATGTTTGTGATTGTGAGAATGCCTTGTAAAGCTAATTTCTTTTGGTTGGTGACCTTTTTTGTAACTTGAAAGGCCGATTTATGGAAGTTTACTTTTTGTCATGAGATCTTGCAGTAGTCATCAATAATATATTTGATTTCTTTACAGTTTTCATGTTTAGCTTTTGAGAAGATCACAATGTCATCCGCAAAGGCCAGAAACGGGATTCGTGTTCCTTGTTGATTGATTTGAAATCCTAGGGGATTTCGAGTTCGTTCTGAGGCTTTTTGGAGTTTTCTAACAAGGATCTCAGATCCTAAAATAAACAAGAAGGGCGAAAGGGGGTCTCCATGTCGAAGTCATCTTGAAGGTTTGAATATTTCTGTGGGTCCATTGTTAACAAGTACCGAAAATGATACCGTTGTAATGCATTCTTTTATCCAGTTGATAAATTTTTCATGGAATCCATATTTTTCCATTATTTTTATAATAAAATCTCATTCGATTCTATCATAAGCTTTTTTCATGTCTAGTTTCAAGGCAATAAAACCTTCAGTTCCTTTTTTCGATTTAAAAGAGTGAAAGATTTCATGTGCAATTAAGACAAAGGCACCCTGAAGGGGGTGTATTAATTTTTCCATGGTTCTTTTGAGTCTAGTTGTTATAATCTTCGAGATGATCTTATAAATAGTAGAGCATAGACTAATGGGTCTATAGTGATTTATAGAGTTAGGATTGTCACATTTTGGGATTAAGGATATGAATGTGTGATTTATTTGTTTAAGCAGTTTCCCATAAAGAAAAAAGCTTTTAACTGCTTGGGTAACACAAGGACCTACGATGTCCCAATATTTTTGGTAAAATTCCGTTGTCATGCCATCCGGCCCCGAAGATTTATCCGAGCCAATGTTAAAGACCGCCTTTTTAATTTCTTCGTTGGATACATTTTTTATTAATTCCAGATTATCCTCTGTAGAGATTTCAGGCTGGATTAATTCGAGGTTTTCCTAGAATAGTCTCTGGTTCATATCTTCACTTCTGAATTTTTTTCTGAAATCATTTCTGATTTCATTTATGATGTTTTCTTCACCAGTGATGCTTGTCCCTTCTCGGGTTTTGATTTCTTTTATAATTTTTCTATTTTTTTTTCACTTGCTATTTTATGAAAATAGCTAGCATTCGTGTCATTATATTTGATGTGTTTTACCTTAGCTCTTTGGTTTCAGTAAATTTTCTGGAAACACAGAAGTTTTTCCTTTTTATCTATGATTCTAGTTTGCTTTTTAATGAGGTCATTTGTAGGGTGATTACAGATCTCAGTTTGGATTTCAGAAAGTTGTTTTTCTATAGTTTATAATTGTGTGAAGACATTTCCAAAGGTACTTTTGTTCCAGATCTTAGCATATTTTTTGAGTAGTTTTGTTTTGGATACCAGATTATACAATCTAGATCCATGGTAGTTAGTTCTCCATGTTTGTTTTACCACGTTTCTAAAATCCTTTCTAGTCATCCAACTTTTTTCAAATTTAAACGACTGATTTTTAAAAGGCACGGCTGAATCTAGCTCGATGGAGATGGGGCAATGGTTTGAGCTGGAAAAAGCATAATGCTTAGTACAGATATCAGGATACCATTGAAGGATCTGGTGGTGGATAAGAACCCTATCCAGTTTTTCATAGATGTTTTATATTTCTGTGTTGTTCTTTCGTCAGGTATAGGTGTTTCCCTGGATAGGAGTATCCAAGAGTTCACATTCATTTTTAAAATGACGTAGTCTTGCAAATTTCAATAAAGGCGGTATAATCCCGCCTAATTTTTCAGAAGGGTTTTGAATTTCGTTCAGATCTCCCATAATAATACACGGAAGAGAACAATTTGTAATGTAGGAGATAAATTCGTTCTATAACACATTTTTTGCAGATTCATTTGGTGGGGCATAAGTAAGGATTATCATAAGTATTTTGTTCGTGAGCAAGTTTGTATACTTAATACTAATAAATCTTGTTTCAATTTGTTCAATTTCAAGGATTTCGTTTGTAAGTTGGTAGGTCTTCCACATTACGCAAATGCTTCCTGCGAAACCCGTAGCAGGGACACAGTAGAATTGATCAAACCGTGCTTTTTCCATACTTTTTCATTTGGTTCTTTGTTTGTTCTTGTTTCAAAAAGTGCAAGAAGTTGTATTCGTTCGATTTTGCAGAAAGACTCAACATCCATCCAAAAGGTTTTCTTTCCGATTCCGCGGCAATTTCAGGTTGTGATCTTCATAAAAACCTATTTGTGTTGTTGCCCCATATCCTAGGACATTTAGGGGTCTTGTTGTCGTTTCTATTTTTGTTTTTATTTATTGTTTTACCCATAGTCATGATAGAACTCAGAGGACTGGGCGTTTTGTTCTTAAGAAGTTTGTGTGTTCGATTGTTCTTTATTGGGGATTCCCATTGATGTAAGGCAAACCTAACAACTAGGAAATCAATATTTACATTTTGTTCAAGGGTTCTAATACAAAGTAACTTGCTCATATAAATGAGTAAACAAAGATAGAAATTACAATGTTTATGTATGTGGTACTGATAACATTAAACACTTGCTGTAAAAACATTGGTACGGCCAAGCAGTCTCAAGAAGCGAACCTGGGAAGATCTTTCCATTTCATGGCTTGTACATTGCATCTTTGCATAAAGGTATAGGATATTAATACTTGGTATAATTGTAATTTGTAGCAGCAGCCGACACCTCCATAGACGATCAATCATTGAGGAGCATTCTATTGCTATGTATTGTTCCATGGGTTCAGGATGTGCTGGTTTATTGGTATAAATACCAACTCCAGAATTGCACTGTATTGGTTTATTGGCATAGAAGTCAACTCCAATTTTCCATTTCTGGTTGTTCATATTGCCCTCCAAAATGAACATTTGGAATAGAAACTTTTAAGAGACCATCCAGAGGATGTCACCTATATCATAGTTAAGATTAAGCAAGTAAAGTAATAAATCAAAGTTTAGATAAATATACTCAACTTTCAACCGCACAACAGGGAGCAACAAAAGAAAGTTTAAATGAATGCAAGGCATCCAAGTAAACCCGAGGTTTGAGTTTAAGATATGAAATTCAAGTTTAGCCATGTAAGAGATAGAAGACACACTAGAATCAAGGAAGTTCAACAAGGTACAACAATGACAGTAAAGACAACACTGCAAATACTTACTCATTTTCCATTTATAAAGGTCTCCAAAGATGAAATCAAGGAGAAAAAACATCTTTACCTTCAAAAAAATTTGTCGAAATTCAGGAAGATTGTAAAGATAAAGTTTCAAAACAATATCAAGTTTGGAAGGAGAATGGAGACTGTGAGTCTCAGAAAAGATTTTTTTTGTAACATTAGGAGCCACTGGATGAGGGGTTACCTCAATAGCTTTCACCACATTTGGTTCAGGGGTTGATTTTTCAGCCTCAAGGAGGCAGGTAGTCAGCCAAGTATTGGGACAACATAAGGGGTAGAAAACTACCTTAAAGTAGCAGACATCCCAAATGTAGTTTTTATAATAAAAACTCCAGCCATGTTTCAGCCGTAACATGACAGAATACAGCATGCAATTCAGCAGAGTCCAAATTTCAAGGTATAAAATCTCCTTACTGTAATTCACATAGTAAGAAGACATAGGGTAATAATCAAAGACAATCAAGTAATTGGGGCTAGCAGCCTCAGGTTTGAGAGAAATATTGGTTTTAACCATAGCAAGAGGGTTCACCTCAAAAGGGATAGAAACAAAGTGTTCAAGAGTAGTAGCTTTAGTAACAACAGAAAAGATACAGGCACCAGGCAAAATGCATAACACCTCTTTTAGAAAACTGCTCCCTTCGTCCACAAGAGTGGGAAAATAAAAATTAACCACACCAACAGAGAAAGAGGAACAGTCAGGGTCCAGATTGAAATTTCAGTATTCAGGTTATCAGAGTTCAAGATATGGAGTATCAGATTCATCCAGTCAAGGTCGCACAAAGGAGGATAGGAATCAAAATAAAAAGCAAAAAGCAAGAGATAAAAGCAAAGAAGGTAAAGAAAACACATGTGAGGAAGATTCAAGGATCCTCCAGGAGACGAGATGCTCAGCAGAGGCGCACTTCAGATCTCCTCTCGATCAACAAAGACGAGATCTAGAAGTCGATTGCAGCTCCAGACCTCGTCTTCCATGCACCACTGGAGGTTCAAAACCCCTGAATCCATGGCCTGGACAGCCGAGCATGAGACGCATCGGCTTTTCCTAACTCCAGTCCAGCCCATGACCTAGCTCTCCAGTGAACCCGGATCCCATACCGGCAGTCGAAAGATTTCACCGGAGAGGGTCTGTAAACCCAGATCGAAGATCTCACTAGCGATTGCTCCAGATCCACTTTCTTCATCGAAGAAGAAGCTGTCATCCACACAGTCGCAACAGATCCAAGGGACGCCGCCCTAGGTTTGCTCCCACCAAGTCTTCGGTAGGCCGGACCACCCGCCACCATCGTCGAAAAGGAGGAAAAGAATGGCCCAAGTCTCTTCGCCGTAAAGGCAAACCTTTCGATTTCTCTTAAACTCGTGTTGAAAGAGGTCAAATTCATGGTCGGAATTGTTACGAAATGTGGAAGCTTCATTGTTCAGGGGATCAAGTTTGGAGGCTATGGCGATGGTGAGGGCCGGATGCGGCGGTTCAAAGTTTTCTAGGGTTGGAGGGGTAAGGTGTAGGGAGAGCGTTTTCATGTTCTAGAACCAACGGTACTTGAAAACCATGTTAGGGTGGAATTGCCAATCTATTATGAAAAAACCTATTAAATGTAATAAAAATGACTTACTTTCGTAGTACTTTGTATAATTGGCGATAATATATATATAAAAATAGGTATTTTCTCTCTTAACAGATAACTATTGTTTGTTATCTTTTGTTGGGGATGGACATTAAACCAACAAGTGAAATCATATGAACCAAAAAAACCAAGTGAAATCATAATTAGTTAAATGCAATAAGAAAGTTTTGCTATTTAGGCCTCTTAATTTGGACATGATCTACAGTAAGCTCCTCAATATACAGCCCTAGCTAGGCATGCAACAAAGCAAACTTTCTTAGACCTTGAGATCGTGACACGTACAACTTACCAATATCCAAGGATATTAACCAATATTCTAACAACAAAAGAGAGGATATTAACCAGTATTAAAACTAATCTCCTAAAATATATGTTATATTTCAATTTCTATGAATTATACTCCTTGGAGTGTAGTTAAGATGGTCAAATAGCATAGTATAAGAAAACACTCGACACTTCTATTGCCAATCCATTTACTTATCAATACATGATATCAGTTGTAACTTATTTGTCATGAGTTTGTTTAGCATAAGCACCTTGTATATGCAAATATGAAATAAAGAAATTTAAAATATAAAATCCACCTTATAATCCATCATTATATACAATCAAAGTAAAAGTTTGATATATATAGGATTTTTTAGCCCTGCTCTAAAGAACCACAAAGCATAATTTTTTTGTAAGCAAATAACATCATCTCTAGCTTATAAATGACTACATGTACTTTTTGATAAACCATAGCCACAGTTGTTTGACATGTTGAGCTTTTGTCGTAATTGTTAATCCATCACTCAACTTAATTTCTTCCCCTAACAACATGTGAAGTTGGTGAGGGTGTAATTGCTGATGGGTCCTCTTAACGTAAAATGGTCAGCTTTTTTCTTTTGGCCGTTACTATATACACGACAAACTTATATGCTATATTTTGATGTATAAATTTTTTACCTGTACGTCAAAATATGACGTACAAATTTGTCTTATTTTCACCTGTATATCAAAGTCTGACGTACAAGTGTCGTGCGTATAATTTTTTTTTTATCGTGTATGTAGCAGGTTGGTAATAAATTGGGCATAGAGAGAGACACACACAGTACTGGAACTAGCAAGGGAAGAGAGGTGAGTTGTGTGTGTTGCCTTTCACCATTGACATTTATGCGTCTCTAACTCCCATGACCTCTTCTTGTTTAACTAAAGATAAGGCTACGTTTGCTTTCTCTCTTTATATCTGCTCCTTTTTTCGTACAGGTCTAGATCAGATTTGAGGTTTGGAGCTGCAAATTTCCCGATCTGATTCTCGTTTCCCCTTTACATGACTCTGAGCTGAAATGGAGGGTTCTTCGCCTAATGCGTCTAGAGGCTTCCGAATTCAAGCTCCTCTCGTGAGTTTTCTTGCCCTAGATGGAAATTCCCCATCCCGCCCTTGTTTGTCGCTCGAATTCGATGGGGTTTTTTAGCTCTCTGGTGATGGGTCGGTGCTCGTATTTTTCTGATACGGATTTTTTCGATGAATTAAATGTTATTGTTGAAAATTCTGCTGCAATTGTCATGGTTTGCTACACGTTTCATTCAATTTCAATGATTGTTTTTCAGAATTTTGAGCTTTAAGTTTCCGGGAATGCAGTGCCTCTTTTGGCATGGGTTTTGATTGGTGAAACAAGGTTAAACACTCAATTGTTTTCGTGATGTTGCAAATTGAGCTGCACTTGTACATATTTCCTGCAATTTCAATTAGAAAGTGAAGTTATTGTAGAATTTTAAATCCTTAGGATGCATTTCAGTGCATGTTCTGGTTTGTGCTTTGATTGATAAAACATGGTTAATACACTTGCTACTGCAAGGTGTCTTAAAGAGGCTAACATCTTGTTTCTCTGCATTTTTGCCTGTGGTTAGGTTGATTCCGTATCATGCTACTGCAAGGTAGACGCGGGTTTGAAAACGGTTGCTGGTGCAAGGAAATTTGTCCCGGGATCAAAGTTGTGTATCCAGCCTGACATCAATCCCCGTGCACACAGAACAAAGAACTCACGCAGAGAGAGGAGTCGCGTTCAGCCACCTTTGCTACCCGGGCTCCCTGATGATCTTGCTATCGCCTGTCTGATTAGAGTTCCCCGAGTGGAGCACCGAAAACTCCGGCTTGTCTGCAAGAGATGGCAGCGTCTTCTATCGGGAAATTTCTTCTATTCTCTGAGGAAAAGTCTAGGAATGGCGGAGGAGTGGCTATACGTGATGAAGAGGGACCGCGATGGAAAGATCTCATGGCATGCCTTTGATCCCGTCTACCAGCTCTGGCAACCGCTTCCACCAGTTCCCGTTGAGTACTCTGAAGCTCTCGGGTTTGGCTGTGCTGTTTTAAGCGGATGCCACCTCTACTTGTTTGGAGGGAAAGATCCGATCAGGGGATCATTGAGGCGTGTGGTATTCTACAGTGCAAGGACAAACAAGTGGCACCCGGCACCAGGGATGCTACGGAAGCGTCATTTCTTAGGTTCTTGTGTTATAAACAATTGCTTGTATGTGGCCGGTGGGGAGTGTGAAGGGATCCAGAGGACGCTTCGATCAGCTGAGGTTTATGACCCGAACAAGACCAGGTGGAGCTTTATTGCCGACATGAGCACGGCAATGGTTCCGTTCATTGGGGTGGTCTATGACGGAAAATGGTACCTTAAAGGTCTGGGGAATCATCGCGAGGTCATGAGCGAGGCTTATGATCCGGACACTAACAGCTGGTCCCCCCCGATCAGTGATGGCATGGTAGAAGACTGGAGGAACCCAAGTGTCTCCATGAACGGGAAGCTATATGCTGTGGATTGCAAAGACGGGTGCAAGTTAAGGGTGTTTGATGCATCCACTGATTCATGGAGCAAGTTCATGGATAGCAAGCTCCACCTTGGGAGTTCACCAGCTCTGGAGGCTGCTGCCCTTGTTCCCCTCAATGGTAAGCTCTGCATAATCCGCAACAATATGAGCATTAGCATGGTGGACGTCCCAAGCCCCGATAATCAGGTTGGGAGTAATCCTCATCTGTGGGAGAATTTGGCGGGGAAGGGTCATTTTAAGACACTGGTTACCAACTTATGGTCTAGCATTGCAGGTAGAGTTGGTTTGAAGAGTCACATTGTGCATTGCCAAGTTCTACAAGCTTAGAATGGAAATTCATGGTGAGGCAACAATGATCTTGTGCTTGGTGAGCTGAGCTACTTCGTGATTCTTTGTTCATAAAGAATCCCAATGCAACCCATGAACCAGGACAAAGATGAAACTGATCATCCTCTTCCGTTTGGGTGTCAAACCAGGGATTTGAGTTGAAGGACTAAACAGGTTCACAATACCATGTACTTGGCAGTTGGCATCTAGCTCCTTCCTCCCCCCATCAGAGGTTTGATCCTCTTATGCTTAATTCTAATCAAATGTTCGTATGTTTTAAACACTAGCTTTGTCATATCTACACATGTTGAGTTAGGAATTCTAGCCATGGATAGTAAAGAAAGTTTGCCCGTGTCCTTGGTGTCAGTTATCCTTAGCTATTGCGTAGTGGGAGTTCTTTTTGGCGTTGTATTTGTAAAATGTGAATATTCATGTGTCATCTAGTGAGTAAGGTCTTCAATTTATTAATTCGGCCGTACCTCAAGCGTATGTTCTTTGAACTTGCCCAGAAATCACACACAATTCCAGAACAAAAGCCTATAATTGGCCAATAAGTGCTAGTGATCACCAAAAACAAAAGAATAGATCACCGTAGCATTATTCATATTTCATAACAGCACAGCCAATTCAGTCATGGGAAGTTTGATGTACGCAAGAGATGCCATATAGGCTTTGATATTATAGACATACTACTACTCCACTGGCCTACTTACATCTGGATTGCGGGTCTTAGTCCCAAAACCCATGAGAATTATACACTGTACTATACTTTGGCGAATTTAGACAATGTTGAGAATCAAGATTGACCTTTGTGTGATTCCTTGGGCCTAAAAAAGAGAGCCAAATCAACTACTTTCTTGCGGGGCAGGTGGTGGTGGTTCTGGCGGCAGGCGTTCTATTCTGTGAGTAACAGTGGGATTTCCTCCTGGACTGGATATGGTAGCTGCAACCAAGAACAGGACTAGTTTTAGATGAATGTGATACTTATCCAAGCAAACAGATTAGATTACAAGGCTTAACTAATCATCATGCCGTGAACGCGGGATAACAGTAAAGTATACGAACCTGTTACGCCTAATTTGTAAACAAAGATGAGAATTAAGGCAGAAAATTCGATTGCAGTAGAAGGTTTGAAGTTCAAATCGGAACCCTAATTACGGTAACAAAGATGAGAATCGATCAGAAGACGGTTACCTTGAACAAATCTTTGAAGGAATTGGAACAGGAAACGGCCAGGCCATCCCGGCAAGCATGAAGAGTCTTGAACTGGTCGATATCGAGCTTCTTGTTGATGAAACCGACCTGGAAATAAATGGAATCGGAGGGAGGCAAATCGACCTTGATCTCGTCAACATCGAGCCAGAGGAAGAACCTTTGGACCTGGATCCCCTTCAATTCGGTGATGGAACCGTATCGGAGTTTGCCGGAGATGGACTTATCGTAGTAAACCAGGTAATCGAACTGGATATAGCAGGGCTTAACGAGCTGAACGGCGAAGGCTCCGTCGTCATCAAGTGTGTAGGATTGTACTGAGGACGGCAAGAGGCCGCTTGGGAGGCCGAATTTTGGGAGGATTTCGTAGACGGTGGGAGAATCCGACGAAGAGGCGAGAGAGAGGAAGGAGGAGACGGAGAAGATGAAGAAGAAAGAGATGGTTGTTGGAGATGGATAGGATTTAGCGTAGGCAGCCATGGCGGATTGATTTGATGAAATCAGAGAGAGAGAGAGAGAGGAGTTTCGCAGCGTTGGTAACACTATTTATAGTGGTGTTGAAGAATGCAAGTACAGGAGAATATCTCGGTAGAGTTTCATGGAGATGTACAAAGAAGTTGTAAGAAACTCATTGTCTTCTTTCTTCTTCTTCTTCCGGGCTGACCTCCCGGGCTCCCAACGGTTGCGTCCATTGTTTAGTCTATCATGCTTCAATTTTTTTTGTGATTAACTTCAAAATATCGTGAAATTTACTAGGTTTGTGATTACCTTACAAATTTTGGATAATTTTTTTTTTAATGATGAAAGAATTCGAAATATCCGACATAACAACGTCGGGTAGATTGAGAGGCCGATAAATCGACACCGGTCAAAATCGGACAACAAGAACAAAACAACAAGAATGAAAATTACAACAAAGTAAAAATAGAGCTAAAACGACCTAAAAACGAGTGATGAGCAAACACTATTAGACAAAAACGTCACCGACAGACGAGTCAGACATGAGAATTCCCGCGGAAGTGCTGAACGGACTACTATGATGTTGCCCTCTTTTTAAAGAGGGATCTTCAGGAACCTCAACCATGACGTTGTCCTCGTACAAGAGGGGTCTTTATTGAGCCACATACACGACCACGATCGGACACTCATGCAACACCCAAGATCAACTCCACAAATGTAGCGATGAATTTGCCACCCATACTTGAGACAAACGGAGTCCCAATAGATAAACAAGAATGAAAATTGATGTAAAAAGAGAATATCAATTAATCTTGTATTTTGATAATTCTTCATAAATAGAAGTAGCAAGAGTCTCTTGTACATAAAAGGTGAAATAAATGGTGTTCCTTTGGAGATAGTCATATTAGGTATTTTGGGTTATCAAAGATAGTTTGTTGTTACTTGTGCTAAGGACAAACCGAATAGTCAAGATATCAAGTACATGGTGTTCCTTTGGAGATAGTCATATTAGGTATTTTGTCTTCCACTAGAATAAGGGTCATTTGGTATGGTGAATCAGTAGGGATCGACCATTAGGTATGGTGAGCTAGTAGGGATCCAAACCTCTCACATCGAAAGTTGGAACATAACTTGCTTAGTATATAAGCTTGATGAGCTACTCCTCCTATTGTCAATTGATTTTATGATAGAATCCCACTGGACTTATATGCTAGGCCCATACGCGCAAGTTGCGCCATACATACCCACACGTTCCCGGATTGGCTTACGGCCAAT
The DNA here is from genome assembly GCA_027886185.1 of Rheum nobile. Classification (NCBI taxonomy): domain Eukaryota; kingdom Viridiplantae; phylum Streptophyta; class Magnoliopsida; order Caryophyllales; family Polygonaceae; genus Rheum; species Rheum nobile. The sequence goes on along the minus strand of WOAB01000393.1, from coordinate 59,318 downwards.
TGTCTAAATTTGACATGGTATCAGAGCGGGTTCGGTCCTGGGTCTCTTTCTTGGATTTGTTGGGTCTGGCTATAAAGAGATTGAGATGTCCACCCACACCCGTTTGTCCAAGTGTCAACTGGGCCTGGCCAATTGCTCGCCCGTTGCACTTGCGGGGGCGTGTTGGAATATAAATGTCACACATCGAAAGTTGAGACATAACTTGTCTAGTATATAAGCTTGATGAGCTACTCCTCCTATTGCCAATTGATTTTAGGATGAAACCTCATTGGACTTATATACTAGGCCTATCTGCGCCTATACGCTCGTATCCGCACGAATCCCCAGTCTATGGGCCCACGAACTTTGACATGGCTGAGGGTGGTGGCTGAAGGAGTTTTAGGATTAGGAAGGTGAGAGTTTATATTTTCTTTGGGAGCGTTTTACATATTTGGGTTTTCCAATAGTGGTCTTTCCACAAATTTTGGATAATAAAAGATTAGTAAGATATAATCTATATATAAGTAATTGAATAATGTTCCATTTGTAGCTTTCATTGTTTTGTTTCAACTTTCAATAAATGTTCCCATCAAAAAAAAAACTTTCAATAAATGTAATTGAATAATGTTATTTTGTCGTGAATATTGACTATACTTTGTAGCAAAACTATGTATATTTGTTTGGTAGTCCATAAAAGTCATACACGTCACATGTGTCTGAGTCATGTGACAGTGTCTCTATATCAATCAAGATGTCATTGCACTTGTTAATGGTTGATAGAGCACGGTGTGATTTTTTAACAATTTTTTAATAGTTTTTATTCATCTATCCCATCTTAAAAATCCAATTTATTTTTTCTTTATATTCATGTTTTTTTAATCCCAATTTTTTAACTATATCTTTATTTACTTATCAACTATTTAAATATATAATAATGTTTTGAATAGTAAATCTCGAATTTAATAATTTAAAACTCATGTGTAATGTTGATGTAATACCTTATGCGCACCATACTAAAAACAATAAAAAAAATGGCACTTTTTTTTCCCATAATCATGTAGAAAATTTCAATACGAGTTCGTACATATAAAATTCGTCCAAAATAGACATCGTTTGCCCTCCAAAAGCCCAAAAAATAGAGCGTTAAGAAGCTGAGAAGGATGTCTATACATAGATAAAAATAAAATAAAAATATTAAAAATATTTTTTCCATCAATATACATACATCATCAAATCAAATACGAATTTCATTTTATAAATTAAAACAATAAAAGATATCACATTTATTCTAAAATAATATACATACATCACCAAATCAAATACGAATTTCATTTTTATGATAAACGCAATATAAATGTCTATGAATAGATAAAAATAAATTAAAAATATTGAAAACAATTTTTTTTTTAATATTATTCTTGGGCTAAAAATTGGCTAAAAACTATAAATCTCAACCCAAATTCTATTTGTATGAGCCGTTCAAAAATTTCTCATCCAATAGTTGTAAATGTTTGTGTCATAAAAAACAAGTTTTTTAGAGGTTTCTTAAGAAGAAACTTCGGACACAGTTTTTTAGATGATTTTGTGCACTATTGCTAAAAAATTTATGATTTAAAAGTGTTAAGAACCCACTGCTGTGGGTGGTCTTATATAAATTATTATGATATGAAGAACTTTCACGAGCACATTCCAGATTCGTTTCAAAATCTCGGATTGAATAATTGAGTATTTAATTCATTTATAGATAGAGAACTTTCGGTCAAAATCCCCCCTCTTCATTTTTTTTAATGGTCGAATGTCCACTATATAATAAGTTTTAACGAAATTACCTAAGATGTAAGATTTAAGAAAGAAGTAACCACTAAATCTTTATTTTACTGATTTTCATTTCCATCTTAATCCTGGTAAATATTTCACAAATTCATAGTTTATCAATATGCAGCGCTGTTTTGTTTAATGTTGCATTCGAACAAGTGTAATGGGAGGAACCTGGGAATAGAATCAAATCCAATTGCACCTACCTAGTTCAATGTTCAATGTGTGCTATGCTTTTAGCAGCGGTATGGTGCTACCCCGATGAGTGGCTCCAAGCCGACCAACTGCTGCTGCAAGAACCTGTAAACTGCTTCAGTTTTGGTAGCAGCTACACGAATGATGAGACCCATACCCTGCACAATAATACACATCACAATGGATACCCCATTATATAGGCTTCACTTTCACCCTAAAAAAGAAAGTGCATACATGATGCAATGCACTCAGCAAATATACATAATTAGGTTTAAAATCCATTGCACCTTGTGTAAACCCACAGTTCTAGGATGTGCTCCAGTTTCCTTACCCAACAAAATGGTATATCTCATACATAGACATGTACAAAATAAAAAGTTATAAAACCAAACAAAAGAAATAGGGGAGAAATAGCTACTGCCATCAGTTGCATTTATATTAAAAGGCCAGATAATCTACAATTTTAGGCATCTCACTGTTCCTGACTTCAGACCTCAAATTGTGGTGTCCCAATTAGGGGTAGTTTTTTTGTTTGAATGGTAATTGGCATGCAATACTTTCCTAGGAATTGCACTAAATTAGTAAATTAGATGCTTCATGTTTATTTAAGTCTATTTTACTAGTTCCCAACAGGCTTAGCATGCCAAATAACAGTAAGCAACTGCAAGAGCGCTGAAAAACATCCATTTAGATGCATGATTGATTGGAGGCCAACTAGGAATAGCCGATGAAACAAACTCAATTAAAACTAGAACAAGTTTTCTGGTTCTCATATTAAAGATGGCAAATTTCTCCAGTTTACATAACCTTGTAGAAATGGGAATCAGAGATATCTCAAATCTCTTAGATGATGGATATTACACAGAAACATCCAATAAAACAAACAGATTCTGAGTAGTGTAATAGTAACCAATAAATAACAGAACTGTAAGACAATACCTTGGGTCCAAAGCGACTGCATGAAACAATAAATTCCAGTTTGGATAAAGTTCTTTTACTGGGTCCACATGCAGCAGAACTAATGTGCAAGTTGCCAGACATAATCTTTTTCACATCTTCTTGAATCTTATTCTGTACCTGCTTTAATTTTGGCCTGCTCCAGGCATTGCAAAAACAATTAAGTATCCTCATTATTTACACAAGAAACCATCACCAAAGTTCAACAAATCAGAGGATGAAAGAAAATTGGAAGAAATTTGTACCCTAGAAGTATCACCATTGCCATGACTTGGTAATCTTGCATTCTTTCAGATATTGGGCCAAAATTATCTTGCTCTAGCAACAACTGAATTGAATAAACCAAAATGATCTAATCTCAGGATTAAATCACCACAAAATAGTGCCCTAGAAGAATGGAAAAGGAGGACAAAATGCAACAATAAAAAGATCACAAGTTTCATGTTCATCAATATATAAAATAAAAGTGATATTCACTCAATCCTCATTGCACTTAGATTCAATTTGCGAACAGTTTTAGCAAATCATGTCTAATATGCACATTTAGCTTATAAGAATCTTTATGCCCAATTTTTTTTAAAATCTTTTAAGTGCCAAATTTTACATTACTGCAAGAGATAAAAGATAGATATGAACATATACTTAGAAGTTCATATGAGACAAACTAGTGCAGAAATGATTGCAGAACCAAGTAGACTTATTTAAGGCTAACAGAATACGGAACCCATTTCACAAATAAACCAGGATAAGGCACTCAGACTATTACAATTAATGTAAGCAAAGTGCTGGATAAAATAAAATTTTCATCTCTCAACTTCTGGTGTTAACAATATTTAGTCAGTTTCATCAGCAGGGGGAGAACAGAAGTGCGTAAACTGAAAACAAATCAAAATATCCGATGAAACATATTCTTTGAGAACCTTGTCAAATGTATACTTAATTAACAATCAAGAGACCTCAAAACTACTCAGCACATTTACCGTATCAAGGAATAAAGGTTTTCCATCTTCGAAGAATATGTTATTGCTGCTTTTATAAAGTCCAAAGTCCCATCTTTCTCCACATTCATAGCGCCCACTAGTAAACCAATCAACAAAAACCAAGTTTGAATCTGACACCACCCTGAAGACTTGACTTTGTGAATATCTTGCAGTAGAAAAACATGTCACAGGATCTGGAATGACAACCAGGAGAGAATTGCTTCCAACTCTTGCCTACTGCATCATATGAACTGGTTATCAAATTGCAGTAATTCCTATATACCTCTGCTAATTTATCGCGTTAGACCAATTACTTTTGATGTGAAGCACATACATTCTTCAAAATTTGATCATGAAAAAACTTATATTCATAAATTATCTCTAATTTACAAAGTTAAGTGAAAAAATAAAAAAAACAGGGGAGGAACAATCAATTAGGATCCGTTCACTTTTGAGCATAAATGATTCTAGTGGAGAAAATAAAACAGTTTAGTCACACATTTTATTAATTATTATCATGAAGAAGATGTATATAAATAGGTTGGAAATTAGTGAAGAAATTAAGAAGAAGTTGTGTATCGCTTAAGGTGCTTGCATCACTTCTAAACTACTGATGTTTCATTGATAAGGAAATGGTAACTCCACTATCATTCACACAAAGTCACCCCCACACCCTGGACATTAAACGAAAACCCAATATACAATCTTCACCTCCACAATGCAAATCAACATTCCACTGCCCTAACTCCAAATGCTAGTTCCTAATCTCACCAAACATATAAGGGAATAAGATAGTTTGATTGCAAGAAAATAGTTACACTTAAAAGTGCACTTTTGGCGGTTTGAAGTTGCTCTTTTCCAAGTCTGAAGAGATGTTAATATGAACAACAATTACATTGCCCTTCTCTTGGGTTTATTAAGATATTATTACCTCCAAAAATTGTTCAGAGCACTTTGCACCCACAGATTTATACACCTTAGTTGAAGACTGTGTGGTGAAGACAGCAGTGCAACCATCTCCAATGGTGAAGCTGCAAGAGATAGAATCCCCCTAATTGGAAAACATAGCCACAGAAATTTAGTTTCAAGCAAATAATAGGCACAATTGAAATGTGAGAAAAGGAAGAAGAGTGAGGGTTTTTACAGAGACAATGCCCCCGCCATAAGTGAGAGAGTAAATCCAGACCGCATCAGTATTAGATGGAGCCACCTGAGGGTTTTGAGAAAGCGGATGAAATCTTCAATCGAGAACACAACAGAAGAGAAGAGGGAGAACAATAGAGAGACCTTATTGGGGAGGATGAACTTGAGAGGATACTTGGAGAAGCAGCGGGTGACGGTGGACTTGTCACCGACTTTCTGAATCACTATGTACCCGGTTCTTCCTTCCATCTCCTACGACCTTCTCTTCCCTTTCAAATCTCTCAGATGTTTTGTCAATATTTCGTTTTTACTCCATCTCCAGTGATTCAGATTATAGATTTGTGTCTAGAGATGGAATAAAAAACAATGTTATAAAGCCGTATAGAGTCAGATTTGAGTGTCTCGCAAGGGGGAATCTGCATAAACGGACTGAGCCGACACAAAACTCTCGCATCTCGCACAAATCAAAACAAAACTGAATTGGGAAGTCAAATTAGGGTTTGTAATTCTACCTTGAGAGACTGCACGCTGAGAGAGATCAGCAGGATCGCTTGTGCTTTGCAGCTTGGTAGGACCGTATGATTGACTCAAACAAGCGGGTTGCGCCATTAAATAAAAAGAGTCTACCTTCATACTCCGTATCACATACTCCATTAAATCTAAATATTGAAATGTGTTATCATTCTCCATAGAGTTATGAAATTGTATTCGAAATGATTAATTCATTATAAATGTTATAATTCAAAAAGATATGTAATAACCTTATTTGGCTGAGAAACAGGCGGAAAAAAAAATGTTATAACTGATGTTAATGTATAAGGCATTTCTGTACTCTGCATAATACACACAACAAATTCAGACATGGTTAGCGGATCGATCACTATTCGGTCCTGTTAATTAATCATTGGAAGCTCAAAAACAATGAATTTGCAGAATCTAGGTCTCTTTCCGGCAATCAAACCAAAGTCAATCAGATTGCAGAAACCAAAGCACAATCAAGCAACACAAATGCAACAGAAATAATGCACAAAATCAACATAAGATTTAAGTAGGAAAAACCCTCCTAAGGAGAGGTAAAAAACTCATTGTCGCCCGCCAAAGCACGAAATCCACTAATCATCAAAACGAGTACAAGCATTCATACAGATACCAATCTCACACATGAAATAACAAGATATGGAGAATCAACTCAAGCAAATCTTCAATCTAACAACAAACACTTGTAACTAATGACTAGAACATCCAGAGAGGGGTACCTACCAACAAACTTCAGTTGTCGGCTTCCCGGGACAAGAGATGAACGATCCAAGATGTAGACAAAGAAAAGCCTTTACTTTCTCTACCAATTTCTCTTCTCTCTTCTCCAATCTCCCTCCTCACTTTTGTGCTCCTTTGAATCTCTCAAATGGGGGCTCTCAAACTAGGGCAAACTTGCTCCAAAGAAATGCACTCTCACGTGCTGATGCTCTCTCTCCAACTCTGCTTATATATGAAAAGCAAAGGGAGACTTGGGCTGGACTAATGGGCCATTGGCCCAACAATCTCCCCCTTCAGCCCAAGGGAAGACGTCGTCTTGGGATATTCACTTGCGCACCAGTCCCGCCATCTTGGCGCATAACTGATGTTTGTCAACAATCACCACCTTAGTGAACATATCAGCTGGATTCTTGTCTGTGTGAATCTTCTTCAAGCTCATCTGACGATCACTCACAGCATCTCGAATCCAATGGTACCTCACATCAATATGCTTTGTCCGACAATGGTATGTGGCATTCTTGCTCAAATCAAGAGCACTCTGACTATCACAGTTCACCACATACTCTCCCTGCTTCAGACCCAGTTCTCGAAGGAATCTCTTCACCCAAAGCATCTCTTTTCCTGCTTCTGTCATGGCAATGTACTCTGCCTCTGTCGTGGACAAAGCAACACACTTCTGCAACTTAGACTGCCACGAGACAACTCCCTCTGCAAAAGTAAACAAGTACTCCGATGTCGACTTTCTACCATCGAGATCTCCTGCCATGTCTGAATCTGTGAAACCCTCAAGAATAGGTTTAGCTCCTCCAAAGCATAAGCTCGTCTTGGAAGTACCTCTCAAGTACCTGAAGATCCATTTCACAGCTTCCCATTGATCTCTTCCAGGATTAGCAAGGAACCTGCTAACGAGACCAACTGCATGAGTTATATCTGGCCGTGTGCACACCATAGCATACATCAAACTACCAACTGTTGATGAATAAGGAGTGGTGGCCATCTTCTTCTTCTCTTCACCTGAAGACGGGCATGACTTCTTGCTCAATTTGAAATGGCTAGCAAGAGGAGTACTAACCGGCTTAGCATCTTCCATTTTGAACCTACTCAGATCCTTCTCAATATACTTCTCCTGTGACAACCATATCTTCCTGGCTTTCCTGTCACGAGTAATCTGTATGCCCAATATATGGCGTGTTTGTCCCAAGTATTTCATGTCAAAGGAAGTGCTCAAATCCCGCTTCAAAGCATCAACTAGGGATTTATCTTGTCCCACAATGAGCATGTCATCCACATAAAGAAGAAGAATGACAAACTTACCGTTTGCCTGACGTTTGAAATAAACACAATGATCTGCACTTGTTCTGGTGTAGCCATGATTCACCATGAAGCTATCAAACTTCTTGTACCACTGTCTGGGAGCTTGCTTCAGTCCATATAATCTCTTCTTCAGCTTGCAAACCAAGTGCTCTTTTCCTTTTACTTCAAACCCCTCTGGTTGCTCCATATAAATCTCCTCATCTAAATCATCGTGGAGAAATGCAGTTTTCACATCCAACTGCTCGAGTTCAAGATCCATGCTTGCAGCTAAGTCAAGGATCACTTTGATGGAACTCATCTTGACAACAGGCGAGAAGATTTCATCAAAATCAACTCCCTTATTTTGACTGAAGCCTTTCACAACCAGTCGGGCTTTGTACCTGACTAGTTTGTCTCCATCCATCTTTAGCCTGAACACCCACTTGTTTCTCAGCGCCTTTCTTCCTTTTGGAAGCTTCACTAGCTCATATGTGTTGTTCTTTTTCAAAGAACTCAACTCCTCTTCCATGGCTTTCACCCACTGAGCTTTTTCTCTGTGGTTTTGCACTTCTTGAAAACTTTCAAGCTCCCCCTCTTCAGTAACTGCAACGTACTCAGACGAGGGATATCTAGTGGATGGACGACGTTCTCTTTCTGACCTTCTGAGCTCATTAGCTTCTTCACTCTCTTCTGGCTCCCCCTGCTCAGAACCCTCACCAGTTTCAGCATCTGGCAAGACATCATCTGATGCATGAATCTCATCTGTGCCATTCTCTAAAGAAGACTCATCACTTGTGTCATTCTCTTCTGAATGAGAGGGAAAGTAAACTGGAAGTTCATCAACTTCCTCTGGTGTCTCAGAATCTGACAACAACTTATCTTCGTGAAAGATCACATCCCTGGACCTTATCACCTTCTTCCTTTATGGATCCCACAACTTGTATCCAAAATCAGTATCTCCATAGCCTAGAAAAATGCATGGGACTGCTCTATCATCCAGCTTTTGTCTCTGCTCTTTAGGCACATGCACAAATGCCTTGTAGCCAAAGACCCGCAAATGAGAGTATGAGATGTCTTTTCCAGACCAAACTCTCTCAGGAATATCAAAATCCAAAGCAGCTGATGGAGATCTATTCATCAGATAGCAAACAGTCATCACAGCTTCACCCCAAAATGGCTTAGGAAGATTCGCCATCTTCAGCATACATCTGACATTCTCCATGATGGTCCTGTTTGTCCTCTCTGCAACGCCATTATGTTGTGGAGTGCCCGGAGTTGTCTTCTCATGTCTTATGCCATTCTCCTGACAATATTTCTGAAACTCCCGAGAAGTGTACTCGCCTCCATTATCAATGCGAAGGCATTTCAGAGAACGATCCTTCTCTCTCTCCACCATGGCATGGAATTGCTTTAAGCAATCAAGGACCTGGTCTTTTGTTTTCAAAACAAACACCCAAACATTTCGTGAAGCATCATCAATAAAGGTCAGGAAATATCTACGACCACCAGGTGTGGGTACATCAATGGGACCACACACATCAGAATACACCAGTTCAAGCAAATTCTTTTTTCTTTCAAAACATTTGCTAAATGACACTCTAGTTTGTTTACCAAACAAACAATAATCACAAGGGCTCAAAGGAGTACCTTTGGCGGAAGGAATGAGAGACTTCTTCGCCAAAATCTACAGTCCTTTCTCACTCATGTGAGCCAGCCGTCTGTGCCATAAATTTGGTGATGCATCATCTTCAACTGCATTCAGGTCATCTCTCAAGACCTTCATCTGAGTCTTGTACAACGTGTAGCTGAGACTCCCTCTAGCAATCACCATCGAGCCTTTAATCAGCTTCCATCTCTTATCACCAATGTAACTGTGATAGGTCCAAAGCATGAAGAGAAATCAAATTCATACGCAGATCAGGTACATGTCGCACATTCTTCAAAGTCAACGTGCAACCCGCATTTGTATGAACACAAATGTCACCCATACCAACAATCTCCACGTAGCTGGTGTTCCCCATCTTCACCTTGCCAAAGTCTCCTGCTCTATAGCTGATGAATATCTCATTTCTCGGTGTAGCATGATAGGATGCAACTGAATCCACTATCCATTCTACACGAGAATCTGACTCATCACTGTGATCATCAACATAGGAAAGAACAACAAGACCTTCTTCATCACTGTATACAGTTGCAGTGGTGTTCTTGTCGTCTTCTTTCTGATTCTTCTCTTCATTCATGCTCTTCTTCAAGGCATAGCAATTCCTCTTCATATGTCCCTCTTTGCCACAATGAAAGCAAGTAAACTTTCCTTTATCCTGAGATGTTCCTCTATTCTGTGACTTCCCTCTGGATTTCCCACGTCCCTTTCTTTCTCTGCTTCTTGCTCTGGACTTATTCTCTAAAGTCGTCGCCAGAGTCTGCGAAGTGTTAGTGCCCATATCTTTCCTCCTAGTCTCCTCATTGTAGAGACTATCAATCACGGTACTCAAGGACACAACGCCACTCGGTGCAGAGTTGTTGATGGACACAACCAGAGTCTCCCAGGTATCCGGCAAAGAACTTAGAAGCAACAAAGCTTGCAGCTCATCATCTAGGACCAATTTCATTCTGTTCAGCTGATTCACTAGCTCTTGAAACTCACTCAGGTGCTCGGCAATAGACTTTCCATCTTTGTATTTCAGATTCACGATCTTTCTGATTACAAAGGCCTTGCTCTGTGCTGACTTTCTCTCATACATGGATTCTAGCTTCTTCCATAAAACATGTGCATCTGTCTCACTGCTGATATGATGATAGACACTATTGTCTACCCACTGCCTTATGGTTCCAACTGCCTTTTTGTGCAACTTTACTCAGTCGCCCTCTTTAATCTCATCTGGTCTGTCCGACCCTAACTGAATCGGATCATACAGATCTTTGCAGTACATGATATCTTCCATCTTCGACTTCCAAATCGAGTAATTCGAAGACGTCAGCTTAATCATCGTACCCGCAAACTCCTATGTCTTAGTCGCCATATCTCGACCCAAACTCAAACTGATCTCTCTCTGGCTCTGATACCACTTGTTGGGGATCGATCACTATTCAATCCTGCTAACTAATCAGCGGAAGCTCAAAAACAATGAACATGTAGAACCTAGGTCTCTTTCCGACAATCAAACCAAAGCCAACCAGATTGCAGAAACCAAAGCACAATCAAGCAACACAAATGCAACATAAATAATGCACAAAATCAACACAAGATTTAAGTGGGAAAAACCCTCCTAAGGAGAGGTAAAAAACCCACTGTCGCCCGCCAGAGCACGAAATCCACTAATCATCAAAACGAGTACAAGCATTCATACAGATACCAATCTCACACAGGAAATAACAAGATATGAAGAATCAACTCAAGCAAATCTCCAATCTAACAACAAACACTTGTAACTAAAGACTAGAACATCCAGAGAGGGGTACCTACCAACAAACTCCAGTTGTCGGCTTCCCGGGACAAGAGATGAACGATCCAAGATGTAGACAAGGAAAAACCTTCACTTTCTCTACCAATTTCTCTTCTCTCTTCTTCAATCTCCCTCCTCATTTTTGTGCTCCTTTAAATCTCTCAAATGGGGGCTCTCAAACTAGGACAAACTTGCTCCAAAGAAATGCACTCTCACGTGCTGATGCTCTCTCTCCAACTTTGCTTTTCAGGAGACTTGGGCTGGACTAATGGGCCATTGGCCCAACAAGCATAGATTATACCACAAGTTTAATGAATACATATCCAATTTAACTCACATCCGACCCCAACCCATATTGAGATTTGAAAGATATCTCTTACATTATGGTATATGATATAGTATTTTCCTCAATTAGTTTGTAAAGATCGATCAATAAGTTTAGAGATATACAAGAAGAAAAGTGTCTCTAACCTGTCGTATCTTTACAAAGAGAGATTTTCAAACTAAGGAAAATATTAAATCATATACATAAGAGATATACGTGATATATATAAGAGATATCTATAAAATCTCAATAAACCAAAATTTATAAACACATGATTTCCTGAGTCATATATATATCCTTATCAAAACAACTTGCCAACACTAGTAGTCACTCTCTTCTTATTGCACCCTTGTCTACAATTCATGTGTTTGAAATCAAGCTAGCCTTGTGATATCTTATCCTTGAATATATATATATAGGGTCCGGTTCAGGTGAGAACCAATTAGTAGGAGAGAACGGAGAACAATTGTGAGGTTGCCACGTAGCAAACCCTAAAAAACAAGCGCGTTCCTCCGCCTCCTTCCTTCCTTCCTTCCGCCTCCTCCCTCTAATCAGATCTATGCTCACCTCCTCCTCCTCCACCGTTCTTCCTCTAACTTCCTCCTCCGGCGTTTCTCCTCCGGTGGTTCCGACGTTCCTCCTTCGGCGGTTCCGGCGGTGAGGATGATCAAGGATGACGGTGTGCAGATCCGGTTGATGATGATGTTGATTCGATCGATGCGATCAGTGGTGATGATTGATGAGATCTGATGATGAATGATTGATGATCGGACGACGGTGATGGAAGATGACGATGGAGATCGGTGATGAAGATGAACGGCGGTGATGTCGAAGATGATGATGAACAGTGATGATGATGAACAGTGAACAATACCATGAACAGTTCTGATCAATGCCATGAACTAATTTTTTCAAGGCCAAGAACAAATATGTAAACTGCCATGAACATCAATGTTCATCGCCATGAACGAACCTGTAAACTGCCTTGAATATTCCTGGAAATTGCCTTGAACATTCCTGAAAATTGCCTTGAACGTCAATGTTCATCGCCATGAACGAACCTGAAAATTGGCTTGAACATTCCTGAAAATTGGCTTGAACATTCCTGAAATATGCCTTGAACATTCCTGAAAATTGCCATGAACGGACTTGTAAACTGCCTTGAACAAACATGTAAACTGTAATAAAATTCTTTGTTGATTGCCTTGAACATTCCTGAAAATTACCATGAACGTCAATGTTCATCGCCATGAACGTCCATGTTCATGGTCATGGCTTGAAACATCAGTGTTCATGGTCCTGGATGCAAGTGTTCAAGGCGTTGTTCAATGACAACAAACAAAAAAAGTGCCCAGCAAAAAAATAAGCCAAAATCACAAGTGTTCAAGGCTTGAAACATCAGTGTTCATGGTCCTGGATGCAAGTGTTCAAGGCGTTGAACATAATTGTTCAATGCCAGCGAACAAAAAAAGTGCCCAGCAAAAAAACAAGCCAAAATCCGTATTATTCGCCAATAAAACGCGAATAATACGGTCGAAAAATTCGGCACGCCCGAATTATACGGCTTTTAATGAAAGTCTAATATGGGCCCTTGATTCGCCTCCGATCCAACGGCCCCCTTTTATTTTCCATTCTCTCCTATTTTCCTATTCTCATTTGATGCTTTTCCTATATATATAGGCGCGCTCCAGTAAAACGAGAGTTATGGTAAAACGGAAGTATTAATCTGGAGCGTTGGATTGATGGTGATGGATGGTTGGATGAATAGGATATATAATAGATATGGTAGGGGTGTAACTACCAAATCTAACCAAAAATGGCAATTAATCAAAATTTTAATTAAAAAAAATATTAAATGGGTTGTTACAGGAGAGAGAAAGAGAAGATTATTCTCTTTCCTTAATCATAAGGTTTAAATTTTAATTTCGTAATTTGGTTTTCGCAATTTTATAGATATTCATACAGCCGGTAATCGATATTCATTCAAAATGTTTTGATATTCATGTACTTTGAAATCGATATTCATATAAGCAATATTCGATATTCATGAAAATAGTGTCGATATTCAGATTTTATTCCGCGTATGATGATTATCGGTTATATAAATTAGGCGATATTCATACAAAGTGTATTGATATTCGCGTGTTCAAGCTTTTGGAAATGATTCATGATCTTCAAAATTTTTTGTTTGTATCTAGTGAATATCACAAATCCAATTTTGAATATCGACTACTCAACGCATGAAACTACATCCAACATGAATATGAACAACATTATAATGAATATCACATCATACAATTTGAATATCAACTACTCAATGCATAACACTTTCAAAAGAATGTGTATGAATATCACAATCCATAATTTGAATATCACATATAAAAATGTGAATATCAACTATAAATAACTCATACAACCCCATCAATAAGCAGAATCTGAATCCACGTGAATATCAATTTTACTATAATGAATAACACCACAGAGAAACTGAATATCATATATCTAAATCATAAATATCAAAATACATAAATTGTAACACTATGAATAACACCACACGAAAACTGAATATCATATATACAATATCAAAACAAAACAAATAAATTATAACACGAGCAATGTCAAATGTAATTCTTGCAAGAATTCCTCCTTTGTTGTACTGAACACCCCATTCTCAAATGCAATTCCTGCAAATACACAGAGCAATGTCAAATTAAAATCACGAGCAAAAGTCCTAAACCCTAATTGATGAAATCGAAAGCAAAAAAGGGGGCGATACGAGATTCGGCTCAGGCGAATCTCAAAATTCCATGAAATTAATTATGCATACTCAAAATTCCGAAAGAGCGACTGATTAATCAGAGAGAGATGGAGTTCAATTCCATGAAATTCAATCGCACAGGGATCGAGATCGCGATTGATTAATCGCTTTCAATGAATCGATCACTTCCGAAACACTAATTTCCAGTTACCTTTGCTCAGATTATTACGAAGCCAATGAGCCAATCGAGATCAATTGATCAATAAGAAGAAGGATCAAAAACCCTAGGTGAGGTTAGGGGGGAGAGCGGTAGCAGCTGAGGCTCGGCGCCGTCTCTCGGCGTCGACAACGGCGACAGGTGGAGGTAAAACCCCCTCTCGGCGATCGCCCTCTCTTCTTCAGAAGACAAGTGCGACGACTTGTCGAACTCGTCGCCAGCGGCCGAGAGCGGCGTGACGGGGCTGAGCGTGAGCGAGGGAAAGTCGAGGACGCTAGGCGAGAGGATCTCCGATGCAGAACAGAGAGTACTTGTCGAACTCGGGCTTTTCAAATTAAAATAACGAACAGAATTCCTCCTAAGCGGCTCTCAATTCGCGTAGATCCTCCACTCCGTCGGCGGCCCTGGGCTCTCGATCTCTCCGTCGGCGGCCAGGGGCTTCGCGAATTCACTGGAGAGGTTGAAGATGAGACGAAATTGGTTGTGGATCTGAGACGAAATTGGGGAGACAAAGACGACTGGAGGGGTTGAAGATGAAGAGAGATTAGGGGAGATTGTGTGAATTTGAAAATGGAAAGTGAGATCTCATATCCTAAAATCACGTTGATTTGTTTTAATAGGGTGTGTGCCTCCTATTGTAAAATATGTGCACCCTCTTATATTTAATCTGGAACGTTGATTTGGTTCTAATCTAAAGGCCCTTAATTGTACTTCCGTTTTACCCTAAGAGGCCATTTTACCTGATCTTAATTCTATATATATATATATATATATAGAGAGAGAGAGAGAGAGAGAGATCTATGCTCTAGTAAAACAAGTTGTTAGGGTGAAACGAGTGTATCAATTTAGGACGTTGGATTAGAGGAGGATGGATGGCTGATATTGAATCTAGAAAGGTACAAGATTAGGGGGTAGAATCACCCACACTAGATCACCTAAATTTATGGGATTTGTTTTCCCCAATTTACTCTCTCTCTCTCCAATTTACTGATTCACTTTCCCATTAAATCGTTTCATCTCTTCTCCTTCCAAAAATCGTTCGTCTCCCTCAATCGTTCCCTTTGAGTCCACCATCAGAACTCCGATCCTCCTCAGTCCTCACCATCTCTCACCTCTCTCTCCCTCACTGCACCCACCGAACCCTCCTCGTGCCCAGATCCGAGCCACCGGCGACAACCACCCAGTCCCGCCACCTAACGGTCTCTCCCTCACCATGCCGCTGCGAGCCCTACACCGGACCGCCGGCCCTAGCCCTCGCTGGACCTGTTCGCACCAAGCATCTGACCACACCAGGCCCGCTCGTCCTCTACCCACCACCGGCCCTAGCCCTCGCTGGACCTGCTCGCACCACACCAGGCTTGCTCCGAGCCCGCCCCTGTGTTCGACTTCTCACCAGCGTCAGCGCCGACGTTAGCGAGTCCGAGAGTTCTAGTAGCTTCTCCGGCCGCCGATTCCAACCGGAGCCCTCTTCTCCCTTCGCTTTCCGTCCACTCGTCGGCAATTCCGCCGCTTCTTTTTCCGGTGATTGGGGGTCGAGATGTCATTCTTATTCGTCTATCGCTTCCCGTCCGCTCGTCGGCCGCCGATTCAAGTTATTTTTTTTCTATCGATTCAAGTTATTTTTTTTCTTATTCGTAATTGTATTCGTCTAACGATTCAAGTTAATTGTATTCAAGTTAATTTTTTCTTATTCGTCTATCCCGTCCCCATCTCTATCGATTCAAGTCGATTCAAGTTAATTTTTTTCCTTTTGTTTTTTTTCCTTTTTTTATTTTGTTTGGATTAAACTAATTTTTTCCTTTTGTTATTTTGTTTGGATTAAATTAATTACATTATAAATCGTCTCTCCCTTTTGTTATTTTTTCCCCTTTTGTAATTTTTGGAAGAGATATGCATATTACATGTATTGATATGCAGATAATACTTGTATGATATGCAATTTGTTATTATAGATTATTTCACTGGTCGTGATTGTGATATTCATTTGTATGGATGTGATATGCATTTTCCATACATTGATATACAAAATATACTTGTATGATATGCAATTGTTATGATAGATTATTTCATTGGCCGTGAATGTGATATTCATTTGTGTGGATGTGATATGCATTTTTCATACACTGATATGCAGAATATACTTGTATGATATGCAATTTTTTATGATAGATTATTTCATTGGCCGTGAATGTGATATTCATTTGTGTGGATGTGATATGCATTTTTCATACATTGATATGCATAATATACTTGTATGATATGCAATTTGTTATTATAGATTATTTCACTGGTCGTGATTGTGATATTCATTTGTGTGGATGTGATATGCATTTTACATGCATTGATATGCAGAATATACTTGTATGATATGCAATTTGTTATTATAGATTATTTCACTGGCCGTGATTGTGATATTCATTTGTGTGGATGTGATATGCATTTTTCATACATTGATATGCAGAATATACTTGAATGAAATGCAATTTTTTATGACAGATTATTTCATTGGTCGTAAATGTGATATTCATTTGTGTGGATGACTTTTGCATTTTCTATACATTGATATGCAGAATAAGCCGCGAGCGCGGCCAAGGAAGATCTCGCTGAGTGCTAGGAAAGAACAAGTCGCGGGCGCGGTTCAAGGGCAACGATCGCGGCCATGCAATTATGTGGATGGGATATGCATTTTTTATACAGTGATATGCATAATTTACTTGTATGATATGCAACTTGTAATTATGAATTATTTCCTTGCCCATGACTATGATATTCATTTATGTGGATGAGATATGTATGATACCGAATAACAGAAATTCAGAAATACTTGAACGATATTCAAATAATGTGTTTTGATATGCACAATTTTTTCAATTCAGTGGATGCATTATATACATAATGAATAAGCACTCACCATACTTGAATATCAGACATAAGACAGTGAATATCATCATGAATACGATGGAACATGAACAAAATAAACAGATATGCAAAGAACATTAAACGATATTCACAATTTTCGTGTTGATATGCAGATTTTTTGTATCGATATGCTTCACAATTTTCATGTCGATATGCAGATTTTTTGTATCGATATGCAGAACGGTTTAAAAATTTCTGGATCGAATCAACGTTTTCTCTCTCCAATCTCCTTCTAACTGCCTATTTTGGTGGTGATATTTATTCCATTATTCACACCCCCACTACACCCTATTTTCTCTCTCCTAATCTAGCCATCTATCGTCCTCAATCCAACGCTCCAAAATTGTGCACTCGTTTCATCACAAGACTCGTTTTACCTGAGCGTCCCTCTCTCTCACTCTCTCTTTATCTCTCTCTCTCTCTCTCTCTCTCTCTCTCTCTCTCTATATATATATATATAGGGCACGCTCCGGTAAAACGGAAGTTATGGTAAAACGTGTGATACCCCGTATTTTTGTAAGGTTATTCTGGGAATTATGGAATTTTCCCGAGTACCCGTTGTGTACGTCGGATTTAATTCAGGTAGCTTGAGACATTCTGTAATGTGCTCTGTATCTGTAAGATTTTTCTCAGTGAAATAATATACAGACATCATGCCTTGGAGTTTAATTGTCGTTCGCGTACGATAATTTTTATCCCGGTTTAACGTCAGGTTCGTTCAAAGCTGAATGGGCGGGAAAATGGGGAAACGGCGACCGCCATTCAGAAACGGCGACCGCCGTGGTTGGGCCCGAGAAGTCAGCGTGTCAGCTTCTAGCTGGTCGCGACAGGCCTAGCGACGGCGACCGCCGCATTTACGGCGACCGCCGCGTGCCTGCCGCAGGCAAAATCACGGCGACCACCGTGATTGTCCAGTGGGCTTTGCCCGTCGGCCGCCGGCGTCGTTCGAGGCGCGCCGTTGCGTCGTTTGCCGCGTCTTAGGGTGATATGATCTGAGCCCACCTGGGTCCGCCTTCACATGGTCTGCCTCGATCGGCGGTCTGACCCGGCAGCCCAGCCCACGGTCTGCCTCAATCGGCGGTCTGACCGCTGACGCCCTGATCACATAGCAGGGCTGCAGCCCATGCACCCCAACCTGGAGGGAGGCTTGCACTTGTTAATCCCCCAGGATGTTGGAGGGGGGAATCGAACCCCCGACCCTTTGATATGAGGGCAGTGGAATACCCATCATATCACCAATTGGGCTGCAGCTCAATTGGTGATATGATGGGTATTCCACTGCCCTCATATCAAAGGGTCGGGGGTTCGATTCCCCCCTCCAACATCCTGGGGGATTAACAAGCGCAAGCCTCCCTCCAGGTTGGGGTGCATGGGCTGCAGCCCTGCTCTGTGATCAGGGCGCCAGCGGTCAGACCGCCGATTGAGGCAGACCGTGGGTTGGGCCGTTGGGTCAGACCGCCGATCGAGGCAGACCATGGGAAGGCGGACCCAGGTGGGCTCGGATCATATCATAAAAGTGCACTTTTATGATGCGATTCTTGGTGGACCCCACAGGCCATGGACTCACCTGGGTCCTGTGGGCTGTCAACCACCCAGCCAGTCCCTCAGTCGGAGCACGCCGGTTGGCGAGGCCTAGCCCAACCAAGAACGCCATGGGCTGCAGCCCATACACCCCAACCTGCAAGGGCCTATTAGGCTTTAATTGCAGGATGTTGCCAGGGGGAATCGAACCCCTGACCTTTGACATATTCCCAATTCCATGGGAGATATGCCAACCAACTACACTGCAGTGTAGTTGGTTGGCATATCTCCCATGGAATTGGGAATATGTCAAAGGTCAGGGGTTCGATCCCCCCTGGCAACATCTCCCATGGAATTGGGAATATGTCAAAGGTCAGGGGTTCGATCCCCCCTGGCAACATCCTGCAATTAAAGCCTAATAGGCCCTTGCAGGTTGGGGTGTATGGGCTGCAGCCCATGGCGTTCTTGGTTGGGCTAGGCCTCGCCAGCCGACGTGCTCCGACTGAGGGACTGGCTGGGTGGTTGACAGCCCACAGGACCCAGGTGAGTCCATGGCCTGTGGGGTCCACCAAGAATCGCATCATACACCCCAACCAAGAACGCCATGGGCTGCAGCCCATACATCCCAACCTGCAAGGGCCTATTAGGCTTTAATTGCAGGATGTTGCCAGGGGGGATCGAACCCCTGACCTTTGACATATTCCCAATTCCATGGGAGATATGCCAACCAACTACACTGCAGTGTAGTTGGTTGGCATATCTCCCATGGAATTGGGAATATGTCAAAGGTCAGGGGTTCGATCCCCCCTGGCAACATCCTGCAATTAAAGCCTAATAGGCCCTTGCAGGTTGGGGTGTATGGGCTGCAGCCCATGGCGTTCTTGGTTGGGCTAGGCCTCGCCAGCCGGCGTGCTCCGACTGAGGGACTGGCTGGGTGGTTGACAGCCCACAGGACCCAGGTGAGTCCATGGCCTGTGGGGTCCACCAAGAATCGCATCATAAGGTTTGCTGGGTACTCCTTGGGGTTTGCCTATATATAGAGGAGCTTGGGCATGGGTTTTGGGTCATCTATAACCCCGAATCGCTGCCAAAATTCTCCCTCAAAGTGAGTTGAGTTTCGTCGGTTTTCTTGTGCTCGCCGGAGGTGTTGTGGTGTGTTTCCAGAGTGCCTTTGTGAAGCTTTTGGTTAGCCTTGGAGGTTAGAAGCCAAAGCAAGTCGAGGGAGGCCGAACCGCTCGTGTTGGGGTGAGATTTCTCTCGTTTCAGTCGGCCGTGTTCTTCACGGCGACCGCCGCCAAGAACGGCGATCGCCGCCAGAGCCCATAACGCCTTCGTGACTTTGGCTTGGTTGGTTGTCGTCGTGGCGTCTTTCCTTTCGTGTTCTTTCGCCGTGTTTAGATTCGTACTGTTTATGTCGGATCTAACTTAGGGTTCCTTTTATGGGTCGACTCGAAGGTTGTTGTGCTGTCGGAACTATACCGTGTCGAGCCCGGAATCCAGTTGACGTCGTTAGACTATTCTGCGGATTAAGGCAAGTGGTGGTTCGCTCTTGCTCATTCGTTCCATATTTACATTAATTATCAGTAGTTTATCTGAGTAATTAATTTGGAATGAATATTCTGTTTGTCTGGAAAGGGTTTTGTTAAACTGTTTTGAAAATCATATAATAGGTTGTATATCTGTTAGAACAACGCTATTATCTGTGATCGCCTTTCGGGCCTTTATGTGGATTTATCCAGTAACCGTTGTTGTGCTGTACTGTTTAGTTAGCACTAGTGGCTAGGAACGCTATGTACCTTGAGGGGGTTTAGCTGTTTCTTTATAACTAGTACTTGGTGGTTCGTCCCCAGTACTTTCTCTTTGGTCATACCTTTCACAGGGTAAGCGCACTTCGCTAGTGCCAAATCTTTCAGGGTTCATCCCTTCTATAACTCTTGTGAGGAGATCTGATATCTCTTGTGAGGAGATCCGATATCTCTTGTGTGGAGATGTAAAAGCTTATAACGTAATGCTCGTTTTGGAATTTAATAAGATAAGTGCCCGAGTGCACATGATTAATATACCTTGGGCGAGTAGTGCAGCTAAGTTATAGTGCAGCTAGGAAAACTCGTCTCGACTTTGATCATAGTACGTTCTCTTTCCAATCTGAATTCGCTGTGTGCGATGAGGTTGGTCGTGAACCGAAGCATCTCAGTCAACTTTTAAATCATTGTTGAATGATTCTGTAATATTCCAGATTTGTCATTACTTCCTTAAAGACTCATTTCCGTTGGAGTCTTCTTTCGAGTCGATTTCTGTGAAGATTCAGTCTTCCAGAATCTTCTCTTGTGCATACCTCTTGTTTATTCCAGTAGGAATATGATGGTTGACTACCGTTATCGGTTATTATCCGAGAAGCGATGAGTCTAACCTAATATGACTGCTTCGAACCAGTCTGCTTTGTACCCTTGCTAGTCTATTCAGTTAGACTAACCAACCAATGTTTTCCCTTGCATGGTTGGATGGTGTCATCCGTTCGATTCGGCACATCATATAGAGTGAAGATTTGAGGAGACTAGATTGACTATGAAGACGACGGTTGTTTTTGGATGTTTTAATAATTGCTTTTAATCAGGTTGAGATCATTGGGCAGGTGATCATCACGATCACAATCCCGTTTGTAAAATCTTTTATTTGTCTTCCGCTGTACTTTGTTTGAACTCTGTGTTTGGCCTATTCGGGATTGAGTTGTAATCCCGTAACTCATGTTTCATTTGATTGATGTTTTGATTTGGATACTTTGATCATTATGTATCATTGTATGCCTTAAATTGTATTTAATCCGGTAAAGCCTTGGGTGATCTCGGTAAGGAACACTGGGATCACTGGCGGTAATACCTTTCCAAATGGGTTAAGATTTGGGGGTGTTACAAAACGGAAGTACTAATCTGGAGCGTCGGATTGATGTTGATGGATGGTTGGATTAATAGGTTATATGAGAGATATGGTAGAGCCCTAACCACCAAATCTAACCTAATAAGGATATTATTAATAAAAAAATAATTAATTTTGGTTGTTATAGGAGAGAGAAATTAAGATAATATTCTCTTTCCTAATCGATTTTATATTTAAAATTTAAATGAGAAGAACATTTTAAAACGTTCGTGAATATCGTTAATGTATTCACGAATATCAATAATTTGTTAATGAATATCGTTCATGTTTGTTTGAATATCGATTTCTATTGAATAAGTGAATATTAATATCTTAAAAATGTGAATATCATCACTTAAATCATGAATTTCACCACTTGATAATATGAATATCACACTAAGTTACATGAATATCTCAATTAATCACATGAATATCAAATTCACTTACATGAATATCACCACTCAATTAGTAAATATCACTACCCATTTTGTGAATATCGCCCACCGCCCACCACCCAATTACATTAATATAGTCACCCAAGTACATGAATATTATCACCTAACTACACGAATATCACCACCCAATATCTTCGAAGCTTTGATTCATGGCAGTAAGGTTTAACAATGACATTGTCGCGTCGATTTTGGGTCGCACAATCGCACGATCAACCTGAATATCCACATTATTATAATGAATATCAACAACATTATATCGAATATCACATCATAAATTTTGAATATCGATTATTCAATGCATAAAACCTCATGAATATGAACAACATTATAGTGAATATCACATCATACAATTTGAATATCAATTGCAAATAATACAAAAAAAACCCATCAATAAGCAATTTGAATACTATAATAGCGATATTCATTCTATATGTGATGATATTCACGTATTTTATACGCATAGTCATACAAGTAGTCAATATTCATAAAAACATCATACAAGTAGTCAATATTCATAAAAATATTGTCAATATTCAGAGTTTAATTTGCACATAATGATTATTTAGAATTTAGGTGAATATCACATCATAAATATACTGAACGCATGACGGAATACAATTTTGCAAAATAGTGTAAAAGATCAATTCAAATCTCGAAATTCCAAACCATCGTTCCTAAAAATCCTACCAGAAAAATAAGGAAGAAACGGCCTCCTCAGTACAATCACTACCAAGTACAGACAACCTCCTACACACCTAGGTTTACTCCTTGGATGAGTATATACATACCAATTGTCCAATTGCACAACAAAAATACTAGCATTCAGAATAAGATGAAGAGTACTGGCTAAATTTATAAAAATAAGAACTCCATCGATCTACCTAGCCAACATTGGTTGCCCAACTCTTGTTCACAACCGTAGCTTGTTCGAATTTCGGTCTCACCAATTCTTCGGCTATAATATCCTCCACAGCGTCCTGTTTTAAGTTCTCCGACGAGATCTCTTCTTGCCTAAAGCAAGATATCTTCCATTTCTACATCAAACTTAACAAATCGAGAGACAAATCAGACCAGAAAGATCAAACCACGCCTACTCTCCTATTATAAATGAAAGTTTTAAGCTTTGCTCGCCCTAATTGGAAACCTCGACTGAGAATCGAAACTCTGAACGCTATGCGTAAGAGGCGATAACCGAGCCGGAAGGCTCTGAATCCTAATTCTCGATAGAGGAGGCGAGGTGAGAGGGCGGTAAGAGGAGGCGATAACCGAGCCGTCGGATCTTCGCCGCCGCGGATCTCTTCGCAGCCATCGATGGTGATTGGAGGCCGTCGATGCAGATCTTGACCGTCGGCTGAAGAGAGACGATGCAGATCTGGCGAGACGAGGTCGATGAGCAACAGCGCCGGGACTGGTTCGAGAAGAGGAGACGTGGCGCGGCGGAAGCAACCCAGTGAGGCTCGAGGTGGGTGGAGTCGGGCCGGTGGTCTGGTGTAGGGCTCGCAGCGGTTTGATGTGGGTGCGCGAGGTTGAGCGGGATGGGGGCTGTGAGTGGTGGGTCAGAGGTGGTTGGAGTCGGACCGGAGAATGGTGGTCGCCGGTGGTCTGTGCAAGGGAGGAGAGGGAGCGATGAAATTGTGGGTTGAAGACGATCGGAAAGAATCGAATCGAGGTCTGGGAGTTGAAGACGACCTTGGAGGTTGGGTTGTGACGATCGGAAAGAACGAGAGAGAGGAAACAAATTATAAAAAAGGTAATCGATAGATTTTTACCAAAATAGTGGGATAAAATCCCTAAAATTACGTTAATAAAAAAAATTATGATATTTGCATCTCTATTTTAAAAACATGTATCCTTTGGGATTCAATCAGGACCATCGATTATCATTTAATCTAAAGGCTCTAATTTGTACCTTCGTTTTACTCTAAGAGGCTGTTTTACTAGAACTAATATATATATATATATATATATATATATATATATATATATATATATATATATATCCCTGCTTGTATAAACTGATTAAGATCGGAGGCATCATGGTACGCGGATCAGAGGCTTCCTCCATTGCAGCTGTGCTTGGTGATGGCGGTGCTGACGTTGCTGCTAGGGTTGCCTATCTTGGAGGAGCTGGGGCTCGATCGTGGTTTCCCCTGTTCTGCTCTTGCTAGCCGTCCAGGCGCACCATCGAGCCCGTGGGTCGCCTCATCTTCTTAGTGTCTTACCAAACCTCCATCCATGAAAGATGGTTCCCGCTGCTCGATCTCTAGGCGATCACACTGTTTTTGTACGTGTTAATTTTGTTGAATCGTGTATGTTACTTCAAGGAGTGGTCCATCAAAACAAGTTCTAAGTGGATGGCTTGAGGTGTTGTGAGTGCAGGTCTCATTGCATTATTTTTAAGCATTAGGAAAATGGATTTCTAGATTCCGTGAGATTTTAGATTAAAGTAATGGAACATACATGTGGGAGATTAACACTAAAAATATGGGATTGAATTCGGAGTCTTGTGACCCGGGTTGCTACGTTCCAATACCTAAAAATTTGACAGAAAAGATTCAGCGTGTTGTCTCTTCTTTGGAACTCTTTATTTGTACCAAATCATACCAAACTGAATCCAATAACAACATGCACTAGTCATTTGTCCCTTGATTGATGTTCAATGGAAAAATGCACAACTGTGGCCGGATTATAGGATACTTGTATGAATAAACATTAGATTTGTCTAAGAAGAAGAAAATCGAATTAATAGACTAGCTGTAATGTGACTCAATGACTTGATACTCTAATTCACAGCATACAGCATACAGGCATACATTTACTAGAAAGAATTGATCGAGGACCAGAAATCCTCTGGTATTTACACAATCATACAAATGAATTTCTAATTCTAGCGCGCGGGCGCAGCTAGTATACACAACAAACAGACTCAGCCTGAAAGGCGAATTTGGAAAGGGGGGATGAACTATTCAGTCTTGAAGGAGGCCGGAGTCATCAGCGGCGGCTGGGAAGTCGGAGATAGAGCCGATGATACGGCGGATGCTGGAGGATCGAGGGGGCCTGAAGCTCAACGACCTCACCATCTTGCTCTTGGAGAAGACGTTGGAAGATTTGGAGAGGATGAGATAAACCAGAGCCTGAACCACCACGAATACTCCCACCTTCACCGCCACAGAGCTATCCATTATCATCTATCTCCTTCGATTCAATTGTATCCAATCAATTTGAGGTTTTCACACAATCCATCCCAGGGTTATGTATATATATCAAGACAGGAAATTGGGGGGAGTACGGCCGTCGGGTTGACTAGTTCCGCACGTTGAATATTCGTCGACGTGGATAGACTGGTAATTCAAACTTGGAAGCTTCAACCATTTGCATAACCACGTGTTTTATCATCAATTGCGTGACCACGTCTAGTTTTGCATTTGTAAATATCGTGTTAGTTAAATTTGTTTTGATTTTGACCACAAAAAATTTGCATAAATTTCATCTCATCTCATGTAGGAAGGATGGTTGCGCGCATGATGAAGTTGATCGTCGCAAGGGTTTGTCCGTTTTTATGTAGATTTGACGTTCGGTATATAATTGACGCCCATAATATGTTTTCGGAAGCGGACCGGTCCAACGAGTCCAACTCACTGCTTTGCTATGACCAATGGGCTTTTTAGGCCATCCGAGATCGTTTCGGGCCTCAAAACAGCGTTTTAGTATTTTTTGCAATTTATATTTTATTTCCGTTTCGCTTTATTTTCGCATTAGGCTTTCGTTATCATATTTAAGCACTTTTCGGATGTTGGCAGACGTTATCTTTTATTCAATCAAAATCCTAAGAATTTTCTCTTAATTTCTGATGGATTCCAGAGCTTGTTCTTTGAGTTCGTCGCTTGCGAACTTAATTCCTATCCAGGTTTAACACTTGCTAATTCTCCGTGTTTCCTACTGCGTCATCATCTTACGAGTTGTGTTATTTCTGATACATTTATAGTTGTCGGTATAGTTTACTACTTTACTTGATACTCCGTATTAGATTGCAGAGCGATATGATATCATCTTATAACAAGTTCTATAACAAGTTATCCTTTTAAATTTTACCTCTAAATAGGATTATTCATATTATGATTTAAGCGTGATTTAGAAATTTTATGAATTGAAAGATTCCAAGTGTTCTTATTATCTGGGATGAGATAGTCCTACCATGCTTTTCTTGGCAAATAAAAAATAATAATTTTACATGCCCAGAAGTTTCACGGAAATAACAAATTAACATTCAAGAATCTCTTTTTAACAAATTAGTTCTACACAGCTTAAACACTGTCGTAGATTTGTCAAAAAAAAAAAGATTATTGAATGGTTTAAGTATTAATTTATTTTTTGAGATGGAATGGTTAAGTTTTTTTTTTACAAGTTTGTAAGCTAAAGCTATTTAACACAAATCAGCTAGTACTCAAATATTTTAGGGAAATTCTTATTGATATCCCTGAGTTTAAGGTTATTCTTGTTAGTGTTCCACGATTAAATTTTTTCCGGTTGGTGTCCCTAAGGTTTGGGTTAGTTTGCTTCGTAACCAATTTTTTTCATGTTTGTATCATTTCGGTTCAAATTTATTAAATCCAACTCCACCATTGTGTTTCTCGCCCTCAAATTAATAAGATTTGACTCCAAAAATACCCAAATCCATATCCGAACCATGTCGATTTGAATTCCGAAGCAACAACCCGTTTCCGACCTTAAGAATTCAAATCGGAATGGTTCGAGTATGGATTTGATTGTTTTAGGAGTCGAATCCTACTAAGTTGAGGTCAATAAACATAATGATGAGCTTCGATTTGATCAATTCGAATCGAAATGATATGGATATGGAAAATTTCGGATACGAAGCGAACAAACCCAAACCTTAGGGGCACCAACTAGAACAAACTTAATCGTGAGACACTAACAGGAATAACCATAAACTCAGGGGTACCAACAAGAATTTCCCAATATTTTAACACGAAATTCCCTTCATTTAAACAAAATCACAATTTTCAAGCTCCGAGCAACTGATGCAGAATTTCAAATGGGATATGAGATTTTTCAAGCTCCGAGCAACCATCACAAAAAGCAACAAAATCAGAAAACAACCATCAGATGAACTAGGTACTGCATGCAGCTGGAGGCGTGTTTTTTTTTTTTTGCTGTCTTACTTGCCTGGATTAACTTTCAAGTAATGCGTTTAGTAATTGAACTAAGCTAGAAATATTAAAGGCTTTGTCAGGGGTGTCTAAAACAATAATTCATAATAAAGAAGATGAACCACGCCAATGTTCTTTTATCAAACAAGATCGATTATTTATATATATATATATATATATATATATATATTATTTTGTAAGTTGGTTATGGTTCAAGATAAGTTAACCAAAATATACAACCAAACCATATACCAAACCAATAACAGTTTATGACATCTCCTAATCAATATCAATACAAGTAACCAACTTCGACCACCCCTGGTATCAATAATGCATGATAAAGGAACAAGTATAGTGCTTTAGTGTTGGTGTTTGTTGATTTTAGCTTTTTAGGGCATCTTTCCTATTGTTTCCCATTTGTTATTCATCTGGATGGTGAATCCCTTCAAATCCACGGCTTGGTTTGCCATCATTTCTAGAACTTTACATGAACAATTGTTACTGCTATACTTTTCTTGGTCTAACAAATTGACATTCTCAAGATTGTCAAACATTGGATTTGGCATGTTCAGAGGGGGACGGTGTCCTCAAAACCAAGCCACGCCTTGTGGAACCAACTGGTAATCTACAGTTTCAGCCATCGCCACGTGTGGAATCACTCCAAAAGATTTCCAGCCTATTGAATCGAACAACAAACTAGTCTCAAGGGCTGAAACACTGACATGTTCATCTCAGCACCATCTATCAAGGATTCAACTGTATGCTAAGAACCCACAAGTTTCAGCACCATCTCTCAAGGATTCGAATCCTACTAAGTTGAGGTCAATAAACATAATGATGAGTTAGAGAAACGCATATAGAGAAATTGGTAAACTAAAATATTAAGAACAATAGACATAAAATTAGCCAAATACATTTTGATGCAGAAGAAACACAATAGCAGCACTAAGTTCCAGAAACCATAGTCAAATACATCACACTAATATCCAGCATTATATAACATTACAGAAAAATTGTCTTCTCGTTACTTTTCCGACTCATGACTCGTACTTAGAATTTGGAAGTAAGCTAGATAAAAAAAGAGAGGAAATCTAACAAGACCCTTAATGATAGACCTAAAATCTGAAGAGTAATATTATACTTGTATGTGATTATTTAAGGATGTTGGAGTTGAGGAAGACATGACTAAAACTTATAAGCCTTTACAGATAGGATCACATAGAGATGAACAAGGCTATTCATTATCCAATTCTTCAACAAAATGATCATATGAAGTTAGGTCCATCCTGCAGTCAGAGGCTCAATTAGACAAGGAAGTTTCATCAACATGGAAAATCCAGCAACATCACCATTTTAATGCTCAACAAATGATGAGAGCTTAAACTTACCCTATATCTACTGCACAGATGGACCATCCTCTTGTGCCTTGTTGGGTGCGGAGTCTTCCAAGCATTTGTCTTCAGCAACTTCAGCATTCTCTGCATCATCATTCTCGGCCACATTTTTTCCAACCTCCATTTCTGCAACACCAAAATTTATAACCTTGCCAACAATTGATTTGACGGAGTCCACCTTTTGGACATTGCAATCTTCCACAGTCATATCCCCCGTGCATACCATATCATGGGTTTCACCCTGGTTCTTGTGTGATACCATTTTTGTAAGGTTATTTTGGAAATTTTGGGTTTTTCCCGAGTGCCCGTTGTGTACGTCGGATTTAATTCAGAAAGTTGGAGACATTCTGTAATGTGCTCTGTATCTGTAATATTTTTCTCAGTGAAATAAAATACAGACGACGTACTTTGGATTTTAATACTCGTTCGCGTACGATAAATTTTATCCCGAGGTTGTTTTCGTCCGAGAGCCAAGGAAGCGGCCAAGCCAAGGGAGGCGCCCGCCGTGGGTTAGCGGCGCCCGCCGTCGCAAGGCTCGAGGAGGCTGCCATGGTCTTCTCCTAGCTGGGACGCCAAGCCTAAGGGCGGCGACCGCCGCGCAATGCGACGCCCGCCGCATTTCGCCCGCCGTAGGCCATTTTGCAAGGCGGCGACCCGGGTGAATTACGGCACCCGCCGTGACCTAGCTAGCGGGTAAAACCCGATGGTCGCCGGTGAGCCTCTGATGCGCCGAATTAGGCCTGCTCCGCCTCGTTATAGGCAATGATGGTGTTCCCTTGACATTTGGCTATAAAAGGGAGTGCTTGGGGGTCGGATTGGAGCTCATTCTCAGCTCAAATCTCTCCCAAATTCCTACCTCGTCGGAGTTGTTACCTCGCCGGATTCTGGAGCTTTCGCCGGTGTCGTTTGGTGGTGTTCCAGTGTGCCTTTTGTGAAGCTTTTGGTAGCCCTTGGTGGTTAGAAACCAAAGCAAGTCGAAGGAGGCCGAGTCGCTCGTGTTTTGGGTGAGTTTTCTCACCGTTTCTGTCGTCGGAGTTCTTCACGGCGACCGCCGTGTTCTTCACGGCGCCCGCCGTGATGAACTGCGGCGACCGCCGCCAAGAACGGCGATCGCCGCCAGAGCCCAGAATGCCTCTTTGGCTTTTGGCTTTGGTGGTCGTCGTTGTGGCGTCGTTTCCTTTTGATTTCTTTCGTCGTTTTTAGATTCGTATTGTTGTTATGTCGGATCTAACTTAGGGTTTCTCTTATGGGTCGACTCGAAGGTTGTTGTGTTGTCGGAGCTATACCCGTGTCGAGCCCGGAATCCCATCATCATTAGGCTTGTTTCTATTCGACAGATTAAGGCAAGTGGCGGTTCGATCTTGCTCATTGTTCCATACTTACATTAATTATCAGTTATTTCAATTGAGTAATTAATTTGGAACGATTATTGTGTGTCTGGAAATGATTTTATAAACTGTTTTGGAAAATCATATAATAGGTTGTATATCTGTTACAACAACGCTATTATTTATGATCGCCTTGCGGGCATTTATGTGGATTTATCCGAACTATTGTTGTGCTGGAACTGTTTAGTTAGCACTGTTAGATATGAACGTTACTCGGACTCTGTCCAGTCGTTTCTTTATAATCAGGTAGAGGGGTGGCTCGTACCCATCCAATACCATTTTAAGGTCATGACCGGTCTCTTTCACAAGTGTGTAGAGGCAGGACACTTAGCTGTTGTCACAAACCTTCCGGTGTGCGTCACTCTCGACGAAACGTATACTAAGATGTGTCGTCCCAATGGTGGGGTACACATGTAAAAGTCTAATAACGTGATGTGTGTTTTGAAATATAAATCAGATAAATGCTATTCGACGCACATAATAAATAAACCTTCGGTGAGTAGTGCAGCTAAGTAATAGTGCAGCTAGGAAAACTCGTCTCGACTTTGATCATAGTACGTTCTCTTTCCAATCTGGATTCGCTGTATGCGGTGAGGTTGGTCGTGAACCGAAGCATCTCAGTCAGCTTTTAAATCATTGTTGTATGATTCTTTAAACTTTCCAGATTTGTCATAATTCCTTAAGACTCACTTTCGTTGGAGTCTTCCTTTGAGTTGATTTCTGTAATGATTCAGTCTTCCAGAGTCTTCTCTTGTGCATACCTCTTGTTATTTTCTGTAGAAGTATGAAGGTTGATTATCGTTATCGGTTATCATTCGAGAAACGATAAGTCTAACCTAATACAACTGCATCGAACCTTCTGCTTTGTACCCTTGCTAGTCTATTCAAATAGACTAACCCACGAACTTTGTTCTCCGCATGTGGGCTGGTGTCATTCGTTCGATTCGGCACATCAGATAGAAAGTAGTTCAGAAGAATAGAAGGACTATGGAGTCGACGGTGGTTTTCGAATGTTTTAGTTATTCTGTTAATCAGGTTGAGATCTTTTGGGTAATGACTTTGGTTGTAATGTGTTTTATAAGACTTCTGTTGTACCCTACTTTATAAGACTTCCGTTGTATTTGGTTTAAACTCTGTGTTAGCCTATTTGGGATTGGGTTGTAATCTCGTAACTCATGTTTCTTTGACAATGTTATGTTTTGGAATTGAATGCTTTGATCATTATGTATCATTTGTATTTCATAAATTGTATTTAAATGGTAAAACCTTGGGTGATCTCGGTAAGGAATACTGGGGTCACTGGCGGTAATACATTTCCAAAGTTTTGGGGGTGTTACATCTTGACCATTTCAAGATCATCTTTTTCATTAGGCAATGCAGCTTCCTTTGTATCTGTGAAGTCAGCTTGGATTCCCTGGTTCTCTAGTGACCCATCTTGACGTGGTTCCTTGACTATGGATGTCGCGTGTTGGCTATTCAAAGCTTCGCCAACAATTCCCTCTTTCCCCCCACCATGCTCAGTTCCTTCACTATGAAGTCGATTGTGAACCTCATTGTGTTTCTCCTCCAAAAGATGGGCATCCCTTGTTCCTTCACTTCCATATTCAGAGACGTTCTCCACCACTTCCTCATTAATATCTTCCACAACTTGGTTCGGGCTTTAATGGAACTGCATCCTCCTCTTGATTTCTCCAAACTCCCTCTCCATCAAGTAAAGCCTCTCCTTGAGTGACAGATTCTCTTCCTCTAGCTGCGCAATGTGTGTGTCTTGATCATCCACTCGATTTTCCAACACATTATTATACTCAGTCCCATAGTTGGGGTATATCATTTCAAACCTACTCAAGTCATGATCCAACCTTCTCTCCACCTCCAAATGCTCCTCCACATCGCTCTCACTTGAACCCCCATCATCTTCATCCTCGTAATCATCCATGTCTGCCTCGTGTCCAGGGGACGAACGCAGCCGAATCAACCCTTTCATAGACCCATAGCCATCCACACCCCATTCTTCCTTGGCCATATCAACCAGTGCTTCCCTTGACGGTGAGAAGACCGGGGTAAGAACCACAACAGGTGTCACAGGGCAGGGAGAAACCAACGACGCAATTCCCCCATCCTTCTTTGCGCGGATCAGATAGGACGTGGTGTTCCTAGGAACATGAGCATAAGGCCCCATCCTGTTGAACTTCTTCTTGGGATAAAACCTTATGGCCTTCAACCGATTCTGGTGTTCAAGTTCATTAAGGGTTGGGGGCTTGTAACCAGCGCCAATAGCACCTGAAGCCCCAGCTCTAGGGCCAACATTACTAGTTCCACCAGGGAGAATCATGTCTTTCCTTCGACCGTCCTTCCTTTTGTTCTCAATAGCCTTCTTCCCCTTCCAATTGCCTCTCCCCGGCTTTGGAGCTTCGTACATCTGGTTCATCTGATTAGGGAACTTCAAGCTACTCATGGGAGGCATGTTAGGAAGCTGATGTGGCCAGTTACCATAGCTCTGGGACATCATATTCGGCTGGGCAACCATCTGAGACTGGCTAACCATCAGATTTATCATCTGCGGCGGATTCATCTGGCTCACCATTTGAGAGTTCAGCATCTGAAATCGATTTGGGATTTGTGATTGTTTCAGCAATTGTGGAAATCGATTCAATTCGTTTGACTGAGAGTAATTATTTACCTGGTGCTGGTTCATCATTTGAGAATGGTCGTTCATTGTACTCTTACCGCAACGAACCCCAAAACTTGAAACAAAACCCTATAACCGAAAAAAGATTGAAAAGATGAGAAATCGCAACAAAATCACAGAACAATTGGGGGAAGAAGGAGAAAATTAATCAAAACAACCTTCGAACAACTCGAATCCTTGCTAAAAGCGAAGTTCAGATCCAATTACAGAACTGTGGGTAGAAACCCTAGCTATGTTTCATATGCAAAATCAGAATCAATCGAGTGCCCAATCCACCAAACGAATACGATTCTTTCGGTCTTTCAAGGTTTTTGTTTTGCGTGATCAAATCAAGAACGGTTGGATCTAGAGATTTTCTGTGGGTGTTTATTTATAGGCGGTTTTGCGATTGGGACTGAATGGTGAGATCTCCCCGTTGCTACGACGGCTGAGATTTCTTGTTCGTGTTGATCTAGGATTCGTAATTTCGCATGACGGTTCCGCTTATTCGAAGTTATTTGGACGCGATTATCCTGACTTGAGTTACAGTCTATAAATGTGATAAGGTTTGTTTCTAAGTTTTGAGATATTAACTTTCCAACGCAGTTGGACATTATCTATTCCTACATACAATGTCAATTACAAATAATATCAATGGTTAAATTGATAATTGTTATTTAAATGTGATTCTTCACAATCGAGTGAATAAAACAAGGTAAAAGAGTATAAGAAGTAGACAAGAGTATCAAACCGCCTCAATTTCTAGATTGATGAAAAAAGTGTTGGTTCACTTGGTTGCGGGCGACGTCAAACTCCAGTGTTCAAGCTAATTTCAAGCATAAGCAAGTCTTCAAGCTTAGCAGTAAGCATGACACTAATATTAAGCCTAAGTCCTCAAGCCTAAGCAATAATTGTCTACAATGATATTTTCTAGAGAGAAAATAAATAAAAATAGGCATATACCTTGTGAATTGTGATTAACACAACCATGGATTGTTCATAAAACTCAACATTATGTATAGCATAGCCATATAGATTTATTACTTGCTTCGACCAAAATAAAAGAAGGCAATACCCATTCAAACATCAAATGCGCTAAAGCCGAAAAATAAGTTGTCACCACCCGCCCTGTACAAGGGCAATCTGAACTAGTCGAAATTCGCCAAAGCAAACATAAAATATGAGAGAATAAAACCTCCATAATAGATTAGGCTACTAATCTTGTACACAAAGATCATGGGTAGAAATTGGTTCAAAACCTAACGACTGTTTTTTAACAGAGGTCTAAAGACTGTACTTACAAAAAAAGCTAAAACAAATGACACAAATGGAACACATATCAGCCAGGCACAAGAAAGGAAACGAAGTTACATCGGTCCCTTCCGCAGCTCTTCAGCTCCATGAGCAAAGTGGCACCTGTCACCAAACGTACACGAGCCTTTGGTGAAGTTATCGCAGATCTTGGTCTTGAAGTTGTTTGAAGCACCAGAGCTAGACGAGCGTGGAGCCTTGGTAGGAGGTCCAGAACTCGCTCTAACATTCACTAGAAGCTCATGAACCATGGCACTGGCTTGTTTGATCTGATCAAAAGTACCCTCCAGTTCGATATTCTTAAGGTTTGGATCATTTTCATGGTCTCTTATGGAGAGCTTGGCCCCTGTAACACGACATATCTGCTTTGAGTTGACACCACCTTTGCCAATAATGGCTCCAGCGAGGGAACCATCTACACTTATTTTTGCGGTGGAGGACAGCCCTAAGCTGGCTGCAGCAGGGGGAGGTTCCATTCTTCCAACTGGCCCACCAACACCACCCATCATCCTCCCCGGCATGGATCCCATGGAACGAGGATCTTCATGAGATGGAAGGCTTGGCTTCCCAAGCTCCCACTCACCATGAGCAAAGTGGCATTTGTCACCGAACCTACATCCCTCGGCAGAATTGTACTTGTTGCAGAGACGGGTCTTGGCAGCAGTAGAACGGGAAGTATCAGGAAAAGGAGGAGGAGGAGGTGCCACATTCCTAACTGGTCGCGGAGCCGGGGGCCCACCAAGGTTCATCATCTGAGCTACAGCTTTATATCCACCAGGAACATAATGCAAAAAATGACAGCCTTCACCAAATGGGCAGCCCGACGTGCTGCATAGAAAAAGCACAAAACATATGTGTGAATACAAAAATGATTCACTAGAACATCGGGATCCACTATACTAGTACATCATCACGTCATTTTTCTTTGCGTTCAGTAAATAATATGGTAAATTATCACTGCAGAGCATAGTAATACAGCATCAAGTTTCAGGAATATCAAAAATAGTAACTAGCATTTAGCTCAGGTGCAATTTAATCACTTTAGCCTACCTTGCACCAAAAAATGTTGAAGAAAAAAAGATATACACGAGCTAATTGTACAGCTAATTTCACAATGAGCAGGGAAGCAGCCACCACTTTGGCATCTTGGAGTGATCTTTACAATAAAGTGTTTTAAACAGAAACCAATATTGACACTTCAGCATGCGACCACTTTGGCAAGAGAAGCATTGGTCCCTAAGCCGTCTCATATTTGTCAGACCTCAAAATGCTAACTTGTTTTCATGAATGTCCAAATGCACCAATATCAAAGATTAAACGAACACAGAAAAATATAACAAAAGTAAACTTCAAGCTACAATGTGGCTCCCACACTACAAGCTGACTAGATAGGAGAATTTTCACAGGAACCTCAGAAACTACAAAACAACAGAAACAATGCCCAGTACAACAGATGTCCCGTTAGCCCTTGTCTGGAAAATAGCTATACAATGACCACACATTATACAGTAGACAGAATTTATACCTTTAAGAGAATGTTAAAATATCCTAAGAACACAGCCACTTTTTCTATATTAACAGAAAATTAATCCCAACTAATAGCAAATCCAATACATAAAATAACATCTTTAGACACCCAAGATAATTGTAACCAAAAAGCATTTGTTTTTTTTTTCTCCAGCTCCTCCAATAGAAATGTAGCAAAAAAAGAGTTTGCAGAGGGATTAAATATCATTTAGTTGACATATCATGACCCTATAGCTGAGTCATTTTTGTTCACTAGTAATTCTTAATGCGGTTTTTCAATAGGTATACCTGTATTGATAACTTGAATACAAATTTCATAGTTAGTCAAAAGTTCAATTGTAGTATCCAAATATTTCATTTCAGAGTAAAAATTTGAAGTAAGCAGCTGTATCCAGAAATTCGATCTTGGACATTTATATCTCAGTTACTTATTGGTCTTCCATCCACCAACTTTTCTTTTCAATCCTCTGTTAACGTAATTAAAAGGATAAGAGTGGAACCTGTATCACAACTTTGGATGTTGAATTCATTAGTCAAGGTAAATTGCACTAGCCAATATAAAATACATGAATGTTTTTAAGCAGTCATAAAAATTATTCATATAAATTAAGTGTTTTAGACAAGTTAAGATTTGAACCTGAAAAACTTTGTGCAAGGCTTGGATTTGCTTCCTACACCAGTTGAATTTGACTCCGATTCTGTTGCACAGCATTAATCATCTCTTTTCAGTGATTTATTGATTATTGAAGTTCCATTTGTATAGTTCAAGACACCCGTAAATTTACATCAAATTAGACACCTTAGTTTTTGAAACAAATACAAAGAGTTCAGAATATACAAAAAGTATGACAAAAGAAGCCATACTAATTGCTACTTCCCTATATGATTCCAGGACCAACAAAGTAGCCCAAAACACTACCCTTATAGAGCGCCAACATGATTAAACAATTTTATACGTCAGTAGTCGGCTTCGTTGAAAACATCTTTTTATGTCCAATTGGGTGTTGATTTTCTCAGAATTTCGAATTTAAAGGGAGTTCATCAATGGTTCAATACCACATTCAGATCCAACCCAGAACCATCAGATACCAAGCCTAATAAACAAAAATTCCAAAACGGCCACAGCAGATGCGCGAAAAGATGTAAAAGAACTCGCCAATCTCGCAGCAAATCGGAACGGAATAAAACAATTAATTCATTGGAAGAAAGCAAGAAGAGGAGAGTGCCAACAAACCTTGATTCCTAAACTTCTTGGGACCGCCATTGCCATTGAGAGCAGCTTCCCCCCTGCCTCTCTTGCGAACCCCTCCGAACTCCATATAAGGCTCGCAAACGAGGAAGAAACCCTAGCTTAAGCAGAGCCGGTAACGAGAAAGAATCAGCGGGAGAATTCCAAAGCAGGAACACTATATGGAGACTCTGACGGGAGAAGGAGACCGAAAAACCCTAGCACCGAAAACCAAAGGGGAGTAGAAATGGCGCGGGTTATCGAGAAGTGGATAGAGAGAGAGACGGCTACTGAGAGAAGAGAAAAGATGAGAGCGGAACTAAAAATAGGTTTAAATGCAGTTTTATGTCATGTCATGTCCGTAGGCGGACTCACGTGCTCCGGGTGATATACCAATATACATGACATGTCACTCTTGTCTATATTCTATACCGCATATGCAATTCTTGGATCAAGTTGACTGGTTCGACCAATGCACCATACTATTGTCACTACTTATGGGCTTGAAACTGGCCCAACTCTTGTGTTGCCTCAGATCGAAATTCGAGAGTCCAAGTGCCAGCCCATATATTTTGTGCAATGACCAATAGGTAAGTAGTGAATTTTCCTAATCTTCAAAGTGCTTTTTGGGTGACATTATAACATGTCTAATATCCTGTCTTTACTTTTACAATTGGCCATCTGCTGTCTTAATTATGTAGCCATATCGATGGTGTGTTGATCGAGTTGCTGTGAATTTTACTTGCAATCACGTGGAATTGCTTGTAGTGAGTTTGTGATATAGGCGTGCAAGGAGGAAGTAAGGATTTCTAAATCTGCTAAGTGGTCAGTTTTCTTAATCTGAGTAAGAAACTATTTACATGTTTTTTCATTGATATCCAGGCTCTATATCTTCAGATTCTTTACTTGTAAAGGGTGTGACTAAACTCTTAATTAAAAAGAGTCGTGTTCAGACACTACATGATTTTCTTCTTCATTAACATAACATTTTCTGTATTTGTAAATTGATTTCAATATATGAAGTGGGCTTAAAGAAAAACTATACATGTTGGCCATTAAAAAAACATCCATAGTTCTGTGATTGGTAGTATAAACTAAATATTCGTGTTCTTTGAATCAATTTCCTTAAAAAAGAAGATGCAAGATTTTTTTTGGTTAAATAGAAAAGAAGATGCAAGATTTCAGAAATGACAAGAGAATATAGAGGATAAAGAGAGAGAAAGAGGGGGGGGAGGGGGGCGCGGTTGTTTTCCTTTTATTTTGCCCATGTAGGATATGCATTGTAGATTTTTGTAGTTGGTTATTTATTTTTGTTGCTTGATTCAATAATATGCAAATGCTTCCTCTTTTGGTTCTATACATACAAGATAGTTTTTGTGTGTGTGTGTTCATAAGAGACACAAACATGTCTGTATTCAAACTTTTCAGTGAGTATCGTTTTTTATGTTGTTGCACGTCTGCGTCATGTTGTTTGTTTACTCTTGGATGCCATAAACATTAATCTTGAATCAAACAACAGAACTCTCGTATTCTTTTGTATGCAGGATGAGGTTGTGTAATTTCTTGTATCTCTCTAACATTAATCTCAAGTAAGCATCTCGCTAATGGTCAAACCTTATCAGAATTTATGTAGTTAAGTAAAATTACGGTATCTAAGTGATGATTTCATCAAACATCATATAGGCTTTATTCGGTAAATCTAACTGAAATGGAAGCTGGAGCTGAATAAATAGCTGGAGTTAGAACTGAGTTTATTAGCTTAATTATATAAAAAAATATAGTTGGTGTTCGGTATTACAAGCTGAAATGAGATAAATGTAAATTTCAGCTTGTTAATCTTCAACAATCTAGGGGGTCACATTAAAAAATGGAAAAATTAAGCTACATTAATCTACTATAAGCTTCCTAAGCTAGATTGACATTTTTTTACTGAACACTCATTAACTAGATTAAAAAGAAAATCAAGTTTCGTTAATCTCAAAAAAGCTTGTTAGGATTCGAACGCGGTAACAACGAGAAAACAAGACAAAGAACACAAGATTTGTTAACCCAGTTCGTTAGGAATGACTACGTCTGGGGGCACTACCAAGTCATGATACTTTTCTCTCTTTAGAATGCGACAACGACAACTTGAAGACTTAGCTTCTACGAGTTAACGATTACAATTGATCAACTAGGGTTTAAATAGCAACACGAACAAAACCTAGAAAAGCCCACGAGCAAAATACTGAAATCGGCCCAAACTACCGCCTGAAAAGGCCCTGCACGGTTAACAAACCGTGCCGTTAACCGTGCCACTTATTCGAGAGCAATTCCTGGATCTGGCACGGTCTGCAGACCGTGCCGTTAACCGTGCTCGTTCTTTTCCTTCTGTCCGTCGTTTCTGCACGGTCTGTTGACCGTGCCGCTCCTTTTGCGTCCGTTCTTCTTTTCTTCGTCGCATCAGGCTCCATAAACCCAACAATCTCCCACCTGGACACTGACTCCAATCATAATCGTCTTCCTCCTTGATCCATAGCTGGTAGTAGTGTCAGGCCTTCAACTCAGTTCCCAAGGCCAGTTGAAGCCATGCAAAACTTCAACTTCTCTAAGGTCCCAACCTTAGTCAGCATGTCTGCAGGATTCTCAGTTCTTCGAAACTTCATCAACTGCAAGACCTTGCAAGTCTTTCGCGTCACAGCCTGCCTTGCTTTGTAACGCTTGCTTTCATTCGCCTTCTCCTTGATTCTGTAAGCCCACTTGTTATGCCATGCCTTCTTGCCTGCTGGGAGCTCAACTAGTTCCCACGTTCCGTTGGTCATCAACGAATCCATCTCATCATCCATCGCAAGCTTCTTCTTGCTCACGTGATTTACACGAGATGCCTCTGCATAACATTCTGGCTCACCACCATCTGTCAGCAACAAATAGTAGTTTGAAGGCGAATACCTATCAGGCGATCCACGCACTCTGATGGACCTTCGCAGCGGAATCACTGGGGTACTCGGCTCCTCCTCAGTCACGGCTTTCTGGTCAACTCGGACCTCTTTGCTCCCACCCGAGTTTGAGATGTCTAACTCCACAATCTCAGGTTCAGAACTAGTTGTTTCTGATGCACCCAGACTATCCTTGTACATCACCTGCTCATTGAACACAACATCTCGACTGCGAATAACCTTCCTGCTCTGCTCATCCCAGAACCGGTATCCGAAATCATCACCGCCATATCCAATAAACATGCACTTGACAGACTTTACATCCAGCTTGCTTCTCTCAACAGGAGCAATATGCACATATGAAACACACCCAAATATCCGAAGGAAAGACAAATTTACCTCTTTGCCACTCCAAGCTTCCTTTGGTATCCCATTCTCCAAGGGAGTTGATGGCCCTCGGTTGATCAAGAATGCAACAGTGTTTACTGCATCCGCCCAGAACATCTTTGGAAGCCCACACTTCAGCCTCATGCTCCTAGCACGTTCACACAGGGTCATGTTCATACGTTCAGCAACGCCGTTCTCTTGAGGGGTTCCTTTCAAGGTTTTCTCCATGCGAATCCCATTCTCCGCACAAAACTCCTTGAACTCACGAAGCTCATACTCCCCACCATTGTCAGATCTCAAACACTTCACCTTAAGACCTGTCTCATTCTCTACAAGAGCCTTCCATTTTCTAAAGGAATCAAATGCATCAGATTTTTGCTTCAGAAAATAGACTCATACCTTTCTTGTAGCGTCGTCTATGAAGGTCATGTAGTATGACGCTCCACCCAGAGATGTCACAGGTGCTGGTCCCCACAAGTCGCTGTGGATCAACTCCAACTTCTGCTTCTTCAAGGTTCTGCCTCCCCTCGCAAAGCTCACCCTTTTCTGCTTTCCGAGTACACAGTCCTCACACAATCTGATCTCAACGGATTTGAGACCTGGCAGCAAACCCTTCGAGCATAACACCTTCATCCCTTTTCTGACCCATGTGGCCCAGACGACAGTGCCACAAATCTGCATCACAGTTCACTCCTGCAACCGCAATGCTATCCCGGACGTTGTTCGTCATGTACAGCGTCCCCTCCTTCTTTCCTCGAGCTACCACCATAGCTCCTTTGGTTATCTTCCAGCTGTTACAGCCGAAGGTTACTGTATAACCCTCGTCATCCAACTGACCAATAGAAAGCATGTTCATTTTCAAACCAGGAATATGCCTCACTCCATGCAACTGCAGCACAGATCCGTTCGGCGCCTTGATTCGAACATCACCCTTCCCTACGATTTTCAAGGCCTCATCATCAGCAAGATAGACCTTTCCAAAATCTCCAGAGGTGTAGCGATCCAATATGTCAACACAGCTGCAAGAATGAAACGAAGCTCCAGAGTCTAACACCCAAGACTCCAATGGACTGCTCGCGCTCAGAATAGATGCATCTACAGTGATTCATGTCGTTGAATCGCTCAGAGTCAACGCGTCAGCAATATCTTCACTGGCCGAATTTGCTGACTTGTTCTTCAACGGTGCTTTACACTCACTTTTGTAATGACCGTTCTCATCACAATTCCAGCACTTGATCTTGCTCTTGTCCTTGGGCTTGTCCTTCCCTTTAGACTTTGATCTGCCACGATTCGACTTCCTAGAGTCTGACCTCCCCCTGCTATCTGTATTCAAGGCTGATCCAGAAGTAGAACCTGACGCCTTCCTGCGAATTTCTTCGCTGATAATCAGATCCCTCACGTCATCAAACTTGATTTTTGCCTTCCCCGCCGAAGCACTAACAGCAGTAACTGTCCCACTCCAACTCTCTGGTAAAGAAGACAATAGGATTAGGGCTTGTACCTCATCGTCGAAATCAATCTCAACTGAACTCAGTTGGGCGATCGTCATGTTGAACTCGTTCAAGTGGTTGGTGACCGCTGTACTCTCCGTCATCCGCAGATTGAACAACCGCCGCATCAGGTGAACCTTGTTCACCGCAGAAGGTTTCTCATACATCGCGAAAAGAATTTCCAGCATCCCCTTCGTCGTCTCTGCCTTGACCGTATGATGTGCCACGTTCCTGGACAGCGATAGGCGGACCACGCTCATCGCTTTCCTGTCCAGCAACTTCCACTCGTCTTCCTTCATGTCTTCCGGCTTCTCACCCAGCGGCAAATACAAATCTTTACCATACAGGTAATCCTCGATCTGCATCTTCCAGAATCCGAAATCCGTGCCATCGAACTTCTCCACTGGTGACTTTCCGCTTCCCATCGTTACCTCCAGAACCAGCTCTGATACCAGTTGTTAGGATTCGAACGCGATAACAACGAGAAAACAAGACAAAGAACACAAGATTTGTTAACCCAGTTCGTCAGGAATGACTACGTCTGGGGGCACTACCAAGCCAGGATACTTTTCTCTCTTTAGAATGTGACAACGACAACTTGAAGACTTAGCTTCTACGAGTTAACGATTACAATTGATCAACTAGGGTTTAAATAGCAACACGAACAAAACCTAGAAAAGCCCACAAGCAAAATACTGAAATCGGCCCAAACTACCGCCTGAAAAGGCCCTGCACGGTTAACAAACCGTGCCGTTAACCGTGCCACTTATTCGAGAGCAATTCCTGGATCTGGCACGGTCTGCAGACCATGCCGTTAACCGTGCTCGTTCTTTTCCTTATGTCCGTCGTTTCTGCACGGTCTGTTGACCGTGCCATTGACCGTGCTGCTCCTTTTGCGTCCGTTCTTCACTTCTTCGTCGCATCAGGCTCCATAAACCCAACAAAGCTTTGTCGAACGGAACCATAGTCTAATTAGGATTTGTTTGGTTTTAATTTATAAAAATGGTAACAAAAAGAAAACGAATCTATTCAAGTTTAACATCATGATATATTGATTAAATTTGTTATAGGACTTGAGGTTTTAAAATTTGTGTGCCAGTAAAAGGAGAAAGTAAATGATTTCTTCATTTTAAAACTCACCATACTATTCGAAAAACAAATACATCCATCATAGTGATCAGTAAATGAAAAAAGTATATAATTTCATCAATTTGATCAATAAATAATGATATTAAAGTGGATTAAATTCGTTTTCGTTCTATTACCATTTTCATAATTTAAATCAAACGAGTCCTAAAAGTATTTTTATTACATATTAGAGAAATGCTTTATTTTTAGTTTCTAATGTTGTATTTCTGTAAATCAAACACAAAAATAATTAAGCTGTATGAGAAAGTTCAACTTAAATGCAGAAGACTAACTTCAAATAATGCCTCAACCTGGATTGAATTACACATACGGAAAATGTCTCAAGTTATTAACCACTAGGGTGACCCGGAATAGGAGAAAAGCTCTTTCAGCGAGCTACGACTTGGTATACATACTAGGATTGAGCACCGGTTCAAACCCGGTCCGGACTGAAAATATCCGATCCGATCCTATTTGGAGCAATTTATATTTTTGCTAAATTTAAATATGAAAAAAACCTTTGAATCTACATATAATTTACTCCTAAATATAATTTATCCTAAATTCTAAACCCTAAAATATAATTTATCCTAAATCATAAACCTCAAATGTAAAAAAATCTCAAATCGATTAAAATTTTAAATTTTTTAAAAATACCAGATCAGACCCGAAAATCC
The DNA here is from genome assembly GCA_027886185.1 of Rheum nobile. NCBI lineage: Eukaryota > Viridiplantae > Streptophyta > Magnoliopsida > Caryophyllales > Polygonaceae > Rheum > Rheum nobile. The sequence goes on along the minus strand of WOAB01000393.1, from coordinate 15,864 downwards.
AAAAATATCTAGACCGGTCCGGTCCAAATTTCCGAGCCAACCCGGATTTTGTTCATCCCTAATACATACACAACTCGACTCAGCCTCACAGTCGGGTCCACTTTAGATGCGAATCGACCGTCAAGTGGACTAAATTGAAGGCAAATCGGGTTTTAGATATTTACATTTGGTTTACTAGTGTATGTCCGAATACATTTTAATAAGTTAAAATATAAATTTATGTTCAAAATATTATCTGAAAAAGAATAGATAAATCTTTAACTAAAAAAGTTAAACCAGACACTAGAAAAAACCATTTACCGGTAGCAACTATTCCAAACCATCCAGGGCAAATCTGTCATTTCCGAAGGGTGGAAACCAAATCCTCCATCCCCTCCAAACTCCAAAGCCGCGAAGTGACCAAAAGCATGAACGGAGAGCATAATTTTTATAATTAAATAAAAAACGATATTAAATAAAGCTCGAAAATATAAAAACTAAAAAGCGAGAGAGGAGGGCGAGCGAAAGTAATTTTAACATCGCACTTCTACAACGATAACGATAATTAAAACCCTAATTTTTAAGAAGGGGGATATCGGTTTGGGGAAAGAGGAGAAATGGCGATGGCGGAGAACGATAGAGGCGATACAGCGTCGTCAAAGGATGAAGAAGCGTGGGGGACGTTCGAGGAGCTATTGCTTGCGTGCGCTGTTGGCCGACACGGCACCAACAGCTGGGACTCCATAGCCATGGAAGTTCAGAAGCGTACCACCCCCAAGAACGGGAACAGCCAGATAAACAACAATATTTTGAACGCTTTCACACCGCACGACTGCAGACAGAGGTACCACGCCTTAAAGCGTCGATTCAACGTCACCTCCGGTGAGGAACGAAATGAAAAGCCAGACGGCGACGGCGATGCCAGCCAATCCAACAATGAAAATGAAGTCGGTAGAGAACGTGAACTCCGGGAGAAGTTACCGTTCATAGTTGATGAGTTGAGGAAGCTCCGAGTCGAGGAGCTCCGGCGCGATTTGGAACGTCACGATGTCTCGATCGTGTAAAAATTCCAGTTCCTGGAGCAGATCTGGACTTTGATAGCGTTAGAAGTTTTCTGAATTTTCCGTTCGAGATCTAATTGGATGGATCTTTGTTTCTTTGGCAGGTCCCTGCAATTGAAGGTGAAGAGATTAGAGGAGGATAGAGAGAGGAACTCACTTAAGGCGGAGGTGGCGAGCGGTGGAGCAGATCTGCGGACGAGAACAGATCGGAGCGACGTCGGAGACGAGCGGAGGCGGAGACAACCGGACAGATCTTCGGCGGAAGTCGCCGACAAGTCGATGTCCAGCGAACGGTCCGATGAGCCCGAGGATCGGTCCTACAACGAGTCGAATTCGACGAGCCAAAAAGGGGCCCCATCTCAAGGTAAAGAAACGAACCGGAGGCGAGAACCGGGAGAAAATCGGAACAACGAACCGGATCCGGTTCGACCGGTGGCGGAGTCTGAACCGGATAAGGACTCTTCATCTAGTCGTCGCGGCGGCGGCGATTGTTGTGGTGTGGAGGAGGAGGAGGAAAAGGTTGGCAGAGCGAGTCAGCCGGTTCCACTAGGTGACTCGGGCGAGTTAAGAGAGTCGTTATCCGAGTCGAAGCGGGAAGCAGCCGGGGAAGTGAAGCAGAGCAGCGATGTGCAGAGCTCAGCTAGCTTGTCAAGGAGGAAGCGGCGGGGATGGCGACGGAGCGACGGTGTTGGTGTTGGTAGCAGTGGTGACGAAGTGGAGGCGGAGGAATTATCTCCCGCCAACCGGAGGATGGACGTGAAATCTCAGCCGTTGATTAAGATCTTAGGGATCCTGCGGTCGCACGAACACGGTTTGGTATTCCAACGCCGGCTTCCTAGCCAGGTAACTACCGCATCTTTTTACTTAATCCACCTCCTTTTAAAAAAAAAAATCTTGCATATATAATAATTGAACATTAGAAAAAGTCCATAAAAATAAAAGTAAAAGGAAAATACATAATATGATTCAGCGTATAATTGGATATGAGAGTTTTTAGGCAATCATAAAGGATTTCGTTAATACCTCTTATTTGGAAGGCGTGATAAAAACATTATTAATTCGATTTTATACAAGTAAAGTGACCTGTTAACGGTGTAATCAATACTCCCTCAGTTTATAACTAGATGTTGTTTTAGTTTTTAAAATTTGTTTATAAATATTTATTTTTTTATAATTTTAAGTTAATTTATCACTTATAAATTATAAAATTTATATTGGAACTTGATTATGTTAATTTTTATTTTTTCATCTATTGGTTCTAAAGTGTATTGATTGGTGATTGATTAAATTGAGAAAAAAATAGATTTTTAAAACACATTTATTGACTTTTTTAATATGTGTAAAATTCTAAAAAAAAAACAATCTTAACGGAGGGAGTATATGATATATGAAAGAGTAAACAAATTATTGTGTATAGTCTTACACGTGAATATAAGCATGTTTACGGTAAAATGCCCCAGTATTGTCATTTGTTTACTTATTTTTTTGCGAGAAGAGGTTAATAGTTAATACTGTAGTTTAGCTAGGTCGCACGCTTAGCTGGCTACTTGGAAACCATTCATTGTCGATATTAATAAATCAATAAAGGAGAGAATATTCACCAAAGGAGAGAATATTAGTTATTGTCATGCAAAAAATTAATAAAAGGGACAGATTTCATAGTAGTAAAAATCGATCTAAAGATTGAAAACTCATAAAAAATATTAGAATTGACCAACATTAAAGTTTAATAGTATAACACTTCATAAAAAAATAAAAATTAGGGCTTTTTTTGTTACAAAATATAGGCCATTTGAAAAAGCATTTATATTTTCATATGACAACTAATCGGAAGAAAAAAGAAATCTTTGAAATTACGTCCAGAATTTGAATTTCAAAACTGTGTTGGCTGTTTATTTACTTTAAAATAAATTGTGTGTGAAATATCGACTGATGTTTAGTTAAGCAAAAGTAAAAGGGAGAAACGTATGGACATTAATCATTATCATGATGGTACATGGATGGATAGTTGTGTGCTGACGGGCCGGGCTATTCGTGTGCTGACGGGCCGGGCTATTCGTCTGTGGGTTAGATGATATTTTTAAGATTTCCTATTTGGTATTCTCCCCGGAGTTTGTCCGTGCCTCCGTAATCAGCTCTAAGATTAAAATTTTATAATAAACTTGATTTATTTAAAGTTAAAGGAAATTATTTTATTACTATAATTTTATCGGAGGGTAGGTAGGCACTTGTAAGTCGTGACGTCTCGAGCCACATGATTCTTTCCATTTCCGTTCCAATAACAAATGTTATGCGTATATGATTCTGTCTTAAGTACCTCTAGTTTAAACCTTAAGGACTCTTTAGTAACTCTCTGAGTTTCCATTTTTTTTTTTTGAAGCATTTTTATTAGTATATGGTTAACAATATAATTATTTCAAAACATATCATATCAAAATAGTAGTCTTAATTCTCTAAACTGCCAAGTAAAAGTTTGAAAGCCATAAAGAGTTTCCAGAAATCTGTTAAAAAAACTAAATATTACCGAATGAGCCCTTATATAGCAAATCGGAGTTGAATTAGACACTGTTGTTAGAGGAGTGCCCTTCATTTTTCGATTGCAAATTGAATACATTTGTCATTGCATTTTTGCAGGAAACAGAGGAGTACAGGAACTTGGTCCGACAACACATGGACCTGGAAATAGTTCAATCGAAACTGGAGCGAACGTTGTACTGCGACAGCCCCTCCAAGTTGTATCGTGACATTCTCCTCATCTTCACAAACGCCGCTGTCTTCTTTCACAAGAACTCCCCCGAGCACTTGGCTGCCCACGAGCTCCGAAAGTTGGTCACCAAGGAGATTGTGGCCCAACGGCTACCCCAAAAGCCCAAAACATCACAACTTGTGAAGCCAGCAACTGACTTGGAGTCCCAGATCCATGACCCAGTTGTCAAGAAACCTAGATCCTCCACCAACATTGTTGTGTGCCGAAGGAGGACGAACCCAAATGCCATCAAACCTTCTTCGTTATCATCGGATCCAAACACAACCAAGAGCAAGGAAGAGGAGATTGAGGGTGCTGATCACCATAAAGATGAACCGAAGAAGCTGAAAAAGGAAAGGTCGAACTTGTTGGTTGGGAGAAGCCTTGCAACAAAAACCGCAACAAGCACTAACAACAGTGGTGGTAGTGGTAATAAGAAGAGTAAAGGAATGGCTCAAGGGGAGAGTAATTATAGTAACAATGTTAGTGCTAGTAACAAGGGTAAAAAAGATGAGAGCTCGGATGAAGAAGAACAACCAATCAATAAGAGGCGAAGGCTGCTGCAGCCTTCCTTGAAGAAGCAAGGGGTTGTGAACTTCCTCAAGAGAATGAAGCAAAACTCACCCTCAAAGGAGGCGATGTCCGGGGCTAATGAGGCAGAAGAAGAACAAGAGGACAGAGCGACAAAGAAAACTGATACAAGCAAAAAGAAATTAGTTGTAGGGAAGAAGAAAGAAGGTGGTGATAATAATGGTGGTGGGGGTGTGAGTGGGAAGGATGATGGAGCAGCAAAGAGGATTTCGGGCCGGAGATCGACCAGAGGCGGAGAAGAGACAGAGAGATCAGAGAATATGAGAAGAGGGGGCGGGAGACCGCCAACGAGGAAGGCAGCTATTGGTAACAGTGCCCGTGGTGGTGGCACGCCGGATTCCGGGAGGTTGAAGAGGCAGAGAGACGGTGACAAGGAGGTGGCTGCTTCAGGAAGAGGTACTACTACCACTGCAAAGAAGAAGGCTAGGAGATGAAAACCAAAGTGAGTTAAATTTTTTTGCCCATGTTGGTTAATTAACAGAGCTGTATTTGTATAGTGTTGTTCCTTTGTTGGTGACAAAAAATCCAGAGAACGGGATTTACAAATTAGGCAACATATCTTTGTTGATAGTCCGGGAACAGGGCAATTCCAAATTTAAGGCATAAAAATATACCTTCATTGTTGGTGGAAAATAATGTTTGCTAACAGAAATTATACAGTTCGCTACGGTGAATTGGAAGCTTGAAACCAAGTTTATCAGATCCCGATTCGGATTTACGATTCTACTCAAGTTTATCAGATCCCGATTCGGATTTACGATTCTACGATACAAGTTAGACAAAACGATTTCTGATCCTAGTTGGAATTTTATTAGACAAAACGATTCCCAATCTTAGTTGAAATCTTATTAGAGGTAGGATTTTAATTTACAAAATAAAATGGGTAGAATCTTGTCTATAATTCCGATCCTAGATACGATTCTAACAATCCTATAATCGGATCTTCACATATGACTATAATATAATACTATTCAAGTATCAAATTAATATAAGCTATACACACTTAAAAATGACACTATATTATATCATTTATATATATGATCAATTTTTTTATATAAAAATAGTTAATTATTATTCTAATTATCTTATATCATTTATATATACGATCAAATTTTTTATATAAAAATAGTTAATTATTATTCTAATTATCTTGATAACATTACTATTTATCCAATATTAAATATTTATAATATTTTTTAGCTTAGTATATAAAAATCATATAACATATTACATTGTTACTAAAAAATCATATAACATATTACATTGTTACTACATAGTAAAATCTTTCGATTCACGATTCGATCTTACAATCCGACTCCGAAGACCCCTCACCGATCTGATCTTAGAAATCTTTCGATTCACGATTCAATCTTACAATCCGACTCCGAAGACCTCTCACCTCGGATCGGGTCCGACAACCTTGCTTGAAACATCTTTTTTTTTAACCACACAATCCCTCACCAAGTCCAGAAATTAAATTCACATTACTATTTATCCAATATTAAATATTTATAATATTTTTTAGCTTAGTATATAAAAATCATATGTTATATTACATTGTTACTAAAAATCATATAACATATTACATTGTTACTACATAGTAAAATCTTTCGATTCACGATTCGATCTTACAATCCGACTCTGAAGACCCCTCACCGATCTGATCTTAGAAATCTTTCGATTCACGATTCGATCTTACGATCCGACTCCGAAACCCCTCACCTCGGTCGGGTCCGACAACCTTGCTTGAAACATCTTTCTTTTTAACCACACAATCCCTCACCAAGTCAAGAAATTAAATTCTACGATCCTACGGTTTGAAATTGCTGGAAGAAGTGAAAATTATAATAGAAGTGAAGGCCCGACGAAATCCTGGCACCAAAATGCTATATAATCTATCTACATAATCGACTACAAACTTTGAAGAAATATAATCTATCTTATATAATAAAATCGACTACATTTATAATTAACTTATATCATATGGCATCCTCTCACTGAACCATGCGAGAGAGGGAAAATAAAAACAGTGCAATTTTCACGAGGAACTCAGTGAAAATGCTTGGGACGTGTATACTGCATAGCTAGTTGATAGAGCAGCAAGAACAGCGATGGCAAGTGGGCTCCACTTAGCCTGCATGATTCGATTAGGTAATACCTTTCACCAGTCACGATAGAATTATAACATGGTGGGAATTTGGGATCAAGGCAGAGTGGTTATCCTTATGTAGAGTTGGTTAATCCAGTTTTCCCCAATATAGCTCCATGTAGATTATATAAAAATATGGGTTCTTCCAACTCTCAAACCAATAAAAAATAGCACAAGGATTAGTTCTACAGAAGTAAAAACATGATGCTAAAGACAGCCAAGCTCCTACTAAAGATACAAGAACAACCATGATTGATGCGAGCAAGTACCAACCAACAACTACAAAAAAAAAAACTATAATTCTGATGCCTAACCATAATATAAAGATGAGCTTATGGTTCCTATGTGGCTAAAAGGTTGTACAATCAGGGGATCTTACCAAGACTCCCGCAGTCACATCTTCAGCATCATATTCTTTACCATGATACATGCGTGACTATGCCTTATCTAGCAATGTTTTCACCTTCAAGTCCCTGCATTCCCCTACCATCTCCATCTGGTTTATGTAGCAAAAGTAAGGAAAGAGTGTTATTACCATACAAGTATATAACCAGGTCTTGCCAAATGTCTGGGAAGATGTGAACAATTGGAGCAGTATAGATCACCTAATCCGAGATTGTCTAACAAGGGAAAAAAATACATTGAGTGACCCTAACAGAAAATTGTGCATAAAGATTACAATGGTGGTTGCAATTAATTACTAACACTTGCTTTTCAGGATTAAAGTGGTTTTTGGATGACATACAATCCAAATATACAAAATGAAAATAATGTGCATAGTTTACAACATCTCATGAAACCACTAATATAGAACAAGTGATGAAAGGAAACCAATATAATCAATCATTCTTTATTCACAGAGTATAATGCAGTAAGTTATTACCACTTTCACCATCGGATGCTTCCGCAAGTCTGGCAATTGCTTTAACCAACGCTTGTTCATGCTCCTGCATCAAGGAGTCATTGCAACGTGAGAAGAAAGAAACACTGCATGTATCACTTGAAAAGAAAAACTGCTAGATCCTGAAACAAAAGACATTTGTTGGATTTCGTGGGAGAATCGATGAGAGGAAAAGCGAGAAGGGAGCTCTTTATTACTTTCAGCACTTTCTTGGCCTTCTCCACTTCTGTTGGATCAGGATGTTTACTACTGAATATTCTTTCCACCTGTTGAAGTACGGAAATTCAGTATTCAGTAAATACAGATATGCATTCAAATGTATCTCTCCATCTACTCTGTCTTCAGGAGAGGTGAATGAAATACTGATGAGTAAGTACCAAGGATAAGCATATTTACCTCCTTAATAAGACTATCGGTATGCAGAAGTTCAATATCTCCGGAAACCTTTCTCCCCATACCATTTTGTGAAAACGATACTTTCTTATTCTTTGAGATTCCAACGCCTCTTCCAGGACCTGGACCAGCACTACGAGGCCCTAACTTCTTTATTCCACGTCCAGGTCCACCAGTGCCACCCCTTTGGGAAACTCCAGCATTCTCGCCCTCCCACCTGATTTCCTCAGGAGACATCTAAGGGAAGCAGGAAAAAGAACATCCTAACTATTAAAGTATCCCAAATATTTACCTTTAAAATTAATAAATGTAGCAGATGTGCACGGCAAACAATTTTATCAAGCAGGTGGTATTCTAGAAGCAATAAGTGACAGGGTTTTTCTGATAGCAAGTGAATGATCGAAGAAAAGTAATCAAGAGGAAGACTTACATCAGGTAGCAAGTGTTTTTTCTGATAATTATTTGGCTATGAGAATGGAAAATAAATGTCTTTCACCGGTTCATTCAAGGTAGGAATGAAGAAAGTCATTAACATAACTCAGATAGTCTATTACCATCAATTCACCAATAAAGATAATAATAACCTATATGGTTCATAATCCAAATAGTAAGGATAAGAACATGAGCCCCACGGTCAAAGTATGTATACCAATATTTATATACAGAATCAATTTTCCAGCTTATATCTTGTCATCCTTGCTAATTTATATAAACTCTATACCGGTACCAAAATATCCATATCAAATGCAATCTAAACTGCTTGAGCATAGGCTAACATAGAAGCAAAGTATACCTCTTTCAGATTGACCCATTCCCATGCTTCATTTTCTGTATTCATGTCATATACGAGTGCATGCAACCCCTGTAAATTCGTGAATCAGTTTTTTACCATCAAGTCATCAAAACAATAACCAATCGTATTATACGGATAAGAAGAGTGTCATACACATTTGATGAAACATAAAACTTCTCCATACCTTAGACGGATCATAGTCAGTTATTACAGCCTCGTAAAAGTTGTTGTCATCAGGCCATCTAATCCAGACTTTCCTGCCAATTAAGGGATCGGGATTTGCAGGTTTAGGAGGCTCATTAGCTGAGAAGGCACCTAAAGTATTGTGATTTGGAGGCTGACCTCTCCCTGAAAGATTTGAGGAAGGATACTGCATTGACCACATAACAGATGCATCAGATAAGAATCCCATTAAGTAAACAGTTATTGCTATCAAAGAATATTCATGACGGTAACCCAACATACTGATTTTGTTTTTTTGCCTCTAGCTCCCAGTAGAGGAACTTGTTTCCCGGCTGAGGAAGATGGCTTCATAGGCTGGGGCATTAATGGGGACGGTGCACCTACCAATAAAGATGCTACTGATTGCGACGTTTTCTGTTTCTTGCGTGATGCTGAAACTGTTGGACTAGGTATACTTTCATGAACAGGCTGAGCACTCAACATGCCTGGTTGTAATCCATTTGTCTTTCTCCATTCTCTAATCCATCATAAGATAATTTTTCTTCCATAAAACAGAAGCTAGAACAACATATTAAGAAATAACGCAATATAGAAGCCAAAATATTACCAGACCTTATCCTTCTGATCATTTCATCGACATTGACCCGTGATAGAAGCTCCCTGTGTTCCTCATCTGACACTCTTAATTCTTTTCTAAGTTCTGTTATTAACCCTTCCTTCTCCTGCATATAAATGCAAATTGTCTGTCAGTAACAATGAATTCATGGAACTTATGATCATCCGAAGTAGGCCATGACTAATACCCAAGTAATGGCATCTGATTGAGCTTTAAAAGCTCGCAGCACAGCACTATAAGCTTCTTGTTCAATAAGATGAATTTGGGTTTCCATGTCATTTTGAATTCTTGGAAGTGAAGAACCTGCAGCCATTGATCTTCCATTGCCAGCAAAATGGCCACCTCTTGCAAATCTATTCTGATGTGATGGCGGTAGATCATCATCAGTCCCTGCAAATAGTAGATCAGAGTTTAGTTCCTTGAAACTAATTGAAAACATAATTATACCTCTCAGTGGAAAAATAATTCCAGTTACTATAAAAGGAAACAAAGTTCCCTTCACATAACGCGTGCAAGGAATGTGGTATCAAAATATAAATTCCCCTTGCATGCTTACTTCTGCTAACGACTAGTCAGCATAATCCTGATAACTCTTAGTAAAACAGTAGTGCTTCTATTAACTATCTACAAACTTGTCAATAGATAAATGGCTGCGTATGTAATTCGGAGATAACAAGCAAATTAGCGTACTATACACAAGCTCTAGGAGTGCACGAGAGTTTATATTGTTATCTTTAACCTCTAACTAATCCCGTAATCCATATCCGCAGCAAGAGCATGAGCATCAAATATTTGACTGATCAACTGGAAAGTTCTAATGAAAATTGCAACTAGAAGCTCGCCGGAGGAGCAAAGAATCCAGTGAAAGAAATTGAGAAAGCCACGAGCTTAAAAGACCTACAATTGTACAGAATTTGGTGGATAATCTGGCAAACAAATTTTCTTGGCACTCTACTCAATACTCACTAGCGGATCAAATGTGAGAATTCACCAAAGTTTCTTCAAAAACACAGGCCTGAAGCACATAATCCAGTTCCGAAAGAACACTATAATGAGAGACTCGAAATGCTAGCAATCACGACGATTTCGTAAAAGATAATCAGACTTTGCAAAATTCGAGAGACCCCAAATCGGCCTCGCAAGAAACCTTGGAAAAGGTATCATTGTGTTTTCTTACCGCTGCTGTCAGACAAACCGTAGTTCATGGCAATCTTATCGACAAAGATCTTCAAGTTCCAAAGCAGTCGATAGGCTTCTTCCGTGTAGAGAGCGATAGAGAGAGGGAAAATCAAGTGACAAATTTGGTCAGTCACGATCGTAACCGGCCAACAGAGACAAAAATCCTTTCACACCATGAAATCTAGCGGACAAGATTTTTGAAAACAGGGTATCTACGAGGGTTTTGGGACTCGATCTAGGGTTTAGAAAATGGAATCGCACTCAAAATTGATTGAATACGGGCAGGAAGATGGGGAGTGAGTCGGTCCCGGTCCGGGACGGAGCACGGACTTGAAATAGATTCCCGTTATATTTACTTTACCCTATAATATTTTGAGTTCCGGTACATGATATATTTTTTTTTTTCTACTAATGATCAAGGTTAATGTACCCTAATTCAATATAATACCTTGTAGCTAAGTAGATTAGTTTGTATTATTGATTGATATATAAACATTTTAAGTATACATCATTGACAGTCTTTGGTATGATTTTGTCGTTGAAGGTCTCCCATTGTTCATTTAATAATATTTTCAGCTAACTTTTTTTTTCGATAAATATTTTCAACTTTGAATAACCTCTATAATCTCAACACTTTCTAATCTATCATCTTCGATCGTGCAGTTCACTTATTTATGATAAAACTTACACATTCAATGAACTATTAGTTATAACCTCAACTAATTTATCAACTTGTGATGTATATAAAAACACTCTTGATTCTTGTATCTATAGATTTGTAATCCATTTTTAGAAGTTGTTTCGTTTTATGCTTTCTTGTGATTGAGAAAAGTATTAGTACGTAGAAAAATAGAAACAAAGGAAAAGGAAGCTCCTTGTCAGTTTTGTTTATTGGGTATTTTTGCCTTATATTGGTTAGAAACGGACGTGGTGATGGGAGGGGAAAAAAGATTTTGGGGAGCATCGATTTTGAATTATAGACTTTGGTTAAAAATAGCCCTCGTGCTAAAAAACTTGAATCAAATATTTCACCCAAAAAAATCAAATTTTGTAATTGAATGAATGCAAATCTTTTGGTTGGAAGTTTTACGGTAACAGACTAACAGTAAAGTCAATTGCAGTCTATCGGCAGAAGAAGAGTAAACTGATTATTAACTGGGAGAGGGTAAACTACCGCGGTTTCAATTTTACTTGTGGGCTCCACAAAATTTTCTTATCAATATGTTTTTCTTAAAATAAAATAAAGATAAAGGGAAGACCTAGCAAGATAGCACTTTAAATTTTTCCATTCTCCCCTCTGTATAAAGATTGCAGTCCACAAAACCAATACGCGGCCAAATCTACAAATATCTCTTCTCCTCGCTCCTCTTCTCTCTCCTACCTCTGTTACAAGTTTCAACTCTCATATCCATTAAAATTCTCAAATTCCCCTTCTACTCCGTTAGTTTCTTGAATACTTGTTCTGCACCCGTTTTTATCCGAGTTTCCGATCGATTCCCAGTTCCCTTACTGTAATCCCTATTGACAAATTATCCGGCTTGATTACGCTGGAATGCGATTCGGAGATATCCAAGATTCCGTCTTCTAGGTGTTTGTTTTTTTCTCTTCGTACTGGTTTGCATCTCTGTTGTGCTTGTGCTCTTGGTGTTGAATATCCTATTTGTTAGTCATGCGAGTTCGTTTGTGGTTTCGCATGCGGATTTGGATTGATGTTTTGTTTAAGTTGAATTGAATCTCTTGATTGGGATAGTCAATAGTGTTGTTGGGATCTTGGTATATGTTTGGATTACTAAGCTGATGTTAATTTAGGCTTTAGTAATACTTGTCTTCTTTGGCCACGAAAAAGATGCTTTGAATGAGATTGGTTTCTTGTCTTGGCTCTGTTGTTATAACTAGCATATGCATATCATAGAAAAAACGTATTGGATTCCAGATTAAAATTTGAAGTATCCGTCATAAATTCCTATTTCTTCTTCTCAAGATTGGAGCTTTGAGAAGAAAGAGTGCCTTGTCGTGTGCAGGGTGAAGCATAAGAGTTATGGGTAGAGGAAGGGGCAAGGGGAAGAAGTCAAGTGCTGATGAAGGGAGCAGCGAGGAGGAAAAGATTCCTGCTCAGAAGAGAAGGGGGAGGCCACAGACGGCATTCAAGGAGGATACGGATGAAGAAGAGGGTGAGAAGATAGAAGAGGATGACAAGACTGCAAGAGTGAAGCAAGAAAACGGCGCTGCTACTAACAACACTGAACCAAGCGCTGTCGACCTGGCTAAGCCTGTAGTTGGGCGTAGTAGGGGGAAAAGAAGGAAAGGTACGCCTCATCGTGCAGCTCAATCAGGAACACCCATCGAATTCTGATTTCCCTCCCCTCAACAACATTTTGGTTTCCAATTCAGGCTTGTTAAATAACTGATTATTCGAGTCTTTGTGTTGGCAATTTGAGGGACCTACTTGTGTCCTTACAAATGCATGGGTAAGACCTTAGAATTCTTCCTCGTCTCTCTGTGTTTATCGGGCAAAATTAAGCCTAAATTTAACATCTTAAGCTCAAACAGTTGATTGTTGATTTGTACTATTATTTACCCCACACCCATACCCATACCCATACCCTTGTTTCATTTGATCAGATCGATACCAGCGATGACAAAGTCCTCTAACCCATTCTTTGATCGATTGCCCCTAGTCCATGGGGTGCACATTTAAACACGTAAACCCCAACTTCATATATTGCTCATGAAATTGCAGAACCAAATAAACTACTACTAAGAAGATGAAATGCTAATATTCCTTCTCCACGTGAATGACACATTACATAGCAAATCCCAGAAAAGTACGTCCAACACATCTTTATAGGTAAGACAAGAGCAAAGGATGCTTTCGCAGCTAAGTGGCCCTTTTGTTTGGAACATCTGTGCATCCAGCTTAGACATGTCTAACCGTGTAGAGAAGCATCATACCAAATTCATCAACCACACTTCATATCTTGCCCAGTTTTTCTGCCTTAACAACAGGATTGGCTTTAGCAATTGCGTCCTGAGCGGCAGTGCGATAATCAAAGGGGCACTCATGTTTGTCCGAGTAGCGATGTGTAGCACAGAAGATATTACCACAACGACAATTGAACCCTGTTAGACCAACGCGTTTCTTGCAGCTGGAGCAACGACTTGGACCTTGCTTCGGCTTTGACTCACTACTCTCCTCCAAACCTGAGACACATGCTTCTGGTATTGTAGTGATTTTTGGCTCTGCTGGAGCAATTTGCATGTGGATAGAGCCAGTAACAACTTGTTCCTTTGCAGTACCAGAAGATGATCCATTCACTATGTTATCAATGGATGATGCAGCAAGCTTTGCTTGATCCTGGTTTAACATCGCATCTTTGTAGCACTTCGAACACATATTCATGGTGGCCACACTACCGAAGAAGCCGCAATTGTTGATGCATAAGATTGGACCCTCTGGAGGAGCTTGACACCCAGTCTCATCATGGTCCATTTTCTAAGGGCTGCAATAGACAAATAATACCTACTTGAGCCATATATGAAATGTGCAATTACTTTGACCTTAGTCCATGTTACAAGTACAGTCATAGCCTTCTTTTAAGAGATGTTGATGAGTACAGTCATAGCCTTCTTTTAAGAGATGTTGATGCATACAGCTATGAGTATGCATCCCATTTGCTATGAATACAACTTACATACAAAAAGGATTTTAGAAGGAGAACATTTTTAGAAAGAGGCAATACATTTTAAATATAGAAACTCAATACAACTACTAAAGAGTAAAGACACAAACCTAGAATTTCCAATCTTAGTTCCCATAACACAAAACAGACGAACTAGCATAAAATAGATAACAATTAATCCATTTTCATTATTGGTTCAACATGTTATTAATGTCCAAGAGTATAAAGTTTGGAGTAATGACGCAAATATCCAAACCTATGAGTAATGGCGCTAAACCAATCTCTGATGAAGAGGCAGATCTAATAGAAACAGGATGAAAGTGATCCATACAATCAAGTATGAAGAACATGTGAAAACTATTGTGTTGAAACCATAGAGGTAACGTGGAGGCTTCTAGGTGAGCCTAGTACAAAGGATATGAAAAGCCCGCCTCAGGTTCTTCACCTATCTGGGCCATGAACTGCTGTCTTATCTCAGAAGCCAAGCCAAATACAGCTCTGCTTTGAAAGCAAAGGAGAATATACGTTTTTTAAAATATAAAGAACCATTTGGAAAAAACATAACCCTTAGGAAAATATTTCCTCATCACTCCTTTGCAGAGAGGAAAGGTTACTAAGATAATTACTTAAGGTTTTTTAAACATTTCAACCAGTTTGAGCCTCTAAAGGCTTCCATTCGAATTGCAGTAAACAAAGGGCAATTTCATTAAAAAATTCCTCTCTGTAGTTTGAGCCTTCCAATCGAATTAACTAATACAAGGGGCGATTTGGACATAAATTTCCTCTTAGTACCTTCATATACGCATAAGACAAAAAAAAACAATGAAGAATTTACGGCGAATTCGAATTACAAGTCATAGGAAAAACTTTACATGAAGCACTAATGAGTAATGAATATTTTACATGAAGCACTTAAATAAACCTGACATGTTGTCAGGTTCTGAGCAGATTTATTTTTTACGGGTTAGAAAGAAAAGCTAGGAGATCAACAATCAACCCAATCAAAATTCACCATGAAACGACTAAAATACATGTTTATCGAGCAAATTTCACGAAGCCCCTAATAATCAGTCAATTCAACAGCCCATGCCGAAACCCTAATTCAATTCAAAAACAAAAATACATAACCTCCCGAAAACCTAACCTTAAAATTCGATCTGTCAGGCCAATCCCAACAAGCAATGGGAAAGAATTGGGTCCTCAACTGCCCCCTCCCCCCCCCCCCCCCCCCCCCCCAAAAAAAAAAAAAAAAAACAATGAAAACGGATAAAAGTTTTACTTAATCTAACAATAAAACAACAATCACGAAACTGATGGAAATCATATAAAGATAAAAACTTTTGAGGCCAATATGGAGCTAAGGGTAAATCGAGATGGCATGAAATTCCTACCTTGAGAAAGCCGAAGAAATTCGCTTGGAGGAGAGAAATCGATAAGCGGACGTCGAGAAGAGGAGGGAGATGAGGAATTTTGGAGTTTGTATTGAGCCTTCTCCCTAATAAAAAGATGGGGGCCTCCTCTCTCTCTTCCCCTACGCCAACGATCGCCTATTGCTGACTTTAAAGATATCCTCATGTATTTCCATCTTCGCCC